>VXBQ01015833.1:21169-38976 GCA_013400175.1 Phainopepla nitens
GCTGTGTGTCCCTCTTTGGGGCTCTGTGTCCCTCTTTGGGGCTCTGTGACCCGGCTGTGCCTTCACCTGGGGCCTCAGCCTGATGTTTAAGTGACCTCTTTCCAAGGAGCCTGCCTAAAGGAAAGGTAGAACCAGTGCTGAAGCTTGCACAGAACAGAAAGGAAACAGAACAGAAAACCCTTTGGATTGTTGAAGTGCACAGGAAGTTATTTTTGTGTCTGCAAAACATCTCAGTACCTGTCTGCATCATCAGAGTGGAAGCTGTGACTGTAAGGATGATGCAAGAAATCCAAAGTTCCTGTCTCCTGAAAGCTTTTGTGACAACTGCTGAAAGCCTTTTATTTGGTTTCAAGTATTCCATCACTTCAGAAACTTTATATAGCATTGTGACAAGGAATGGCTTGTGTATTTTTTCCAGTCCCAGTGCTGCAAGGATAAGCTGTTCAATTCATGATCTGCAGTCAATGCAAAGACATGAAACACAGACTGGAAAGGATGTAATTAAGGCTGAATACCAAATACACAGAAACAAGCAACAGAAAGCACTTCAGTGTATTGAGCAACAGAGGTGTTTAAAGTTGTTGGGTTTCAGCTCACTTGAGTTACTGTAAATCAGGAACTAGTACCAAAAGCAGAGTTTAAATTGTCCAGAAAGGCCAGTTTGATGAATTGCTGGTTGCCAGTGAAGATGTGGAGAAACCTTCAGTAAAAGACAGTTCCTCCCCTGGGAGCCCCATTTCCTGGGTGCTTTGCTGAGGTGGGCTGTGCCCTGTGCCTGTGCTTTAGTCCTGAAGGGAGACACTTGTAACTCGATCTCGCTTTAGAAAGGAGAGAAACGTGTTGTTGAGCGTTTTGAGAGGTGTTGTTTTTGTTCTGCTGCCCCTGATCAGAAGGATTGGAGGAGAGGCTCTGCCTCCAAAGGCACATGGCCTGCCTGGTTTCACAGTGCTGTTCTCAGCTTCACAAGGTGTCTGCATGGGAAATTGCTACGTAACTGAGGAAAATGGAGATGAAAAAGTGTAGTCTGAGTGAGAGGAGAAAAATCTTAGCCTGATAAGATCACTCTTAAAGTTCCTGCAAGACACATCCAGTCCTATATCTGTATCTTCAGTAGTGCTGCATTAAAAGGTAAATCTGAAAGTGCTTTAAGATCTTTAGAAGTCCAAGCTGGCATTTAACTGTCTTTGAGGATAATTCTGTTCTTCCTTTGGAGAGATTCTGACCAGGTCAGACTCCTTTTGTCCCCATTTCAGCGTGCTGGCTGTGCCTTGCAGCTCACTGGTTTAGCAGCAGCTGGGTTGTGAGGTGCCAGGGACGTTTCTGACGAGGAAGACAAGGTCCTGACTTGGTTGAAGGCTGAGGAGGATGTCAGGAGCTCCCCCAGCTTCTCAGCTGCGCCTCTGAGCTCCGTGAAGTACAGCCTGTGGGTCTGTTGCCATCAGATTATTCCCTGAACATTTTGTGGCTGGTGAACTGGTGTGTGGGGTTGAGGCTTTGCAAATGCACGTTGCTGGAAGGTGTGCTTTGGGAAGGGTTCTCAGACCTGTGGCTGCACAGCTCGCCCCGTCGACACAGTTACGATTCAGCTTTCACTGGTTTGCTGTCTGATAATGGTGGGTATCTCCTCTTGCTCTGAAGTGTGTTTTCAGTTCCATTTCTGGGAGCTTAGGCAAGCTGCAAGTGAAGCAGTTACTGAGATATTACTATATTTATGTTTCAAATGAAGCTGCTTTGATGTAAGAGTCATCCTGAACCGTACTGAAGGCTAAATTAAAATGCATAACTGAAAGTGCTTTAGACAAGCTGATTACTTTTCAATTGCCTCTCACTTTATTTAGGCTTTCTTGTGTTAAGTGAAGGGCTCTTAGAAGAGCAGGTTGGTTTGATCACTGCCATGGAAGTGTCCATTGCTCCCCTGAGAGGGTTATGCAGGGAATTTATTGGGGGTGGGAGGGAGGAGGAAGCACCGGGGACTCCTGGTGCTGGCAGGGGACACAGGACATCTCCTGGCTCTGCAGCTGCCATGCTGCACATGGCCATTATTTGGCAAATCCTGTGTGTGCCTAGGACAGATCTGGCCACTCTCTGGGAATCTGGGTGCACAGCAGACACGATGGTGTCTGTGTGTGATCACAAGTGAGGAAGTTGGTGTGGCTTCTGAGCTTCGGCTGGCAGCAGGATGTGGTGTCAGACCATGAGTGCTCCAGGCCCTTGCAAATGAGGACATGGCCTTGGCCTCATGGCCTTGTGCATCTTTCCACACTGACCAGAAGGGCCAATCTGGTCTTTATTCTGCCTTGCTTAAGGGAAGTTTATTTATATAAAGCATTTATGGTCTTATGGGCATAATCTTTTATATCAATATGTGTGATTCTCTTTCTATTGAATGGATTTCCTGAGAACGTGTCGGGGAGGGAGCTGAATTGCCACCTTCTGTGGTAGCTGAGGGTGGTCCTTCATGTCACACCCTGGGCTTCAGAACAGGGGTAAAACGTGTTTGGAAAGCAGCAGTGCTGTTGGACAGGCTCACCCCTTGTAAAGTTAGCAGTTATCTCCCGTGATCATTTTATTTTCTGTGCATAAAGCTCCATCTGTCCTTCCCTTTGGGCACCCCTTGCCACGGTGCCCTGCAGGGCCCCCAAGGAGCAGTTCCTGTGCAGTGAGCCCTCGCTCCTCCTCAGGGGTTCTGGGAGACAGGAGTCAGTGCACAGCGTGACTCGCCCGCTCCCTGGAGACCTCCCACTTGCCAGAGAGCCCTGAGATCCTGTGTCACTGTTTTATGGCTCTGATTCATGCTGGGTTCCTGCTGAATCAGAGCAGCTGTATCTGGGGACAGCTCAGCAATTAAGTTGCCTTCTCTTCCCGTAAGGTTGTAAAGCCAAGCCCAGCTCTGGGTAGCAAATGTCAGAACTAAGGCTGCCTTTCAGTCTTGGTTGTGGCCTGCTCAAATATGTACGTGGTGATGTCATTTTTAATTACACACTGACTTAAAGATTCCTGCTTGGCTCAGTGAACAGGGTGTGATGCTCAGGGATCACTCAGAGCTGATGCTCAGAGGAAGGGTGGTCGGGCAGTGGTTTTGGTTTCCTTCTTTGGTGTGTGGCCTGTGTCTGCCATGAAGCTGATTCCCCTGGGTTATTTCATTTGGTCTAATACCAGTGAATTGTCTTTGCACCTCTGATAACTGAGGAGGGATGTTATTGAGGAGCAAGGCACAGGCACAGAGATGAGGCTTGTTAAGCATTGTGGTGGTGTGGGGTGGAAGTGAAGCGAGAGCACTTTTTGGCAGTCTTGTGGCTCAGTCCAGGCCGGTCTTCCACTGGCCCCAGCTGATGGCTGCTGGGGCTGGGGTTCTGATAACAGCCACAGGGCTTCCTCTGTGGCATCCCTGCTCTGGAGGAGCTGCTGGGCCCCTCCAGAAGGACCTTCTGCTTGCCCTTCCCCCTGGCCCTTTTCCCCAGGGCACCAGCAGGCAGGGCTGGAGCCCAGACAGCAGTTTAGCTGTGAGTCATTGCCCATCAGCAGCTCTGCCTGCATCCACTGCAGCAAAACCAGGGAAGTGGCTGGGGTGTGTGCAAGCAGAGGGTGCACCTTGCCCTTCAGCTCGTGCTCCGTGTCTCGTGTCCCCAGCTCTCTTACCCAGGTTGGAGCTGGGCTGCTCTGCCCCCACACTGCAGTGGGGAGCCCTGGGAGCAGAAATAAAAACAGGATGGCTGGTCTGCCGTGGCTCAGGTGTGACTCACACACTTGCACCCTCATGTGTCTGAGGCTGCACGCTTCATCACTGAAGGATTTCCTGGGGCAGTGAATGCTGGGGTTTGTGGTGCAGGGGACGTGACAGTGGTGCCCAGCAGGGCAGTGCTGCCCAGGGTCTGGGGCTCGGGCAGTCTCCTGGCAATGGCTTTGCCAGCCCCAAGTGACTCATTTCCTTTCACAGCCAAAGCTCTGTGTTGCTCAGCAGCCATGGAAACAGCACGGTGTGGCTGGGAGGGGCTTTGGCAGGGAGCTGTGCTCGGCAGCCCCCGGGCGGGAGGTTTGGTTCTGCCAGCACAGCTCTGGAGTCTGCTGGCACCGCTCTGCTGGGTCTGAGTTCCTGTGCTGCTGCTGCAGCTGTGACTGAATCCTGCTGCCCAGGCTGCTCTTGCATGTGATCACGTCAGATGTGTGTCCAACTGGCCAACAAAACGCTTTCTTTAGTCACTTGCTGCTTTGGTTTCTTTCTTGCGTGCTTGGTAGTGAATGAAAGTTGGACGCCTCTGATTGTGCAGCAAAGTCATCTCTGCCATGTAGTTTCCTTAGGACGTTTTGGGCAATTTCCTTAGGTCATTTACATCATTAGTATTTTTAAAGGAGAGTCTGAAACTGGCAGATCCCCTGTATTTTGGCCGTGGCTGAGGAGTGCTCCCTGGGCTGCAGGTGGATCTCAGCCCCCTCCAGGGCTGCAGGGGCAGCTCTGCCCGTCCTTCCCTGACCCTGCTGTGGGCTCAGCTGTTCCCTGGCACATCCTCACCCCTCTCTCCAGCTGCTCCCTTGCAGTAGCCTTGTCCCTCCCCAGACACCTCGTGCCATGAGCAGGTCGGTCCTAGGGCCACCCAGTGGCTCCAGCACTGCTTAGGGGCAGGCTGCTCTGGCAGGGAGTGCCCCTAGCCCCAGCAGGGAGGGCTGGCAGAGCACAGAGGAGCAGCAGGGGCTGCAGTGCAGCTCTGCTTGGGGCTGCAGTGCAGCTCTGCTCGGGGCTGCAGTGCAGCTCTGCTTGGGGCTGCAGTGCAGCTCTGCTCAGTGCTCCAGTGCAGCTCTGCTCGGGGCTGCAGTGCAGCTCTGCTATAGTGCAGCAGTGCAGCTCTGCTTGGGGCTGCAGTGCAGCTCTGCTTAGTGCAGCAGTGCAGCTCTGCTCAGTGCAGCTCTGCTCAGTGCAGCTCTGCTCAGTGCTCCAGTGCAGCTCTGCTCAGTGCTCCAGTGCAGCTCTGCTCGGTGCAGCCCTGCTCAGTGCTCCAGTGCAGCCCTGCTCGGTGCAGCCTGGCCTGCAGGCACCCTGAGGACAGGAAAATCCCTGAGCCCGGACCCTCCCTCCCCTTCCCCTTCCCCTTCCCCACGGGCTGTGTCTTAGGGTCTCACCTGGGCTCTCTGTGCGCTGGTTCCCCTCAGGGCAAGGGAGAAGGGAATCTCCCTTTTGCTGTCTGTCTGAGGAGGAACTGCCAGCAGTTACAGAGTGCTGAAATTCCTGGGTGCTGGAGGTCACAACTACAAAGGATGCTGTTGCTGCTGACTAAGCCCGCTTCAATTAACTTCAGATTAACCTGCTAATGTTATGAAAGGGTTTTATTTGCTTTGAAAGGTATTTTTAAAGCTCTGAGTTGACTGCTGTCAAGCCTCTCATGGTGTAATTTTGTAGAAACTTCTAAATTTTTATACGATAAATCATATAGACATGTGCTAATTAGAGCTCCATAATACTGGGTGTACCTTTGAGGGAACAGAGATTTCCTTTCTTTTTGCTGCCTGCTGTGGCCTGTCAACCTTCTCAAATGTTTATTTGGGGATACCTTGATTTTGCTTGTAAAATCCAAGCTAAATATGGGAATAGCTTTTTGTAATGGTGAAATGCTGTCATTCAAAAAGTAGTGGTGTTTTCATGACTTTGCCCAAAATGTGATCTGTAGAATGACCAAAAGTATCAGGGAAATTACTCTACCTTTTTTTCTTTACTAGATTTCTCAAAATTTGTATTACTGAATATTACTAAAAATATTTTTCTGATTGTTTCAGGAGTAAAAGTTCCTCGTAATTTTCGTCTTTTGGAAGAGCTTGAAGAAGGTCAGAAGGGAGTAGGGGATGGAACAGTTAGCTGGGGCCTTGAAGATGATGAAGATATGACACTTACAAGATGGACAGGAATGATTATTGGGCCTCCAAGAGTAAGTATCCACTTAAATACTAAAATAGTACTGTTACTTTTTTTTTCCCCTTCTCCTAACCTAACCACTGAAGTAGAAAACACACAAAGGCAAATGGGTGAAAAAACACTTTAGGAAGTGATTTATGTTGAAGTTCTTTATAATAATGGGTTTCTTGTATCTGTATGCCTTTTTGCTTATAATTTGAAACATTCTGGTGCCTTTCTCTGGTTAGTTCTGTTACTTGTCTGCTTTATATTTGCAGATTCAGTAAGACATAACTTTTGAGATGAATTCTAACATCCTGTACCCTTGCATGCAGCAAGGTTTAAAATCCCTCAGCCAGTGGGGTTCCAGGTGGAGCTGCTGCAGGTGCCAGGGGATGCTCTGTGCTGGTTTTTCTGCTGCTCCTGTTCAGTTTATGGGGTGCTGCTTACTGCAGCAGTACTGAGGAGCTCTTGTGGAATTCAGCTGACTGAGGAAACTCAAATTTTAGTGCTTTCAGTCTCTTCTCTGAATGTCCTCTCCCAAAGCAGCATCTTGTAACGCAGCTGGTCTTTGTGGGAGTGTTGTTGTGTTCTCTTTTCCCCCAGCCCTACTAAACTGTGGGTTTACACTCCAGTAGTGGACTTGAGGACTCTTGTGTGTTGAATGTGTGCATGTGTCCTAAAACCAGAAGCTGTCTGTAGTCTCCAGGTTCACTGTTGTGTTTCCTTCACACCCTTTGATGGAGTGCAAGGAGCCAATTCTTCTTCCTGCAATAGCAGGTGTCTCCTGCATCTGGCCTCAGTATCACTTCCCAGTAATTCCAGGGGTCATTACATGGAAATCTTCACAGACCTGTAATCATGTTCCTGCTCTCTGTTCCCATTCTGTCAGCTGCCTTTTTTGACATACAGTGAGGTTGGACATGTATTATGAAGGCATTATACATGCAGTGTTTTCTGTCTCACCCAGAAGTGTTGTTTACTTGTTGTCTGCCTTTGCTAATCTCTCCCCAGTCACGAGCATTTCATTTGTTTATGATGTACCCAGATTGTTTTCTAGAACAGCATTTGATTTTAAAACATCAGGAGAGTGCTAATAAGCCTGCATTAAGGCTGGGAAGAAAGCTCACTTGTGTGCATAGGCTTTATGGAAAATTTAAACAACCTTGAAATCTAATTTAGAAAATTAAATAGGAGTTGAAATGTGCCAACAGGAGCGTGCAGCCTTGCCAGCAGTGATGGAAGTTTGCAGTTCTTGTCAGGCTGCAAACCAAGGCTACAGGGCCATCAGAGCAGAGGAGCCAGCTGTCCTCTCCTGGTTTTCTGACACACTTAGGAGGAGAGATCTGTGACTTCTCTT
This sequence comes from Phainopepla nitens, assembly GCA_013400175.1. Classification (NCBI taxonomy): domain Eukaryota; kingdom Metazoa; phylum Chordata; class Aves; order Passeriformes; family Bombycillidae; genus Phainopepla; species Phainopepla nitens. The sequence goes on from VXBQ01015833.1 coordinate 28,411, forward strand.
GAGCTTCTTGCTTGGAGGCAGCAGACTGTATAGAGAGAGATCCTGGGGACTCACAGCCATTGGTGTTTGCTGTCCTCCTTCTAGCACTGTGATACTCAGCTATTACCATTCTGGTTCTCAGTAGGGTGTGGAAATACTGCCTGGGGACAGAAGCTGAGTGTTCCCCCTGGGTGAAAGCAGCCACCCTGTGGCAGGTGGGAGGATGTTATGCTGGACTGCAGCAGGAGGAGGGAGAGCTGTGCAGGGCTGGAGCTGGAGCTCCCTGTGTGCAAAAGCCTGCAGGGGCTGATTCCAGGCTGTGTGGGGTGTCCCACAGCCCGGGAGGCACCTTGTGACACAGGCTGTTCCAAAAGAGTGGCACTGCCAGGGCCCGAGCTCTGCCTGCAGGTGTTCTGCTCCCCAGTGCTGCTCCCCGTGTGGGGAGGCTGCTCCAGACAGCCCAGAGCCCTGCGTGGAGCTCAGGGTGCTGCCTGCTCCTGCACAGACACCAGCAGAGTTTATTGCCCTGGAGAAACATCTGAAACCCTGAAGATCATGAAATGAGCTAAAACCAGGCAGCCAGCATAGTGTCTGCATGGCTGCCCACTCTGCTGGGAGTTCTCACGTTCCTGAAGTAGCCCCTGCTTTAACCAAATGCTTATTGAACTGTCTGATGTAATTGTTTCCCCCTTTCTTTTCCCCTCAGACAATTTATGAAAACAGAATATACAGCCTTAAAATAGAATGTGGGCCTAAGTATCCAGAAGCACCTCCATTTGTAAGATTTGTAACAAAAATTAATATGAATGGAGTAAATAGTTCTAATGGAGTGGTAAGTTTTTTGCTTTTATTCCTTTTTAATGTTGTTTTTATTGTGCAGCTTCAATGCTTTGTTTACACTTGTAGCTTCCTTAGCTACTCATTGCTTGTGGTGCTGCTTGTTGGAGAAGAAAAGGGGGTAGAAGGGAAGTGGACAAGTGGAGGTTTGTTATGCTTATAAGAAAACACTTGCTTTTGATTTCTCCCACTCAGATTTCCTGTGGGATCTCTAGCTGGGGGTGAGGGGGAGTTAAGTGCAATCAGTGCACAAATTCTGACAGAAATGTATTTTTTGTCTGTTTTAGGTGGACCCCAGAGCCATATCAGTCCTAGCAAAATGGCAGAATTCTTATAGTATCAAAGTTGTTCTGCAAGAGCTTCGGCGTCTAATGATGTCTAAAGAAAATATGAAACTTCCTCAGCCACCTGAAGGACAATGTTACAGCAATTAATTAAAAAAAAAAAAAAAAAAACAACAAACCAACATGCCCCCCTTATTCAATTTAAGCTGTCTTCATTTTCCACAGTAGTAAATTTTCTAGATGCATCTTGTAGACCTCAAAATACTGGAAAGGAAGTTCCCATTCAAAGGAAGTTTTTCTTGAGATACTGTAAATGATACTAATTTTTTTTTTTTCATTTGAAATATAAGTTGTGCTATAACAAATAATCCTGTCGTGTAACCACTGTCCACATAGCTGAACTTCTGGTATCAGGAAAAGTCTATTTAAATTTATTACTGTCAAGACCAGTGTGGCACATCCAACTTAACTGTGAAAGGATCCATCCCACAATCACCTTGCTGTGTGTCTGGCCTGGGTTATTTTTTTCTTTCTCTGTCTTTTGCAATAGAGTCGAAGCTCAGGGCTATTTATTAGAGTAGACACAAAGGTTTTTGCTTCCAGTACTGCACTGGGCTGTATGGACTACTACTGGGGATGTGTGCTAACCTCAGTCATCCCTCCCTTTGTGCTCGCTCTAGTAAAGGCTGAATGTGACTGTGGTCGTTTTTGGGTTTTTATTTTATTTTTTTTTTAATGCCCTGATAATCTGGGGCAAGCTTTCCTTCTTTCCTTTGGCCAAGGCATAGATTGTATTTCTCTTCCTGGTCCCCCTCACCAGTGACATGAGCTTTGGGTGAGGGATTCAGGGTTCTTTTAATCTCTTCCCTCTTCCCCTCTTTTTAGTGGGGGTGCTGCTTTCTTTTCGCCCCTCTTGGTGACTCTTCTCACCCCTGGCCCGGGGGTGAGCCTCGGGGCAATAACTTGACCTGTTCCCTCCTGCTTATCGTTTTTGGTTTTGCAACAAATTAAGTCTTCACCAGCCTGGGAAGCAGGAGCATCTGTTCTGCTGGCAAACGTGGGTTTTCCCTTCCCTCCAGCACTGCTGCCACACCGCCCAGCTGGCCACGGCCGTGCTCTTAGATAGGCTTTGACGTGGGGAAAAGAGCAGTAATTTACCAGGATTGCCCAAACCTTCTGCTGCCAGACCTCCGTGGGGGAGACTCTGCACCCAGAGACTCTGAACACGCCCCAGGTACCCTCAAATCGCTGTGTTTTGGTGCTTTGGATTGACCCAAGAATGTTCAGTGACAGAATGCTGCACTTGAGTTTGCCCCTTCTAAAGATGTGACAACCACAGACAAATCAAATCCCGGGGCTGGATTTTATTAGGGTTCTGTAAGTCTGAGAAATCTCCACAGTGGAGATTTTGGGGAAGCAGTGGCACAGCAGATTAAGGACCTTGATTGGCTTTGCATCCTGGCAAATCACTGCCTTTTCTGGTTTACTGTTCCGGACCACTAACTGCTGCAATGTGGATGCAAGCTTACAGGAAACCAACCTAGTGTGTCCTAAGTTTTATGAAAAATTCAGTGTTTGTGTAAAAAAAAAGAGAAAAAATAAGGAAAAAAAAGAGTAAAAATAAACACATTTTAAAGCAGCAGCTGTCAAGTCAATGAACAATTGATGTTTCCATTAACTTCTGAGGAAAATATTAGTTGTAAGGATTTAACATCCTCTGTACTGAAAGTTTAACATAACAGTATTCCATAAGCAGCCTTTTTATTGTATCAGACCATTGCCTGATTTTAATATAATAAAAAGTGTGCATTAATATTAGAAGGCTTTAATTGTATTTATGTTTAGAATTTTGATCCCTTATGGAATTCTGGATTTGTTGGAAGTATCTTCCTACAGATCAGGTTTAGCTGACAGAAGGTAACCTGGTGGTGAAAGGCAATTGTCTCAGTCCAGCTGCTGCTGCTGTGCCAAGGAGCATCTGTAGTTGTGGTCTGAGCCTCAGGCTGGCCCAGGCTTGGCCGTGGTGGCATCAGGGGGGGCCAGGGGCTGCCAGGGGTTCCTGGGTCCCTGTGCTCCCAGGGCCCGGCCTGGCTGTGCTGCAGCCCCGAGGCAGTGGCATCCCTCTGCATGGTACACTGGCAAGGTCAAGGAGTATTTCATAACCTCAAATTTTAAGTGTTTTCCTCAGCTAGTGAAGAGTTTCTGCCTGCAACAAGCTGAGCTTTTCTCCCTGTCTGGGTAAAAAGAAGCTGTGAAGTGTTGGCCTTTTCCCAGTGTAAGTGTCTGCAGTTCAGAGGATTGCTGGACAGTCCTGATGCCTTCCCTGCAGTGATGGGCTGAATGGTTCTTCCTGGGTTGGGATTGGGACAGGGAATGACCTTGTAAGGCTTTCTGGAACTTGCTGCTGGTTTCTGGGCTGGAATGAATAGTGCTGGCTCCTGGGGCAGCCCGAGGGTGTGTGTGAGGACAAGGGCACTAATACTGTGTGTGTTTATTTAAAATAGCTTCGTGTCACAGGTGGTAAATGGGCATTGGAGCAACGTGATAATTACAGTGGGCTGCTTGATTGTCTCTTTTTCAGAGTGCCCTTGCCCTCTTTGGGAGGTTGTGGTTGGTGCATGTTTGAGACCTCCCTGAACCTTCCTACTTGAAGTAATGGTTTTAAACCCGTGAAAGCGGCTGGTTTGCTTTGCAAGCTGTACAGGTGAGAGCGTCCCACCCTGGCTGGGAGCTGTGCTGGCAGGAGCCACCCCTTCACAGCATCTGCCAAAGTTGGATTTAAAAAAAAGCTGCTTTAAAGGAATGGGTTCACTGTGGCTGTTCTCCCCCCAGAGCTGCACTTTGTGGACACCTCAGAGCTCCGTTGCTGTTCCCACAACAAGGAGCAGTGTGGAGAAATCACTCCCTGGGAGTCAGCTGCCCCTGGAGCTGCCCTGGCTCTGTCAGGGTGTGTCACCTGTGTCAATGACGGGACCATTCACCCGGGCTGGTGTTTGTTGGTGCTTCAGAAACGGGGTGTGGAAGCAGAGCCGTGTCACACCTGTGCTTACCCAGACTGGCAGTGCCCAGGTGATCCCTGCCAGCCTTTAGGCTGTGCCCTGAAGCCCTGTCTGCAGAGAAAGCTGTGGAGAGACAATCAATCAAATAAGGGGATTGGCCATGAAATAAATGTAGTGCTTGGAGCAGGTGCTGCAGGAGGTGGCTGAGCAGCGCTCAGAGGGCCCGAGCTGTACACACTTTGCCCCGTGCCCACAGAGAGTCTCTGTGCCTGCAGAGTGTCCCTGTGCCAGCCCTGTGCCCGCAGAGAGTCCCTGTGCCCGCAGAGGGTCCCCGTGCCCGCAGAGTCCCTGTGCCAGCCCTGTGCCCGCAGAGGGTCCCTGTGCCCGCAGAGGGTCCCTGTGCCAGCCCTGTGCCCGCAGAGGGTCCCTGTGCCCCCGCTGTCCCTGCTGCCCGTGCTGTCCGGGGCTGCGGAGCGGGGCGGGCTCGGCTCGGCCGCGGGGACAGCAGAGGGAGCCACAAGGCTTCCCAAGGCTGCTGCTCGGGTTCAGGGAACGTCCTCGTGTGGGAGCCGCTTCTGGTGTTTATCGGGAACCGGCTTCACTTTGAGAAGCCCGTGTATCGTGACTGTCCCGCTGTACTTGCTGGGGGAACACCGGCACCGCACTGAGACCTTAATTGTTAATAAAGACTCATGGTTGTTTGCTTGGTGGTGTGTTGGAATTCAGCTCTGTGTGGACGTGGGGAGCATGAGCTTCAATTGCCCTTTCTGCTCTCGTACAGCCCCATGCAGTCCTTCATATTTAAAAGATAAGTTTCTCCCACTATCGTTATAGGAACAATTCTGAAGCAGGAGGGACAGGGACAGGGACACAGCAGGAGGAGAAAGGACAGGGACACAGAGCAGGAGGGACAGGGACACAGCAGGAGGGACAGGGACACAGCAGGAGGAGAAAGGACAGGGACACGGGGCAGGAGGGACAGGGACACAGCAGGAGGGACAGGGACAGGGACACAGAGCAGGAGGAGCAGGGACACAGCAGGAGGAGCAGCCATGCCCCGGGGCCCTGCAGGGAGGGTGTGAGCAGAGGGGCAGCGCTGAGCTGTGGAACCGAACCCCGCAGGGCTGTGCAGGGCTGTGCAGGGCTGTGCAGGGATGTGCAGGGATGTGCAGGGATGTGCAGGGCTGTGCAGGGCTGTGCAGGGATGTGCAGGGATGTGCAGGGCTCTGCAGGGATGTGCAGGGATGTGCAGGGCTGTGCAGGGCTGTGCAGGGCTGTGCAGGGATGTGCAGGGATGTGCAGGGCTCTGCTCCTGCTCCTTTGCCAGGGGCCTTGCAGGGCATTGCCAGGGCTGTGGGAGCTGCTGGTGCCTTCCCTTGGTGTTTGTGGGAATGGGCCCTTCAGCCTCTGAGGCTGGTGCTTTCCCACAGGACAGTGTTTGCTGCACCAAGGGACAGCACGGGGGGCTCAATGTGTTTTTTCAAGCTGGCACCGATGTGCCCTGCAACAAGGGAGTTCAGCTCTGCAGGTACTGTAAATATGTCTGCATCAGGCTCTACCTACCTTGAGCTGGAAGAAGCTGAAGAGAAATTGATACCAATAATCTTAATATCTGAATTTTTTACCTATTATTTTATGTTCAAGAAGGTTTTTCTGATGGCTAAGGGTTTTCCTGTCAGTGGAATTGCCATGTTGCATTAATCTTGGCTAATGTGCTCTCCCAGCGCTCGCTAACCTGGCTGCTGACTGAGATTCAGGTCCCTTAATAGCTCCTCGTTTTCCCTGGTCCTGCTGTAGCAGATTGCTGGAGAATGTGCTGAAGCCTGGGAAGAGCCCCAGTAAAGGCAAATTTAATTTAGGCACATGCTTAAGTGCTTTGTTGGACCAGAGCCAGCGTGCTCAGCCTCTGGGAGGAAAGAGGCTTTTTTAGCCCTTGTTGAGCATCTTCTTCCTTGTCCTCCCTTCCTGGTGCTACATCCCTGGTGCTTATGCCTTTACGTTTTCCCTGATGTCTCCTACACTTGTTGTCACAAAAAAGTAAAGAGCAGAAGATGATGTTGAGGATAGGGAGATAAACTGGATGCTCATCGTTTTGTATCTGTCAAGCATCTTGTGACCTTTTTCATCCTTATCTCCTTTTGAACAAGGCCTACAAGGGGTTTTCAGAAACGTGGGTCCTGTCCTGTTTTTCTGCCTCTTGAGCCAGGTCGTTGGTGGCTTTGCCCTGACATGTCTAGAAAGCCCTGCAGAACCTTGGTGGGAGGGTAAATGTCAGATGGTCTGTAAGTCTCTTCCCCCTCTCTATTGCTCAGCATCTGTTCTTTTATGTTGTCTTACTTTTTATCTTTCCACTTGCCAAAGGATGTTTCAGGATAGCCAAAGCTGAAGATTCTTTGGGAGGAAAAAAAACCAGCCAAGCAGGAGTTTTGGAAAGAAAAGTGATGCAAACTTTTGAACCATCTTCACCAGAAACAATAGGGCCATCTCCCCTCCCACTTGCTCTGCTTCAAAACCACGCGTTCCTAATTGCCACGATCATGTTCTGCAGATCTGGAGAGAAGAGGATTTTTGTCTGCCTGGTGCTGGAGACTTTCTGGGGCTGATTTGCTGTGAGTGAGGCAGAGGGAAGAGGAGCCGAGGGGAAGCTGGAGGGCTGCCCCAGTCCTGTGCACGTGGGCTGGGGCAGGCTGGTGGAGAAGTGCCTGGTTTGGTGAGCTGGCAGCGAGCTGCTGGGTGTCCCCTTGAGACCAGCACAGCCCTCAGTCCCTTCAGGAGTGTTCCTGCAATCAGTGGTAATTAAAGCTGCCCATTGCAGCTCTGTGCAGCCGTTCTGGGGGCTGTCGGTGGGGTCTGTAGGTGTCAGCCCGGAGCAGGGAGCGGGAGTGAGGAGCAGCCACGGCAGGACAGAGAGCTCAGCAAGGATCTGCCAAACTTCTGTCCCTCCAAGGAGACCTCTTCAGTCCCTGGGCTACCAGATCAGAGGCTGTCCAAGGTTAGCAGCCAGATGTTTCTCAGCTGTTTGGACTGGCTTCCAGCTGAGACCAAGTGAGCGGCTATCCAACATGTACGTATTAATATAAACATTTTAGAGGCCTTGCCTTGAGTGAGCCATTAAAAACTTCCCACGATCCTGTGAGCAGTGCTGCTTCCTTGGAGAGCACCACGGTTTTGTATCTCGCACTCGGCACTGAGCGGGTCAGGCCCAGCTGCCACCTGCTCCCTCCGTGCTGGGGCCGGGCCTCCCCCTCCTTCCAGTGGCGCCAGAGCAGTGTGGTCCCTGGAATTTGATTATTTGTGTTAGCAGATAATTTAGGCCAGAAGGCTGAGAGTGTTCCCTTCCTTCCCTGGATGTCGTCATGCTTCCCAGCAAAACGCAGTCCCGGGTCCTGCGTCCCTTCCCCACCCCTCGCCCCAAAAGTACAACAAAAACCCTTTTAATGTCTCTTCTTGCACAGGGTCAGTGTCCACTCATTTTAAGCTTGGTTTTGGTCTGTGCAGGCCTACAGAAGGAGAGGATTTCATTAACTCCACCGTGCAGAGCCATGTTTTAAGTTATTACATGCGTTTAAAAAAAAAAGAGTTGGTTTTTGATGTGTGGTTCTTCTAAAATATTCCCAATGCCACCCGTGAGCTTTGGTGTTGAAACAAGAGTGACAAGAAATGACCCCTGTGGTCTCCCACTGCCACGAAACAAGACCCTTCTAACACTTTCCATCACTTTCATCAGATTTTAGTGCCCTGGTTCCCCCAGACCCGGGGTGTGGAGTGGGAAATCTCCCCGTGATGTTTTTAATGAGATTATGGGATCAGCTGGGCCAGCAGCCGTGCTGACATGTGCCTTGGCTCGTGCCATTTCTTGCCTGAGAGTCTCAGCTGTCCCACCGTCAGCGAGGCCTCGGGCTGGCACTTCACTGCTGTCCCCCGTGGCAGAGCCCAGGGGTCTGACTTGGGGAACAATTGTGGTTCCCAAGGGCAGCTTTTGCTGTTGTGTGCAGTAACACCTCTGTTCTGGATGTGTGCTGGTGTGAATGGCAGCAGGCTGCAGCTTCTCTGGCTGCTCTTCAACGATTTTTAGGAATGCCAAGTAGCTGAGATGCTCTGAAGGGAGTGATGAAGGGGCTTTTCCCAGCCCTTCAGCCCTGGGTGTGCCCCTGCCCTGTTTGCAGCTGCCACAGTTCAGTCGTGGCCAAGAGCTCACATCCCTTGGTGGGAGTGAGAACGTGCCAGCACGGATCCCAGTCAGGGCCCAGGAGCCATCAAACCCAGGGCTGGGTGTTGGATCTGTTCCTCTCCATTCCCACAGCTTGCCATCCCCGGCTGAGAAAGAGATGCAGTTTTTTGAAAAGAAAAATGTGAAGTTATTTTCCCCTCTCTCTAGCACAGAGGCATTCCTGTAAGCGAGAATTGTGAGCCCTGGACGATGGGATGGGTGTTTTCAATCATTCCATTTCCTTGTATTTCTTGCTCGTTTTTTACCCGTTTTGATTTATTTTTAATGGCCCTGACACCCTTGTTTATAATAATAAACAGCAAACGTGTGGACACAATGAGTCTGTTTCAGGTTCAAGTGTTTTTCATAACCTTGCAGTGAGAAATAGACCCGAGCCCAGGTCTGGAGAAACCCGATGAGGACTCAGTGCTGCTGCAGTGAAATCCGATTTCGGAGCGGCTGCTGTGCAAACAGCGAGGGCTCTGAGCGCGGCCAGCGCTCCCAGACAACACCCCCGTGCCAGTGCTCCCTCCCCGGCCCCCAGGCAGAGCTTCTGTCTTCCAGCCATGACCTGGTTAAGCAAAGGAAAGGCAAGGGGGTAGGTATAGATATTTTTATTGTTGTTATTGATGGGTGCCTCTGCAGCCTCCTGGACACGCGGCCTGTCCGGGCACCTGGGCTGTGGCAGCAGCACGAGGCAAAGGGAAGAAGTGACGAGCAGCATTGTGAGGCCTCGTGCTGCTTCATCAAGTAAAACCTTATTAACTGTTTTCAGTGGTGTGACAACTTTGAGGGAGTTGTTGTTTGCCAAGAAAAACACCCAGGAGTGGGCCCTGTCTGCCCCCGGTGCCCAGCAGGAGTCAGGGGGTGGCTGCTGGAAAACCCTGCCCGGGCTGGGAGGTGGGGACCAGCCTTTTGGGAAAGCAAGCCTGTGATCCTGGAGAGCTCAGGATGGTGACACTGCCCCGGGCACCCCCGGCAGGGCTCTCAGGGGCAGCACAGGCTCCGGGTTTGGGGGTCCCCAGGAGCCCTGGGGAGCTGGGACCCCCCTGTGACCTCCAGCCCCAGAGCTCGTGCCCTGTCCCTCTCCCATGTCTACAGGGATGATGCTGTGCTCTCCTGCCCTCTCGGGGCTGCCCATTTCCCTGGCAGAGAGGTGCCAGGTCCCAGCAGGGAGGGAAGTGTGGGCACCTGCAGCTCCCCCCGTGTGTGCCTGGTGTGCCACGGCGTGGGAAGGAACGGGGTGCCCGTGGAACCGTGGTCCTGCTCTGCTGGGGATTGCCCATCACTGATCCTCGTCCTCCTTAGCAGAGGCCATCCCAGAAGCCCTGTGCTGGGGCAGGTCCTGCCTGCGCGGTGCCAGGCTGGGAGCACCGAGCTGTGCCCGTCCTCAGCCAGAGCTGGGAGCTGGGGAATGCCCTCCCTGCCCCTCTGCAGCCCTGTCCGAGCCAGCCGTGCTCAGCCCTTTGTCTTTACAGGGTCTTCTGCCCTATTTATCTTCCCCAAATGTCATCTCCCCTCCCCGCTCCGTGCAACACCCCCCAAAAAATAATAAACGGCGGCAGGCTCTGTAAACAGAGCCTATCTCCAGAGCTGTTTGAAACGTAGACAGGCTCAAGTGAATTAGTCCAGCGAGGACTTAATTGCTGTCCTGTCTGTCAGCGTGGGGCGCTGAGGGTTAGCAGGGAGGCCTGGCAGGGAGATGGATGGGTCCTGCCGGGGTGGCAGCCGGGGTCACTGCTCCAGGAATCGCGTCCCGGCGTGACCCCGCGCAGATAAGCTGCTCTGCACCGTCCCCATCGCTGCATCCCGCTGCTCTGACCTGCCCCGGCCTTCCCCAAGCCCAGCCTGCAACAAAAACGCCGCGAGAAGGGCCTGGCTTGGCAAAAACGACCTGTTGTCCGGGCCTTGTGCCAGCCTCTTTTGGGCTCCTCGCACTGTGAGGATTGGCCGCTGGTGGCAGTGTCGCGTGTCCCCAAAGCGTGAGGCACTGCAGGGGCATCTCCATCCCAGGCAGGAGAAATTCCTGCAGTCACGTAGGAGAGGAGCAAGCTATTCATTGCCTGTCCTCTCCCGAGCAGAGCAGAGCTGTAACCCAGCCTTGCTGTGTCCCCAGCCCCCAGCAGAGCCCAGCCCTGCCGGAGCCGGCTCCAGCCCTGGCACAGCTGGAGGGCAGAACGCTGCCGAGAGGATCGCGGGGAGCCACGGCTGTGGCAGCACGGGGGTCGGGGCGAGGGCAGGAGGTGCCGGGGGGTTC
>VXBQ01015837.1:0-67916 GCA_013400175.1 Phainopepla nitens
CAGAGCCAGCAACCTCCTTCTGATGGGCACATCTCTGAGAGCCAGCAATCCCCTTCAGAGGTGTGGGAATCCACCTCTCAGAGCCAGCAGCCCCTCAGGTTTGCTGTACGTGGAGGTGTGAATCCTGGGCTGACACCCTGACTCCTTGCAGCCTGACCCTTCACCCATCAGCAGAGGCAAAAGCATCCAAAGTGAATATTCCGCTGGCATCTGAGGGGAATTTCTCACAGGCACTTTGCTTGCACTGACTCTTTCTGTCTGGGTGCATAAACGTGTGCATATGCTGCAGCAAATCTGTGAGAAATGCTGCTTCCTTAATTGTTTAAGTATCTTAGATACTGAAGTAAGTTAGGCTTGTAAGAAAGCTTGTGACTTATGACTTCTTAAATGTTGCTAAGAGTTGTTCTTTTGCTAAGAGGTTAAGTTCAACATAAATTATAAGCTAAGTGTTGCTAAGTGCTGTTCTTTTGCTAAGTTTCTAAGTATAACTTTGAAGTTATGTTAGGTTAAATGCTGTTAAGCGCTATTCCTCTGTAAAATAGTTAAATTTAAGTTAAAAATTAAGTTTAAGGTATAAATTAAGTCAGATATAAAATAAGTGTTGTTTATTTGTTAAATTGTTAAGTTTAAGGTATAATTGCAAAGGTATAAGTTAATTAAAGAAGTGTTGAGTACTGTTGTAAACAGTTGTATTTTGCTGCTGTACTTTGCTGTTAAACTCATAGGCCTTCATCCTTTTTATCCTTGCTCTCACTATCCTTTGTCATAGGCACTTAAACACACACCCACACACACCCTCCCCGCACACACACCCCTAGATAGTTCTTGATTAATTTGTGTTTTGATTGTTTAGATTTTACTTAGTTTTGCTGTTGCTCGTTTTTCCTTGGTGTGCCCTAACTGTCCTGTAAGCAGTAGAGTGAATCTTGCCAATGAACTTTGTTGTGTAGTCGCTTAAATATTAAATCTGGCTTTTGCTGACACCCTTGCTGAGGATTTTTTAAGCAATCTCAGACACTCTTTTGTAACAAATCCTGACTTGGGTTTGATCTAATATGAGCATCAAGGTATTATGTAAATGAGCAAAAGGAAGCAGACACTGGCTTTCCCAAGGAAAAGAGCACGTTTGTTTTACTTCTGTAACTCAACCGAAACAACAGTAAGAAAATAGTTCAGGACAGAGTTTTTGATATTATTTGCAAGATAATGAAGTAAGGATGCATGATAAAGAAGTCAAAGACATCTGAAGGTGAATTTAGAAAAGGAATATGTGTCTATGTCTTAGTTTTGCTAATGTTCAGGTTAGAGCCCGCTGTTTTGACCAGGATTTATTTCCAATCCCCTCTGTCATTTGGTTCACAATGTAAACACTAACTAGATGAGGTTATGGGGTAATTTCTAAATTATGAAATGTTGTTGACATTTAAAGACTTAATGGTAAGAAAGACTGTACTAATCTATTTGTTTTAGGGATAACTGGCTTTCAAATTTCTGAATGCAGAAAATATTTGAGCACAACTAAAGCAAGGAAAAAAATCGCAGTTTAGACAAAATTTTCAAGTTCCAAAATTATAATTATTGGAAAAGCAATCATGTCTAGAAAACAGATTTTTTTATTATATTTTTCAGTAATATTATACTTCCCAAATAGAATTTTTTTGCTTAGTAAGATGAAGGCAGTTTACACACTGCTCTGTTTATAAGTAAATTTGTGTCAATAAATTTTTATAAGACAGTCAGCAAGTCAGTCATCAGCTTTGTTTTAAGATTAGACTACAGTTCTCCGGTTCCTAGTATTGATGTTCAACCATCTTGAACTTCCTTATAAAAGAATCTTCCCTTACATGCAAGATAAATTGGGAGTGACTGCTTTAGAATATTTATGCAGCAGGTGTTTCTATTTACTATCAGTACTCATGTAGTCTTTTGAATAGTCAGGAACTTTAATGGCCTTCTGTAGCATCTGCAAATGAATATTTCAAGTAACATATTGTTGCATTGTTTAGAAGTTAATCATCAGATAATATTAGTGATCATATGGAATAACATCTGTTGGCATCAATCACTATAATTTTAAGCACTTGAAAAAGCTCATGAAGAATTGGAAATACTTGAAAATAAAATGGTTCTTGATAATTTTTCTAATCAATAAATTATAAAGAAACCCAACAAGTAGCCCAGGTAGCAGGTAGCATTATTTATTTTCTTATTGAAATAATAGATATGTCTGAAATATATATATGACTAGCATAAAGATCATACAGAGAAAAGTTTAATGGATGTGGAATACTGTAGATGCCAATAGAGAATCTTATTATTCAAAAGGCACAAGAAGGATTTTGATACATATTAGAGTGCCTCTTAAGCTATATGTCTCAGGGTGATGACAAAGGTGCCTGGTTTTCTGCCATGCAGACGCTCTTGGCTGCAAACTTCACATCACTGATTAATATTAGACTGTAGTGGATCCTACTTGTTCATATATGAACATTTTATGGGTTACTCTGAGTCAAACACTACATCAATAGGAGCAGATTTTGTATAACAAGATTTAAGATCTGCATGAGAGAATGTAGGAGTCTTTCGCATGTGTAAGAGTGATCATTCCAATTAATTCTTTTGGCCAATGGCTTCTGAGTAAAAAAGGTTAATACAGATTCAGGAACCTTTCTGCCTGCAAGGTAAGATAATCGTCACAAACAGACCGAAGTATCTTGTTAAAAAACATCTGCAACAAAGGCAGGCCCACCTTGACCGCTGGCAGGAGTCTTTGTAGAGAGTGGTTCAAATCTCTGTGTGTGTTAACCAAATATTTATGAGGCAGCACAAGGTGCTTTCCAAAGTAAACAGAGAACAAAATCATTGAATCTACCACAAACACTGCTCTGCTGTTGCCCTCAGCTCTCAATAGGACCCAAGTGCATAGGGCAAGAAGTGCACAGCCAACCAGAGCTAGGTAGAATTTCAGAGGAAATATCAGATGGAGAGATTACAACTATATGTGAAGTTTAATTTGGCCAGAACACTGCAATTAGCACATTTGAGTCCTCTGAAAAATGTTATGCAATCTTGAAAAAATGCAAGCAGTTGGGATTTGTTTCATATCTCATCCAAAACCAGTGTGCTCCTAACAACACAAAGCTTCCTGAAGCCATAAAGGAAAATATATATGGCTGATTATCTTAGAAGGTAGCAGAAGTACCTAATTGCAACATGACTTAAATGATGTTAACCCTAATTTATGCATATGTGAGAGACAAAAATTGGGTATTGGGTTTCCTTGCTTTCCTTCTGGTGAGGGGCAATAACCTCATTAAATCCTAGCTCATTTGTTAGGTATTTCCAAGGCGAAGTAAAAGTTATATCAAATGTTGCAATTCACATGTGGTCTGAACTCAGAGACCTTAAGGTTATTTCATTTACAAGGATATCAAGTTTACTGTAACTTGAACCATGATCACACAGGGCCAGACCTGATTCTCTATTCCCCATATTCTGAACTTCATTGATACTGCCTTAAGTACTTACAGGATTCTATTTTTGGTTTGTTTTGTTTTGTTTTGTTTTGTTGAGGGTTGTTTTGGTCATGCTATTTTTAATGAAGTTGAAAATTAAATGTATAGGAAAAAAAGAGCATCTGTTTACTCTGCACCTGGCCAGGAAGACACAGATCTTTTTCTTTATTCTCTAGCTATAAGAAATATATGTTCTTTTCTGTTTCACTAGCCATAAGAAATCAGATTACAATAATTTAAATAAGAGCATAATAGTTGTGTTCATTTTTTCCTGGTTCTTCAGTGGTTTGGTATTTTTACTGGTAAAGCATAACAAATATATATAGTTCATACAGACTTCAGGAGATGAAAATTTATTTCATTTGAATGAGAACATGATCTTAGGCGCTGAAATGACACAGTTTCAGAAAAGCAGCTCTTTCATGAGTGAATTGGGTTTACTCATTTCTGTGTGTCCTACATATGAGTACAAAGAAGTGAATGTGACAAAATGACAAAAACATGAGAATTTTTGGGGACTGTTAAAGAGTCTTCAGTCTTCTCTCAGGATTGTCATTTTTAGCAGCAATTTTTCAGCTACTTCAGTTGTGGTACCAAACAACTTTGTTAAGGTTTCTCATGTCTATTCTGTTGTGCAATACTTCTAGCTCATAATAGAGGGTAGACTAACTTATGCACTTGCAGTAGCAATGAGGGTTTAATTATTCCTCTTCTAATTTAGCTTATTTGAATGCATTGCCAAACTTTGAGTATGGTGTTGAAATGTACATTCCCACTTTATTAGTGCTAGATTGTTTTATCTTGCCTTCCTTTAAAAGTTTCTGTTTCAAAAAAAAGAGAAACTCAGAGTGTCCACACTTCCATTATTAGACATTCAGCTGGGGAGGGAGGAGTAAAAAACCAATTAGAAAATCCTTTTTATTTTATTCTTTTGTTAGAACAAATTAAAACACAATTTTGGTTTCGTTCATTTTATACACAGCTGTTTGAAATTGTGCAGCATTATATTAATTAGAACACAATTTCCCCAAACCTGCTGTTATTGCAACAATTCATTAAAAAGTCCAGGTGTAAAATATGAGGGATTTGATTGCTCAAGTGACTGGTAAGGGCATATGGAGTTATTCTGCACTAAGTTGTCGGTGTGAATCCAATGTAGGCCAATAGTTAGAAGCTTTTGAGTTACTCTCTAATGACTCTTCTGTAGCTCAGGAGATATGCCTAGGCACTTGCACTCTCATTCCCAAGTTTATAATTCACAACATTTCTGAACATTATCCTGGTATTTACAGATAATGGGATGAGTAATAAAAACAGAAATAAAGACTGGTTTCTTTTAAGCTATCGAGTTCTGAGATATATTGAGAAGCATGTAGAAAAGATGGTCTAAACTTATTCTTTCAGTAGCAGAATGTGAAAGGGATTATTTTCTAATGCTTTCATTCTACCAACTTCAGCACTGCTTTCAGTAATAAACTACATTGCACATCACCGTTATTTTTGCTGTCACTCTGCTTTAAGGCAGTAAAAAAATATTTCAAGACACAAAACCTTACATAAAGAAAGGCCCAGCTTCTGCTCATCGTTTTATGGTTTTTTTTTTTTTCCTTTGTAAGGAAAATTTCCTTTTTGAAGGAGTGGGTTAAGTCTTGGTAGTGAATTACCTCATTTTCCAATGGCCTGAGGGAATCTGGTCTTTAGTTCATATAAGTGGAGGTTGATGAAGCCATGATATATAAGTGGAAGAAATCTGGGGGCAATAGAAACATAAACAAATTATGAACAGCAGGCAAGACCAATTATGAACTCATTTGGTTTTATGAAAAATATTTACACCTCTGTGGAGAATCCTTGAAAGGGTTTTTTACATCTAGTCTGCAGGTCTCTTTTTAAAAATTTTTCTAACTTACTAAACAAATGCTGTGGTTAGAAGTTTTGCTGCCATCTGATTGGGACTGGGCCATCCTTGCTGCTTTGATGTAACAGGAGTTTCTGTGTAGCAGGTGGTCTTTCCTGCTGTTTATAGTGCACCCTAGGGAGCTCTGTCAGATGTAACAGCTCTTCTTTATCTGCATGGAATTTGGGTAAATCACAAGGGAACAGATGGAAAAATGCTCACATACCACCACAGTCCCACCTCTTAGTAGCAGCCTGTAAAATTCCACAAACCCTCCTGACTCCCCAAAAGAGAGAAAAAAAATCCTGGTAGGTGTGTTTCTGAACTGCTGGAAGATACTCACTGTGTTTATACACACACATAAACCTGGGCACCAAGAAAAGAGAACAAAGGTAACAAAAACCTGAATTACCACAGCTGTTCTGTACATATATTTTATGGTTACATTCTGGATTTCTGCAGAAAAACATTGGGAAATTAAAAAATTTTCCCTAATATCCTGTGCTAATTCAAAATTCATTGTTTTCTCCTCTCTTTTCTTCCTCTTCTTTTTCCTTTCTCTCATTCTTTCTCCTTTTTGTCCTCTTATACCCTTTACTTTAAATTTTATAAACTTCTCTAATTAATTTTATAAGAAAATTATCAAGTAAAACCAAATATTTCTAAGATTGTTGCTTAAAAGTTTTTTATACTTCAACGAGCAGGTTGGTAAACATTTGCAAAAATTTTCCTCATAGAAGATTCTAAAGATCTCCTTTGTGTTTTAAAAGATGACAACAATTACAAACGTATAACAAACACTTAATTATTAATCACTAAAAATATGAAGAAAAATTCACTTAAGGAGAAAAGTTCTAATGAAGTGAACTGCTTCAGAACAAACCTTCCTGATGCCAATGGTTCCGATTTTCAAAGAAAACATTTTCTTTTCCCATACCAAAACAGTGGATTTTTTAAACTAATAAAATTCCTAGTACACTATGTACCGAATTTCCTCTACAATCTTGCCTGTTCTGTGGGTGAGAAACAGGGAAGTGGCTTATTTCTTAAATATGGCACAGACACTGGTTTGGACTGACCCTGGCTGAATGCCAGGTGCTCCCCAAAGCTGCTCTATCACTCTTCTCCTCAGCTGCACAGGGCAGAGAAAATATAAGGAAAGGCTCTTGGGTAGGGATAAGGGTGGAGAGAGATCACTCACCAATTATCACCACAGGCAAAGCACTCGACTTGGAGGAATTAGTTCAATTTATTAAAAATCAAATCTGGCTATGGTAATGAGAATTAAATACTTAATCTTAAAACAGCTTCCTGCCACATCTCCCTTTTTCTTGGGCTCAACTTCACTCTTGATTTCCCCTATTTCCTCTCCTGCCAGCAACAGAGATGGATGTGGAATAGGTTTGTGGCTAGTTTATCACATATTATTTCTTCTACTCTTTTCACTCTTCCTCCTGCTCCAGTGTGGGTCACTTCCAGGAGGAAGTCCTTCAGAAACAGGCTGCCCAGCATGGGTCCCTCATGGGGTTATGGGTCCTGCCTGAAAATCTGCTCCAGGGCAGATGTCACACAGGGTGACAAGGGGACAGCTTCCTCACCGTGGTCTTCACCCTGGGCTATAGGAGAATCTCTGCTCTGGAGAGATGGAGAGATGGATGGAGGTCCTCCTCCCCACCTCCCTTCACTGATTCTTGATGTCAGCAAAGTCGTCTCGCATTTTCTCCCACTTTCTCCCACTGCAGCTGCTGCTGTGCATTGTTCCTCTCCCATCTCAACATGCACCCAGAGGTGCTACCACTGTCATTGATGGGCTCAGCCTCAATCCAGGGATGGATCTGTCTTGCAGCCAACTGGCATCAATCCTGTCACAGATGTGGGAAGCTTCTGACTGCTTCTCACAGAAGCCACCCCTCTGGCTACCTAAACCTTGCCACACAAAGCCATACAGACACATATATACACATATATAACAATGAATGCTTCTTCCAAACTGATTTCTTTCCATTTTTCCCAGGTTCTTTTCAACTCCCATTTGCTCATAACATGACAACAAAACATCTCGGAAAACTGACCTCTCACTTAAATGTCCATTTATCAGCAGTATAATATTTATAACAGTAATATATTCATCAGGTGAAATTCAGAGGAATATAACTCTTAAATGTATGACAACTGGCGATGGGAAAGATGATCAGCCCTACAGGAATTTAACTCAGCTAGCCATTGCCCAGATTATTTTTATATATTTAATTTTACTTATGAAAGGGGTAAATGACAATTCCTTCTATCAGAGCAGAGGTGCAAATACACAGTGTGCAAGATGAAGTGCTCAGATGCTTTGACATTGAGCAGCATGTAAAGGTATTTGTGCATTAATATTTGACAGAGTGTTACATTAACCTTTAAGTTTATATGTCTATAAAGTAATTCTGCCCATCTGCTTCACTCGACAAAGTCACAGGCTGACAAGCTGGTCAGACTACTTGTAAAAGCATAGGTCAGAATGAAATAATAAGGCTTATTTATCTGCAATAATGCATAAACCAATTATGCATGATGTGTTTTGTTATAATGGATGGAGATTCTATTGTGTATCATCAAACTCCATCATGTAGGGCAGATTCCTGCTATTGTTAACTGATTCTTGTATCCACTTCTTTCCAATAGTTCTTTTAAAATGGAAGACTTTATTTATTTCATTAAATCAATTGCCAGGAGACTAGATTTTGTAACAGAAATAGAAATAATTAGCACAATGACATCCTGATACATCGTTTAAGTCTCATCATAGTCGGAATAATAACATTATGGAGAGAGAAATTTATGCAAAGCTAGTGCAGCAATTAATTCTGTTTATTATATGTGCAGAAAACTTTTCAGCACATATAGGTAGTCTAAAAATGAACTTTTTCATTTTCTGGTTCCACCGGAAAACAAAATCTTTGGTCAGCTGCTTGCAATGCAAAGTCCTTACTAGAAAGCAAACCCTTTCCTGCAGGCATTTTCTACCTCTGAACTGTTTTCCATTAATTAAAGGTAGCATGGGAAAAAGCTCTATGTTGTCTGAGTAAAGAAAAAAAAAGCAACAAACAGAAAGAGTGAGTGTGAAAGAAGTGGAAAAATGGAAGTGTCTTAGCAATTTCCACTTAGTCGTTCAAAAGTTAGTGTTATTTCCTTTTTACACCGCTTGTTTCTGCCAAGAAGAAAGGAAATAAATAAAGGGGTGTCCCATCAAGTACCCTGTGTGTAAGAATTACACTGTAAATTTCAGAATTCATGACAGAGAAAACACACACTTCAAGGAAAAGCAGAATTAATCAGCACTTTTGCACTAACAATTATGATTCTTCATTTTGAACCAAAAAACCCCTACTGCTAAGTGCTGATGCAGGTTTATATTTGAAGTGATTTCCAATGTAATGTTTTCTGACATGTTTAAGACTAATACTGCCTTTGTCAGGTAAATAATAATAGCTTTCAAAGGCAGTGAATATTTTAATTTAAGACTACCAGTCTGTGCTGTCTTGCATTGCAATAATTGTGTTTCTTCCCCTGTACACCCCATGTATGCAAGTATGCCCAGTGCATGCCCAATGTATTATCAGTTTTTTGTTACAATTTGAAGAAAAACCTGTTAATAGAGTGTGCGAAAATCTAGTCATAATATTTAATTGATTTGGCCCTGAGTCAGGAAAATTTTAAGTATGTATTTAGTTTTTAACTGTGCTTAAGACCTGCTGATTTCTGGTAGTTTCATATTCATGTTTACATTGTTGTCTTGAATGAGTGTACTCTGCAATAGCAAATCACTCTATTACAGTATTTCCATCTTTATTGTGGTTGTGATTATTTTGCCAACACATTCTGAGATATAATTCCCGTTTCTAAAGTGGTGTGAAATCTTGGTGTAAATTTTGAAATACAATTTTAATAGGGAATTAAAAAGAAAAGCGATAAATTTACAGAGAAAATGGCCTGTATGTTCATGTTGCAAAAGTGAATTTTGTGGTTTGCATAAGCACTTGCATTGCACTGGGCAGGAACATATTCTGCTAGAAATTCTCAAAATTAACCACCATGCACTTGAATATGACCTGTTCTACTACACTGAAAACTGTACTTAATGTTAAGTGATTAGTTTAACATAATCTACCTGTGTGCATCAAAAATCAATATTTTTTTTACCTTGTGATGTTTTTTAGATATCTTGCAGAGTCAAAATAGATTAAGAGCTGAAAGACTTCTGAGCAAGACAGGTACAAAGAGTTTTAAAAGAGGAACAAACATATACATTTATATCTTATGTATCCTATTCTGTTGAATATAACTTCTTAAACATATTCCACCTCTGAACCTTGTTTTGAAAGTCTGTCTTTGAAAAAAAATAAAAAAGTCAATTAGAACAGCAGCTACAGCTGAAGTAAACAGTCATTAGGGATGTAATGCCACTCTCTGTTCATCCAGCTTGAAAATACTGTTGTGTCGGCACTTCAGCATTTCAGTCTGATGTCTAATGACTTTTGTTCCCAGTTTCAGGGCTTCTAAAATATTGCTGAAAGCTGAAATCTTTCCTTTGTTTGAACTGCTAATTAGTTTTGTGTATATGGGATTTATGAAGTACTGGGTGTTTAAATCATATCTCAGATTAAATCTGCCTGGAAATGCTCTGCATTACAAAATAGATAAATAAAAGCAGCATCCTAACAAATTCAAAGTTTGTGAATTACATCTATGCACACCTTACAGATAAAATGAATCTGCAAATCTTTTACCAAACAATTGCTGGTTACCCCAGTCCTCTTGTTTTAATTGTATTTTCCTTGATTAAATCCTTTATCCAACCATGAATGGAGTCACAGTTCTCACCAAGAAATAATGAAAACAACATGCAGTGCCAGGGTTCCCCATTTCCCTGCCTGCTTTGCTGACAGAGAAAGGTTTGTACAAATCTCACACAGCTTCTGTCACCTGATATCTGAGTTCACTGTCTAAACAAGGGAGAAAAATTATCTACTTAACAATAAAGCTTATATTTTTATCTCCCTTAGGTTTTGTAGACATTGTCTTATTAGGAATCCAGTCTGTCAGGAAAAGCAAAGTCTATGCAAAGAAATTTTTATTGGTTCTGTGTTATGTTACAGTACTTTTATTAGATGGTGACATTCCTAAGACAGCACCTGCTGCGTGGATTTGGGCTGTTAGCCAGAAAAGAAAAAAAAAGAAAAAAAAAAAAAGAATGGTTTAAATCCAAGTGGCAATGGATTTGCACTACTGTAACAAATACCCACATGCCTGAACAGTTGGAAAGTTAGAGTGAATCACAGTTGTAAGCACTAGGGATAAATATACCTATAAGTGGCACTGTTACCACCATAACTTTCAGAGCAACAAAGATATAAAATGTCTCTTCTACATCTGTTCTCTTTTCCCCTGTGAATATAACTATTGAATGATATTTTCTACCCAATATGCATGGAAAGAGTGAACTTTTCCTTTCCTTTGTCTGTGGATTTGTTAGCATACTCTGGCCCATTCTACTGCCAAAGCAACAGAATCTATAATGAGAAAAAAAAATCAAATTCAATTTTTCCCTGTAAATCTGAAACAGGTCTAGATTTAATGCTGTATGAATGTGGCTGGAGGCAGAATTATGTCTAGAAATATCTGTGGCCTTCCAGGGCTGCCCAGACTGTTCCCCATGTGTAAAAATTCCCTTCCCAAAGCCAACAGAGATCACAAACTCAAAGCAAATGTTGTTTTCAGACATGATGCAAAAGATCATTTCTCATTTTTGAGTTCTGCATTTGATATTCTGGAAGTGAGATCTGGATATATGATCAAATCTAAAAAGTAAGCAATAAAAATAAAAAAACTGGAGAAAACAACAGACACTAAACTAGAGGACTGTAGGTTTTTTTGTTGTTTCTTTTCCCCCTGCATCATTTCTGGATGCAGAATTTTCTTTCTGAATTTACGTTGTGTGTAAATACACCCCAGTCCCCTGCAATACAGGGCAGATGTTGTAGAATTCCTTTTCATTGATCACAGGCAGGTTGTTTCAGAAGGAACATAAGACTGATCTGGTCCCTCATGCAGAGAGAACTTCTGCTTTAGAAACTAATGCCTAGCAGCAAGATTGTCATTAAAAAATACAGTAAATAATGTTCTGTCATTTTCTGGCATTTATCACTTTCTCAAAATAGCAATATTTTGACCTTTCAGGCATCTGTCTGTTTAAGTTCATGGGTGTTGATTTTATAGGATTAGTCCAGACAAGCATAACTTGTTCTGAAGCAAATACAAGTAATTCTTCAGACTTTTAATGGGAAATGGGCAAGAGGCAGATCACATATTGTCTGTATTATAGTCATACTCCTGTGACAGATAGAAGACAAAAATTTCACAGTTTGAGTAATAGTACTTATTGGAAGCCTATTATTATTGATGCAATTAGTTCACCAGCTGTCTCAGTGGTTTGGTCCTGTGCCTGGGTCAGGGCAATCCCACACACAAGCACAGGCTGGGAGCAGAATGGATCAAAATTAGCCCTGGGAAGAAAGATATGGGGGTATTGGTGGATGAAAAACTTAATATTACTCAGCAATATGGATTTGCAGCTCAGAAAGCCAATCACATCCTGGGCTGTATCCAAAGTAGTGTGGCCAGCAGGTTGAAGGACTAATTCTGCCCTTCTACTCTGCTCTGGTGAGACCCTGCCTGAAGTGCTGCAAGCAGCTCTGGGGCAGCATTATTATTATTATTATTATTATTATTATTATTATTATTATTATTATTATTATTATTATTATTATTACACTCTATAATATTATCAGATATTACTATTTGACACACTGGTAGTTTTAATACATTTGTGAAACATCCTGAAAAAAATGTTCCATTACTAATTCAAACACTTAAGATGCTGCAAGAAAGTTCTGCTGAACCATTGATGATATGGCTTTTATATTTGAAGTAGTCCTGTTTGGATCAATTCTCTTGTTAACACCAACACTTGCTCTCATCACTCAGTGTCGCTTGATGTATTTTCCCTGCCAGCTGTAGGGGGATTGGAACTAACCAGGTGATCTTTAAAGATCCTTTCCAACCCAAAACAGCCTGAACCAATGTGCAATAATTCATACAGTGGTTTTTTTGCCTCCATTTCCTTCCTAGGCTGAGATTTGCTTTTGGACCTCTTTACAGATGGGCATTTACATTGTTACAAGTCACATCACCTCAAGACCTTACCTTCAGCCTCCCTTTTTGCCTCAATTTCAAATGAGAAACAATATGTTCACTACTCTGCCAAAAGAAACTGTCACTGCATGTGCTCACAAGCCTGTGCTTCTTTAAAAGGCAGTACATTCACTGTAAACACATATTTTTCCTGTTTGACACATTCCCAGTCTTTATGCTGTTTACTGCCATATATTGTTAACCTCAAAAACAATGCATATTTATATGCAGATTGGAAGAAAATGAATGCTTAGAAATGTTGCGTTCATCAACTCTCTTTGGATTTTGAGGGTTGTCTTTTGTTCTGGTCTTTCAGACAAATTCTGCATGCAGTGTTAAGTCATAGATCTCAAGGTTCAGCTCTGATGGGTCAATTGTGAAAAGATTTTTAATAATGCAAAGTTGAGAAGTGGTACAGGAGGTCCTAGAGGCAAGAGCCCATGACTCCTGGGGAAAATATCCTTTCAGGACAGAACATGAAGTGCTGATATAAGTGTAAGCTCACAGTTGCTCTCAAGCATCTCTCGAGATACCACAAAAGCATGATATTTAAACACCACCCAGGATTAGTAAAAGGTTAATTTCCCAGGGGAGATCTGAGTAAAAGAAAAAAAAAAAAAAGAGTCCCAGGAGAAACACAAGGAAATCTTGTCAGTATAACAGTAGGGAGATTCCATCAATGTATAAGCTCTTATGAATTAATTCCTCTGCAGCGGTGCTCAAAATTAACTAAATCTCCTGCCAGACCTTGACTGCTCTGAAATTTTGAGATTTTGAACCATTTTTGAAGGTAAGATTCTAAACCTTTTTTAAGGAATGTGACTTAAAAATTACATCGATGTATGGCTTTATGTGTGGGCAGTGAGTGGAGAGCTGATTTTTTTGCTGTGAAGTATATAGGAATTCTATTGTCTTCATGAAGCACAACAGTCACACAGCATTTTTAGAAATTAAAAAGCTGTGAAAAAGTACCCCACATACATTCCTGTTCTGTTTCTTATCTCTTCTACCCCTACAGCAGTTTATTTCTTCTATGAAAATTTAGAAAATTAAATATTTAAAAGAGAGGACTTTTTTTTCTTAAATAGCTTTTTTTCTTAAAGAAATGGTTCTCTTTCTCATTCTAAAATCTGCCTAGGATGAAATGTTGGATGTTGGTCTCAAAATTCGTTTGTTCTGCTGTAGATCAGGAGTAATTGAACTAATATTAATGAAAACATCACACTAGAAATAGAAAAAATGCAACCTGTGAAAGAAGCTTCTTATGCCACTCTCTTTCTCCTGGCTTCTCTCACAGTCCTGTTCTGCAAAGAGGAGCAGGAGGGAGCTGTGGAGGACATCTTCCAACAGCCATTATCCTTCCCTGCTCATCTCCAGTGATCTGTCACATGTCACATTTTCCATCCCTGAAGGCATATGGTGGGTATTAGAGATGATTGCTGCAGCATGCTGATCCTGGCCCTGCATATCCTTGTTTGACACACTAGATTGTTGAATGACATTTACTTTGACAAAAAGAGTTGCATGTGCCTTTCATTTTCTGATTTTTTTTTTTTTAATGCATCAACCACTTGCCTAAATACAATAGAGAAACAGAGAATCTCTTTGGTTTCTAACAGATTTTCGCACTGTTCAAGAATGAGATTAATATTGTCTGTAAGATAAATGGAAAAAAGCTGGGTGGGTGTCACCAAAACAACTGAATGGATTGCCTTTCTGTAAAGTGAATATGATTTCATCTGACCTCTGTAGTCTGGAATATTTAATAAATCAGTAATTACTATTCAAATACATCCCCTATGCTGTTAAATAAGATTTTGGGCACACTGACTTATATTTCAGAGAAATATTTCTATGCAGAAGACAAGCACAGAATAGGAAAAATTTAGGATAAACTGTACCACATGAATTGAGCAGAGAGGAAGGGAATATGTGTGCATGGGAGAATTTATTGTTTCAGATGAATATCAACTTTACTTCAGATTCAGTCTGTGATCTGTTACTGGCTTGACACATACTCTAGGTCAGAAAAGGGAGTAACAGCAGACATATGGTATAAAAATTACTTATTTAAGATTCTGATACTGATTTCTGTGTTTTTTTTTTTTTGCTATTTATTTAATTAATCTCTGTTAAAAAGGAGTAATAAAGACTAAATATCTTATAAATTTCTATAATTGAAAAAACCCATAAGATAATTAGGGTTGAACAGCTGTAGTGCCTTGATATGTCTCTATGTATAGAGATACATAGGTAGATACATAGGTGAATGTATATAAAATATATATATGCACTTCTATTCATCCTGGAATGGCTCTTCTTCAATAACAAGGCCTAGTGTAATCAGAATGATAAAATTTATCTTGGGTTATAAATAAAGGTCTGCCTCTCATGAATTTGTATAGAATCTTTTTTCCTCAATATATTCAGCAAAGTTTTTATCAGTCCAGTTCTAAAGTGCATAAGCTATGGAATTTTAGTCCTTTTCTATGGGTCATTAGGAAACCCTTTGCACTGTTTTGTCACTGGAAAACATTGATATCCTTTACTTCTATTTGTTTTCTCTCTTCTACCCTTTTTTCCCATGTTAAACAAATTTCTACAGAACTTTAGGACAGACTATAGCTCTCAAATTTATTGGGGTCCTTATGGTGCTACCCTTCATTCTGCTGCATCATTATTTTCTTAAAAACCCCACAATCCCATTTATTATATTTTTCTTGAATAGTTGCAAAAGAGCTTTGAAAAATGAATGTCAGTTTCCATTAAAAGCTTTCATTACTTACTGTTCAAATTTCCTCAACTCAGTATTGAATCTTTGTCAAAGGAGAAAAAGAAAAAAAAAAAACAAAACCCTAAACTGGCTTTCTACCCTTGCCCTTGCAAACACCATTATCTCACACAATAATTCCATTTATTTCAGTCATTTTTTGGTTGCATCTCATAGGTCAGGTACAGTATTTGATTTGTGAGCTTTATTTGAATGGTAATTATAGATATCACCTAAAATTGCTCGAGGATGTATGTGAACATGTGGATAAAGTTCAGTTTCACATCCAGTACAAGGTGCCCCGTGTTGCCTCCCTCAGTGAGTGTGAATTTTGGATCTTGCAGGTGGGTTCAGAGAGAACACCACTGCCTGTGGATGTCAGTCATCTGCCTGGAGTTCCTCCTACTCAGGAAAGAGAGTTCAAAGGAAGCCACCTACAACTAAGACAGTGAGTTTTGTGAGATTAACATTCCCACACACACTGACAAGGTACCTGAACCTGCACAAAACACTGCTGCACACTTTTAAAAATAACAGCGGACATTTCTGGTTTTATTAAAATATTTCCTCACTCTGACACTTGTATAAGAATAGTCTTGTCTCAATTAGAACTCTATAGACATTTTTCTTCTTTTTTTTTTTACCTCCCTCTCCCTGCCACATAACAAAGGCATCTTTGTAGGTGAATGTTTAAGTTTTAGACAACATGTATTCCCAGGATGCAATTCTGTTGTGATAGCTGCCTTGATACCTAATGACTTAATTAGATAATCACATAATTGCAATAAGTAAAAAAAAAACTTGTGCAAAATTGAATAAATAATTGAAATTAATTTTTCCTGGAGAGGAGAGAGTAAATTTTGAATTTCATAACCTTAACTTATCAGTGACAGTAATTAGACTTTGCATTTTAATAATCTTCCATTAAAAAGCTGCTGAGATATCAACCAGATATAGTTTTTACTCTGTGAGCCTTTATGAGATAATTTGAGAGTGGTGGGTATAGATTTCTATTTTCAGTCCTATTTTTCATTCCACAGGATCTGCCTCCTAAAACCTTTTGACAAATCTTTTGTTATTAAACTGTTACATTCCAAATAGTCAGTTTTGATGGCAAATGAGTTTTCTATTTGGCCCATGCCAGACACACTCCAAATAGTTGCTTTGCTCAAAATTTTTATTAGCTATGACATAACCAAGGGTGTTGTCTGATAGTTAAGGAATTTATTATTTAGGATTACTCAATAGGTTCATTGTTATCACTGCATTAAGCACACGAGTCATGGTTGTTTAGAAGGATTTTTAATCCAAGAATCTGATATATGTTTTTATAATGTTTACTATATCATTGAAATGATCAGAAGGAAAGAAGTATATGGGACTTAAAGGAATTTTGAATATCTGAGGGATCATTTGTTTAGTTAGCATTGATTTCAGAGTGACTTTCTGTAGTTCATCATGTGCCCTAAATGTATGGTCACACCTTTGAATCATCTCATTTTTATAAATATCAGAGATGAAATAATGAATGACATAAATTTCTGAAGCTCTTCTCTGCCTCTGTTTTTCTTTTATTTTTCTGTATGGCCAACAGTGTTAGGTCTGCCTGTCTGCACTGGACTCCTCCAAATAATGTTCGAATTTCGTAGGTTCTGAAAATTTGACCCAATCAAAAACTCTGTATGCTCAACGGGAAAAAAAGTAGTTTTTGTTGGAGTCCAGGGTGCTCTCCTGGCTTCCCTGAATGCCTTGGGCCCTGGGCGAAGGGCTCAGAGGTCTTGGCACGATGCCCAAGACCCTTGTGGGTTTGATTTAAGTCCCTGGAAAAAATTACCATCATTGCAGGAAGAATTACAAGTCCCAAAAGATAAGTAAAGTATGAATTGGACTGTTAGAGAATAGAAATATGAATTTGTGATATTGTTGTGATAAGTAGTTTAGAATTAAGATGGAGGATTTTTGCACGTGACATGTAGTTTCTTCTTCTTCTTCTTGTCATCCATCTTTTAGTCAGGATGGCATTTCTGGATTGGTCTGTCAGGAAACCGGACAATGCAATGTAAGGGTAGCACATTGGGAATTAATGGTAAACATCAGACCACGTAAACTAAACTATAAAAGATAAGACCTGCCCTCTGGGCAGGCAGTGTGCCCCTGACCAGCTTGTTAGACAGACCTTGGTAGTTTGAGAGAGAATTCTTTAGATAAGAAATAATAAACAAGCTTGAAAACATCAGAGAACGGCTTCTGCGTCTTCTTCAGTGCTCGAGCTGAGAAAGAAGGGAAAGCCTCGACCTCAAACCACCTGAATGTCCCATCTGTGGTGATCCTAAGCTAGGTGACCCCTCAGACAGTGACAGTTTTCTATTGTGAAAATAGAAACCATGCTTCCCCAAGTTCCCCCCACTCCTCCAGGCACATGTGAACTGGCAGGCTGGATGGTAGTTGTGGCAGCACCGAGTACAGCCAGGCTGTGAAATCTGTCTGGGAAATGAATAAATATTAAGATGTTTAGTGGAGGCTGATATCTGTGCTACTGAGGTTATATTGATATCCACAGTGGCTGCCGTGCCGTATGTCACACAATCTGGCCTTGCTTTCCTGCTTGCTTTCTTCTGAGGGTTGTAGCCATGCTCCTTTTGGTCTCATCCAAGAGCAGCAATATGTTAAAAAGTAAAGAGATTTCTCTTGAAGCCGTTATTAACAAGGAATATAATTTACAATATATGTTGCATATTTAAACTGAAACTTACTTTGGCCTTTACAGATGTGAATTTGCTGGCTCTACCAAAAGAAGCTGATTTTATGAGGGCTTCTATTGTAATATTTATTTTCATGCTTACATCACTAATATCTGAGAGCAGCTTTTTGAAAGGCCTAATTACACAAAAAAAGGAAACTTTAATAAAATCTCTCCTTAGTTATGATACATTGAAAAGCTCTAACTGGTCCTGAAGGCAGTTAGCACCTATACATCTTTTTAAGAGGTATCTAGTCCTAGAGAGCAAGCGCATGGTTACTCATTTCAACTTTTATTTACATTTTTTTCTTATTTTAACCCAGCCCTAGCTACTTCAGAAACACTAACGCTAGAGAAACTGAAAATCTGATATCAAAGTAAATAGTAACTCACATTATTTTAAATGTATGGATTTAAACCCAGACTTTACAGACTCACTCAAGATCCATGTGATTCAAGGATTCCAGCCTTTACTGTCTGGCTGAAGTGCAGCAGTGGGTAGTGGAAGACAGTGGAAGGTGTTTCATCATTTGCCAAGCAAGTCCACAAACCCACAAAACTAGTGGCAATAAATCTTCTGTATCTTACAGGACTATAATAACTGTAATAATACATTAGTTCTGCATGGGTACCCTGCTTTGAGGATTGATACTTCCCCAGTGATGGACTGTCCTCATATCCATCAGGTACTTACAAATCACTCTTAACATGAAGCTAACATGAAGAATTGAAGTCTAACTACTAGCCTATAATTAAATACAGTTAAATATATACAAATTAGGTGAAATAATACTAAAAATTTATTTTGCCCTTAGATTTTAGTCTAAAAGATATCAGCTACAGTTTACGGAAAATGAGAAACTGTGCTGAAATAACCCAAAATGCACACAGAAATTACCACAGCAACAATCAGAAGTGTTTTTATAATGCTGATTGCAATAAAAACCAAAATCTGGTACTATGGGTTATGTTCTGCTTTAAATAAACTAGAATATAAAGTAGTTTGAAATATAGATGGATCTACAGGTTTTAAAATCAAGTACATAATTTTGAAATAACTTTATCTTTTTGCTTTTGTGCTTTAAGATTTAATATTCTTCAGAAATGAGCCACTACTATTTTTAAATAATTAGAATAAAAAAGCCTTTCTGAGCCTACTTTAAGCTGCTGTTTATTGCTCTTTTCAAATAATAGCATAGTAAACAATAATATTCGTTATGAAATTTTGAATCTTTCTACATCATTAAAATGATAGCAAAACCAAAGCATGATTTTGGAATACATACATGTTTGTGAGCACAACTAATAAGTAGTTACTTGTGAATCATCCAGCCTAGTGCCTTGTATTGTTTTGTGTAACTCTTAAAATTTTTGCTAAAATGCTTTCATAATTAGATTCTATCACAAAAGATAAAGTCCATAAATGATTCTGGGTAAATTAATTTACTTAAAACTAAGCATTTGATTTTTGTCTTTGCAGAACATCAAATGACTAATTTTGAACAAAAAAGCATTCCAAAGAAATCAAAATGACTATTCATGTAGTTCAGACTCTAATTTTTACTTTGGTCATACTCATTTTTGAAAGCAATAGGCCAATCCAGCTTTATTCATGTTAATTGGCAACAAGTGTTGACAAAAAATGTATATAAATTCTTGCTCAAAGACTTCAATATTTTCAGATTGCAGTATGGTTATTTACACATATTTTCTTTTTCTATATTGTAAAATACTTGCAAGTGTTTATTGTGACTTTTAATTGGGAAAATAAAAAAATATCGTAATCATGGAAAGATTTTTCTAATTTGTGTATATTGAAAATTATTCAGAAAACTTTTACCCTTTTAAGTCCTCCTTGCAGATACTGTCTGACAGATAGGTAGACAGATGGACAAATAGAATTGGCAGATAGGGATCACAGTTTATTTTCCTAGTGAATAAGTTGATTACATTGGGAAAGCTGACTATACAAACACAGGGAATGGAAGAAAACAGATGGTATGTGTTCCAATGCCTGGTGGCTGTTTGAGCATTAAACATTTGTCTGAACCAATTCCCTGTAAGTAAAGAATCTTTATTTTTTAACATCTTCCATTAAATAAAGACCCAGTGAGTGGGGAAATAATGAAAGGATAATGAACCTGTAATGTCATTTCAGAGATTTAAGCATTCTCTCAGTAATCTATCATGGAAAAGTCTTTGTTTAAAATGAGGAAATCAAAAATACCTAAAAGCAGAAATAGGAAAAGGTAAAACTCTTGAGCAGTTATGCAAATTTTTTTCCAAAACAGTTCATTCTTTCATGAAGATATTTTACACCAGTCATTTCTCAGAAGATCTTCCATTCCCGGTGGCTCAATAGGAACATTAGTCCACAAGTCTGCTTGCAGATGAATGGTGGAGTGCAAGCTCCTAAGTTTTATATAACTGCTATCCTAATAGCAGAATCAATGACATTACACAAGCCTGGCTCACACCCATCACCTGCAATTACAATGAGTTGCTGTTCATTGCATATGTGGTTGTTGTTTTTAAGCCACTGAGGATTAAGAAAGAGAGAAAAATGTACTACAGTCCAAAGTCATGAAGGGGAAAGTGTGTTTGAGCCACATACACTGTATATTTATTTACTTATGATGAGCCCCAGCCACGAGCCATCAGCTTACAGGTTCTCTTACAATCACCCTCATTGGCTATTCATGAACAGGTCATGAATAGCAGGATTATATCACTTTGTTTTTACTTCCTTAATAGGAGCTATTAAAGAGTCACTTT
Source organism: Phainopepla nitens (assembly GCA_013400175.1). Lineage (NCBI taxonomy): Eukaryota > Metazoa > Chordata > Aves > Passeriformes > Bombycillidae > Phainopepla > Phainopepla nitens. The sequence goes on from VXBQ01015837.1 coordinate 20,934, forward strand.
TCAGATTGGTATTATTAACTGTTTGTTAGGGTATATTTTATGAATAGTGCTTTCCTTATTCAGAAGAGGAGAACAGCATAGAGAACTGGAAATGATTTGAGAGGTAATATGAACATCAAATTATTTGTAAGACAGGAAATAATTGGTATACATTGGCAAATGCAGTTTGAATAAAAGAGCTGAATACTGGCCCATTGCAGGAAATAGTTCAGACTGTTATTCTGAAGAGATCTGCACCACTACTCTCCAAATTGCCTGCATTGTTTTTCAGATCAGCAGATTTTAAGGCTCAAAAAGGGCATTTACATCTTAACCTTATGACTAACAGACTACAGGACAATCAATTTCACTAAGTGATCCAGACTGACAACTACAGTCTTGTAACACATAAAGAGGCAACCAAACATACCCCAAACTTCATTTTAAGTGTTGAAACCACCTCATTCCATGGCATAAAGGATTTACTGCAGCTCTGTGTAAGATGTCCCAAAGGTTTAATACATTCTTCATTAAACATGTGTAGCATGATCTCAGTTTGAATTTGTGTCATCACTTTTTGGGAACTTTTTAGTTAACTAAGGACTGTGAACAAGCAGAAAACCTCAAATAATATAGGGCAACAATTCTTTTTCTATGGTAAACATCATGTCTTATCTCGGCAATAAACAACAATTGTGGATTTTCTTGCCCTCACTTGTTCAAGAACTGAATTTTAGAGCCTGTTATCTAGATATGTGTAGTTTGAGTGGTACAAAGTAAAATAAACTGTTTAATAGTTGTTTAGGGTTCCAAATGTCAGCATCTCACAAAAGATGCATCAGTAATACAGATTAATTTGTGCCAAGATGATTATGCCAGAAATAGTCAGACCTTTTTGCAAAGATTTTCAAACTCAGAATAATCTTTCAATTTTTATCCCATATGATCTTTCTATGTAAAATACAAGAGACACAAATGCCAATTCAAAAAGAGAAATTTTAATCTTGCTTTTTTCTTCACAGTACAATTTTATTGGAGTTTATTAATTATTTTTATCTTCCTTCTTCTCTCTTTTAGGACACTAAATGCATTAATAAAATTTCAGCATTTCTTTTCAAAATCAGGTGTTGGCCACACTATATTCATAATGTTCCCTTACTCTCAAAATCTAAAATTTATCATTACTGGGGGAAATAGGAAATAAGAGCTACACAAGTAGCTCTTATTCTAGAAAAGTTTAGCAGAAAATGATGGGCTTCAGCAGTCACTGAATAAAAGGCTTAATACTTATTTAATGCTTCATTTTAATTAAATATGAATATAACATTCAAATTGAAATAAACATTACATCAACCAACCATTCTCCAGATTACATCCATGAAACCTCTCATAGAACACATGGTTGTACATCTAGCACAAAAAGCTGAAAGGCAACAGGAAGCATGCAAGGATTTAATTATAGATGTATTTGTTTTCATGGTAGTTAACATTAATTTTGACAAGAAATTTGAGCTATTCAGTTGCTCAGGTTTTTTTGGGTTTACATATTATCATGCCATTCAAGACTTGAAAATTAAGAGATCAAAACTCTTTTGTCTTCTTGATTAATATAAGCTTGAAATATCAACATCTATTCAGTAGTGATCATAATATCCTGTGACAATACATGCTGGGAGGGAGCTCAGCTGATCCCTAGGCCAGGTCCCTGCTCAAAGCTGTGGATATGAAATTAATATTTGCATCTAGTTTGATCTTTAGGGCTTCCAAGCATAAATATTGCTTAATTTTAATGAATGGTAGCTACTTCCAACACTTGTTTGTCTTCATAAAGGAAAAATTATCCTTAGAGATAGTTTTAACCATTCTTGTTTCAATTTAGGCTTATCTTTCATCTTCACACACCATAGTGAAGAATCTGGTTCCGTCTTCTCCATATCCTTCAAGTATTAATTTCCCTCAAAGGTGCCTCTTCTACAGACTGAGTATGGCCTAGACACTTGGCCTCTTTTCACAGGATAAGTGCTCCAGCTCTTCCAGTCACCTTGGGAGGACTTGATGATCTTCTGTTTATTGACATCTTTCTCATAATAAGAAACTTCAGGCTGGATACAATATTCCTGGTGTTGCTCTTATCCTAGGAACTGACAGGTAGAGGTGACCAGAAGGACAAAATTTAAATATGTGTGACAGTGTGGTTTTGCCTTTTGGAGGGTGAGGAGTATCTGTATCTGCAGGCACTAAACATTTGTCAGCAAACATCTCTACGATATTATAGAGTGGTTGCAGATGTATTTGGAAGTGTTATAGGTATGTGTAATCAAATGGACTCCTAGGACCCTCCACAAGAGGGAATGACACAAACCTTCAAGAATTCAGATGGACATTCCATTTCCATGAGGCGCCATTACAGAAAAAACTTCAATAAGAATGAAAGTTCTCCAACCCAGACAAAAATCTAAGCAAGATTGTCAGCAGGATGATTTGCACAGCATGATCAATAGGAAACTGATATATATCACAAAGTTCAAAATCTGCTGGTTTCTCTTTAAAACCATTGTTTAAAAAGTACAGGCTTCTTTTTTCAACTTTTTCTTTTTTCTTATATTTTTGATGCCCTGAAGGGAGCACAGTGATTATGAAAATATTTCACTATCTTACAGAGGCATGTACACATATGCACATATAAATCTATACTATGTCTTGTTGATATTTGCAATAATATTGGTATGGTGACAAGTCATGGCATGTTTCTGTGAAAAAAAAGGAAATATAACAGGGCGGAAACAACACCCAAAATAGAGTAACACACTAATGCAAAGAGATTATTTTACTTTCCATCAACATTTGCTTTCAAATCTGCACATATTTAAAACATTGTAGAATCTCAACACTGAATTTTCAACACCTTTAACTTGTTGAAGCATCTAAGATAATGTGTTTTTTCCCTTCTCACTTTAATTCAGACTCGTGTACAGATTTATATTGCCCACAGAAGTAGCCACAAGGACAGAGGAATACAGCAATTCTTTCAAAAAAACAGAAATTGTGCCAGGGGATATTCATTCCAGGATTTGCTTGTCTTTTTTGCCATTAGCATCTGCAGTTTGCATTTGGGAAATTGCTTTAGTTATAGGATATCTCCATCAGACAACTGGTTAATAATTTCTCCACAGTTTCCTATCAGAAGCACAATGGAAAGACTATCTAGAGCAAGCTAAAAAGGTCTTGTCCAACCAGATGGAATCACCAGCTCAGAAAAGTACTTGCACAGCTACAAGTTCAGAGATCAACATGTATTACAGGAAAGAGACTTTATTTTTCTCCTTTTTGTTTTTTTTTTTTTTTTTTTGTTGTGTTTTAGCTTTTTAAATAAAGTATCTGATCTCAAATTTTAACTTGTGCATCCATCTATGAAATCTGATCTTTTGAGATTTTGGTGGGGTTTTTATGTTTTTTTTTTTGGTTTTTTTTTTTNNATTATTTTAGAATAATACTCAGCAACAGGGAAAAAAAGTTGCCATACTCACACAAGCATGAAAGTAATATCTTCTCAAGTGTAAATTGAAATAGACTTGTCACTGCTTATAAAGAAAGGACAAGCAAATTTTTTTGTTACAGATTTAATTGGAAGAATAAAATCCGGGCTTTTTGACAATACTTAAGTTTCCTTGTTCTTATTAATTATACCTGTACTGCATGTCACTCACTGTCAAATTTGCTTTGAGAAGGCCTTCCAGCCCTGTGGTGTGCATGAAAATGTACCTGCCTTCTCAACCAATCTCTGCCAGTACCTTGTAAATTGATCTCTGTTTAATAGCCTTGGTTCTACAGCCTTTTGTGGTGAAGTTATGCCTCCTCTCCTAATTCTAATGAATAGACCTATTGTTGAAAATGTGGTGGTTAAACATTTACTAATCTTGGCTGTCTGCAGAGATGCAGAAACATGCTGGCTAGTCAGATGGGTGGCTCCTTTTCATGTGGCGTTACAATACAGATAGTTTTTATGAGTTTCTGTTTGTATGCCAGACTCAGAACATGCCCATCCCAGTCATCTTCCTGTGCCTTAGGGCACGTGTGCATGCCTGGGAGGCTGATTGCTGAGCGAGTTTTACATGATCTCAAGGGAAGAAAAAGGTGAAGTTATTTAAAATAAATAGTGTAAGCGTAGCAGAGTGGTTTTCTGCTGACTGAAATAACAAAAATTACAAAATTGTCCTTAATGAAGAGGTAAGGTCACCTGAACCAATAAGATCCAATATTTGCATTTGGAGGAGATTGAAAAATAAAAAAAAGTTGTGAAGAAAGTGAACTTTTTATTAAAATTGAGAATTGGAAAAAAACCCAAAACCAATCAAATTAAACCCAAATCACACCACCTTGTATTTTTAGTGTGATTATTTTGTTCCAATTTTACAAAATCTTTTCCTTTCACTCTTTTCCCTAACTGTTCTCATCCCTAAAATAAATCTACTATATTTGATAACGGTTCAAATTATGTATGGGATGGTGGAATCCTTAAACACATTCTTTTATCCATGCCTGCATGGAACCTGATGCCTTATTAGCAGCACCCAGCAGCTTGCCACAGTAACTGATGGCAAGAAATGGTGAATCCTGGATGGCTCTGAAAAAATTCACTTACAGAACATGTGGGATGCACTCAGTGTCCTTCTAGTTTAACGAGTTTTCTCCATGAAAAATCATGTAAAAATTGTCTTTCTTCAGTGCTACTGTGTAACTGTTTTCTGCCATACCTCTTCTCCCTCCTCAGAAATGTATTATGCTTCTGGTTAGTTTTATGCTACTTATGACAGGGAAGAGATAACTTTTTTTTATTTCAACTATTTGGTAGGAATAAACCCAATAAACCTAATAAATAGGGCATTTCAGAAAAGCGGATTTCTTAGGTGATACCAGCTTCTTCTCAGGTGATTGTTAGAGTAGGCAGATTTTGGAACTCGCCTACCACCTCCCACTTTCATTGAAGCCAGTTTGTTTTGTCATACTTAATAGCTACTGATCTGACATTTCATTCTGAGCTTCCTTGCATTGCAGTAAGTGGGGATAAGATGTAGAAAAGTCAGTCCCCAGATTGTGTGAATGATAGTCCTACTCTAGAATTTGTTTTTTATATCTCTGCTTAGGTAAGATATAGTGATAGTCCATCCTGACATATAAACCAAACCCAGATGGAAAAGCAGAAGACCTGAGAAAGAAGGGCTTAAAATTATTTCTCACAGTCTGTCCTACCTGAATGCAGCCAGGTCATTCTAAATTTATCATTCTCTCTTTCCCTCTGCAGCCTGAGATGCATTCTGACCCTCCTGGTGCTACCTAGGTTTGGGAACTGTTGGCACAAATGGTTTGTGGGTAGGCAGTAAAGAGGAAAACACCAACGATATGTCTGTACAGTGGAGGCTAAATGTGTTACACAGCTGTTGTTTTCTCTGTAAGGTATAAGTAATCCTTACAGGGTGAGACCTATGAAATACAACAGCCATGGTCTGGATGGCCTGGTGCCACCCCAGCAATTTCCTTCAAATTATTCTATTCAGTGTTAACCAATAGCACATGAATCATCAGGCCAAATTCATTTCAGATGTACAACTCTCTTCGTTCTATACATTTGATCTCTGGCTGGGATTAGGTGAAACATGTAGAGTAGCAGTATACACTCCCCATAAAAAACTGCATATGGGCTTTTGCTGGAGAGGATGGCTGTAAATATTCAAGAGCAAAGAGAAGCAATGGAAATTTTATGGTTGTGACTTTGAGCTGACACTACAAAAAAAGATTCCACCATAAGGTGGAATAGTTCAGATATCAACTAGCAGATTTCTGACAAAATGACATATACCCCCTATTAAGAACAGTCACATGAAAAGAAAATAAATACTATTTTAATTGTGGTTCTTTCTGCATACATTTTCTAAGAGATTGTTCTGAAATTGCACTTTTTAATGTAACAATCATGTCTGAAGTTTTCCTCTTTTTATCCTGTAGAAGTGAAAATGAGTGATTACTTTTCAGTCTCTCTGCCAGTTTTTTACATGGTCTTAATCTCATTCAAGAGGTAATAGACTAAGGAATATATTGAATACACTTGGTAATTAACTGCAATTGAAGTCATTAAACAACTAGAATAAATGGCAGTTCCTACAGGCAGAATTTGAAAAAATAATAGCAGAAGGAATTATTATAAAGAACTGTTTCAGAAGCATGAACAGGAGAGACAGAAGCTTAAGGATGTACCCTGTTTTTTTCTAAGTTCTAAAAAACATCTTTCCCATGTGTATGTTCCAGGTTTGCACATAAATATTTTTGCCAGCATAAGGAAAACTCGATCAACTCGGTGTGTAGGTAACTAAATTCTACTCATACATATCTAGCTGCTAAAATGAAATTTCGTATATATAGCCTCCACTATAAGTGGTTAAATTTCCAACGCTGTCAAAAAGCTTTTAAAATTACTTTGATCTGGAGGCTGGGAGCATGAATTCCATACTTGGATGCTGAGCACTATACACTAGCCATCCCAAAGAACAAGAAAGCCAAACAGCATCCTGTTTGACTTTTTTTGGAATGGAAAAGGACTTTTCTGGTTGTGTTTCTGTTGCAGTCAGATGCACTTGCTGTTGAAGGTCTAATGGTTTCCAATATGGTATCAACAAACAAGGAAGGGAGGTATGAGACCAATTTGAAGAGTTTACAAACCTGGAAATATATAACAGAAAATCACAGAATCATAGAATTTGGGAAGGAAGGGATCTTAAAGATCATTTCATTCCAACCCCCCTTTCTTGGCCAGGGACACCTCTCTTAACTTCTTTGGACAACCTCCTCCATTTCCTTACCACCTTGACAGTAAATAACTTCATGTTAATGTCTAAAGCAACCCTGCCCTCCTTCAGTTTGAGGCTATTACCTAAGACCTGTCAGTACACACCCTTAAAAAAAGTCTTTCTCTATCTTTCTTGTAGGAAGACAAGGTCCCCCACAGACCCTTCTCTTTTCCAGGCTGAACAACCCCAACTCTCTCAGCCTGTCTTATAATAGATGTGCTCCAGACACTTGATCACATTTTTTGCCTCTTTTGGACTAATTTCTATGGTTAATGTTCTTATTTTGGGGGCCCTGGAACTGGATGCAATATGGGGTCTCATGAGAGCAGAGTAGACTATCAGAGTATTAAGATACATAAAATAAGTGCATAGACCTTATTCCTCTTAGCAGAAAAAAAATATTACTCTGCCAAATCTTTTGCTCTTCGTGGTCAGGTCATGTGGGGGCAAACAATAGGATCACATAGCCAGATCCCTGTGAAATAACACTCCTGAGATTCTCAAAAGCCGCTTCAGAAGTACACAGGGACTGGAGAAGGATTTTCCAGCTGTATTTTAGTTATAGTTAGGTACACCTGCTATTGAGCACCTCATGATTTCCCTACTTGGGACCCTCCAGAGCATCCCACAGCTCCTTGTGTCTACCTGAGGCTCTTTCTGAAAGGGCAGATGAAGGTGGATTTAGATGTGTCCAAATTTCTACCCACACCGTATGAATTTGCATTGCTGGTGTGTCAGAGAACACTTCTCCCCTGCAGAACATGCAGAGTGTCTGTCTCGTAGTCTAAGTGTGACCAAGTGAGATTGTTACCACCCTTTCTGGTGGCTTGTCTGAAGTCAGACATTCAGAGGGTAAATCAGGAGAGATGAGGATGTAGGAATTGGTAAGACTGTAACTGTCAAGAGAATCTTCTTTCAGTACCCACACCACTAATTCACGGGAGCAAGCACTATGACTGTGCTTCACGATAAACCTGAAATTTAATTCTTTCTCTGTCTGAGACTGGGGTTTGTATATATCTGAAGTGATCAAGCTGATTGCAAGTTGCACGTGTTTCAGATTTTAAGTAATGATGGTTATCACAAGACTAGAACTGGATTTATAAAAAGGTCCTGCTTCCTATAAAACCCAGACTTTATAAACATTTACAGCAATATATAATTATATAGAGTAATTAAAATGGTGATTGCAATCTCTTATTTCCTCCCTACATTTTTCTTCTGTTTTTTTTTTTTTTTAATAACTCTTTTAACAAGGAGGAATCCTTTAAGAAAGATTTCTAGAGGATATGAATGACAGTAATTCTATTTGCTAAGGTTGACTAATATAATAGCCAGTATTTTAAAATTAACTTTGATGAGTACTTCTGTCTACGGCTGTTAATCCTTTCTTAAGAGATTAATGCAACTCTCATTTAAAACCTCTAGGCAGGGATAGATTTGATTCCTAAATAAATTAAAGCTAAATCTAAATTGAACTTACACATGATTTGAATATAAACATTTGGTAAATTGCTCATACCACATCAGCAAGGTATTTTGTGTCTTGATATGGCTCAGAGAATAAAGTACTCTCTGTGTTGCTGCCTGATTCCTCTTTTACATGGTTTACTGGTGTGAACTTAGAGTAAAAATAAAAATAGCAGCTAATATTCTTAAAAAGGAGGGGTGAGGACATGACAACAGATTTACAAAGGCACTTGGGTTAGAATATCTACAGATAAATTGTTAGCAGAATTTTTAAATGAAATAAATAACAACTTAAAAAAAATACTGGTGTTCAGGGTCCAGCATAAAAGCTTCTTTTTCAAATACCTGAAATTGCTATTTGAAACTTTTTATGTTCAAGTCCTTTTGTGAAGCTCAATGATTCTTTGTAGAATTACAGCCAAGTGAAAAATAGAGCACTTTTTAAATCACTTCTCAGTAGAAGTACTACCAGAAAATATGACACAGATTCATACAGTGCTAAGTTTTTTAAGATGGACCTGTTTTTTTTTTTTTTCAGATAGAAGAGTTGTATCATCTATGGATGAAATGCTATGTGAAATTCAAGTTAAACACATTTTAGGGTATTACCTGATCTTTATGAAGTAAACCTCCTTCCTAAGTGCAGTAGAGCAGAACTGATTGGATCCATTAGGATAATTTGTTGCTTTCTCTAGGAGATACTAAACTTCATGAACTTTCCATAGATTACAGTAAGGGAAAATTCTCTCTGGACATAAAATGCACACTTGGCAGCCAAGAGAAGTTGAACATGGATCCTGCTGGCTCAGTCAAAACAATATTCCTCTGGTAGGATTTTAAGTATCCCACATGAACTGTGTTCAAAGTTTCATTCTCACTGAAGTTGAGGGAATTGCCCTCTTTTGTCCTATTAGTTCAACTACAAGACAGTTTTGCTATTTCAAAACCATGGGTGTACATTCTTAGTTTTGCAGAACAAATATGATTTTAGTAAGAACTTCCATAACTTTTAATACACAGATTGTTTTTCCTCAAGACCTTTTACTGAAAATAAATTAAATAAGATCTATAACTGTTGACATTGGAAAGTTATCTCCCCCTCCTCTCCCTTCCTTATACTGGTTTGGGAACTTATTATTTTCTTCTTCCTTATGCATTTGCTCCAACTTTTCAGAAGACACTCTGAAAGAAAATGGAAAGTAATGAAAGTCAAGCTGTGAAAAAAAATATTCCAATGCATATTATAAAAATTTAAATTAACTTCTTAAAAGAAATTATATCTATTCGTATTTTCAAAGCCAGTAAAAGTAACTATAAAATTCTTTACTTTGTTGATTTTTTCTATTGAATTGAACTTTCAGAATTTATACATTTCAGAATTTTTTTTCTTGCTAACTTTATAAAATGAAACAGCTGATATCTTATAAAATCAACTATAAAAGTATACTTTATACTGTGTCTATTAAAATATATGTTATTTTTGTTAGTTTGTTTGTTTCATTTACTCAATAATAATTTTTTTTCTGTACAATTTTTTCCACCTTTAAAATAGAATTCTAATTATGTTGTAGCAGTTGTCCTCTACTTCTTGTTGACAGGCAATGCACTGTTCATGCATTGCTCATGGAAGTCTGTACTGTCCTCCATGTTTCTTGTTTAAAGACAAGAAAAACTTAGCACTAATTCAAAAAATAGAGGCAAGTGTGAAATGTTCTGAAATTTATTTAATTTTATTTAATTTATTTAAATTTATTGCTATCTATTAAATTAAAGCCAGGTTTTTAGTGCATGATAATTTGTTTTGATTTTATCCATCAGACTAAAACTAGATTCTCCATAACAGTAATATTCTGCCCACTTTGCATTCTGAGCTCTGCAGAACACTTGTACTTTACTAAAGTTTTATTTTTACTACTGATCTATCTGGCCTAAGTGTGAGACTCTGGGGTGTGGGTGGTGGTGGCTTAGGTTGGACTGACTGACTATTAAATTTTCTGTGAAATAGCTTAGTTTACAGTTGTTTAGAAATATGTCTGATCATAGTATTTGTACTTTTCTGTACAAAAGGCCTAGTTTTGACATGCAATCAAAGAGCTCTGAGAAATCAAGGGAGGCTAATAGTTTTTTATACTCTGTTAATTATAATAAATTTTATTAAACAAACAAACAAACAAAAGATTAGGAGACAGAAATTAGCAGCAATATAATCATAAACTATTATCATTGTTTAAGTAGTGCCAAGATAAGCTGCATGATGCATATCCTGTTAGTTCCAGATATGCATATTTGCACTTAATTTCACAGAATTATTTGATTCTTCTAATCTGTGCTGGTTTTGGCTGGGGTAGAGTTAATTTTCTTGCAGTGGCTGGTGTGGAGCTGTGTTTAGGATTCATGCTGAACACAGGATTGATAGTACAGAAATGTTTCTGTTGTTGCTGGGCAGGGCTTGCACGAAGCTGAAACCTCTGCTCCTTTCTGTATTGCCATGCTGGTGAGGAATTTGGGGATTGGGAAGAGACACAGCTGGGACAGGTGACCCAAAATGACCAAGGGGATCTTCCATGGGACATCATGCTCAGCATGCAGAGAGGAGGGAAGCAGGAGCAAGGGGGTTTGCACCTGGAGTGATGGAGTTTGTCTTCCCAAGTTCTGCTTGATGGGGCCCTGCTCTCCTGGAGATGTCTGAACAATCTGCCTGCCCATGGGAAGCAGAGAATTAATTCCTTGTTTTGCTTTGCTTGTTAGCATGGCTTTTTCTTTCCCTGTTATACTGATTTTATCTCAACCCATGAATTTTTTGGTTTTCACCCTTCTGATTCTGTCCACGATCCTGCTGGTAGGGAGTGAGCAAATGGCTGTGTGGGGCTTGGCTGGGTCAAACCATGACATAATCCAATATATTATTGGTCAGAAAAGTCCATGGTTCAGTGGGGGAACATAGCAGGAGGATTTTTTTTTCCACCCAAGAATTGTATTTCTACTTTCAACCTGCTCCTCTTCATCCTTCAACAAAATAAAAAAAAAAAAAAAAGGAAAAGAAGAAAACCAAAAAGTGCTCTACTGCTCAAAATTCAGAAGACACAACTAATCTCTGTGAAAAAAAATCTCATCTGAAGATTTTCTAAGAAGGTTTGACTTTAACTCCAGCATCAGAGGAGCATATAATGAATGGCTGGTGACCTATATATTTTGGTCTTTAAAGCTTTATGAATTGTGCCCTAAATCTCAGAGTCATCTGCGACATGGTTTCTGAGAGAGTTTAAAAATACAGAATTGGAATGGGGGCAAGGCTGTAGTGTCACATCATTCAAAAAGAAAATATTGTATTTTAAAGATTTCTGGGATAATAGCAATACCTTTTCTTGACTTTGAAATAAAGTGGACATTTAATTCTCAAATTTCAAATGAGGAGTTTCTGAAATCCCATAAGTTTCATCTCCACGTTTTTATTTCACAGGTTGATGAAAAGTCATATGAAAATGGGAGAGGTTTTACAGATGATGCAGAGATCTTTTAACTCCAGACATAGCTACAGGCTATGAAGAGTACTGCAGGGTGCCTGGTGTATCATGCACAGGGAAAGACAACAGAATATATGGAAAGTCTGAGTCTGTTTTATCAATTTCCTAATGGAACTTCAACAAACCAACGTGATTAGCAGATTGAGATAGGTTTTCCCAAAGCTTATCATCACTTTTAGCACTACATCAATTGGCTAACTCAGCTGTGAAAAACAATCAAGTGCTGTTGTATTTAAGTAAAGTAAGAAAATGAAAGATTGTCTTTCTTTTACAACTTTTTTTCAGGTGTCCAGCCCTATATTCAAAGTTTTTAAACCCACCCTGTCCTTCAAAACACAAGTGTAATGGGACTTAAACAACTACTTGCAAGTGAGGACATGGTTAGTTTTTCAGCATACAGACCCTTCAAATACTTTGCTGAGAGAGAACTGTTTTGTAGCCATGTCACATCAGCCAGAGAGCTATTGTAGAGCTTTAAGGAGATAAGAAAAATTACAGCTAAATTAGATTTAAAAAAAAAAAGTGATGAAGTAAATTATAAAACAACAGTAGGGTCCTTTTTATCTATTTTAAGGAAATTGGTTGATTTAGCACTTGAATGTAAATATGCCTTCTCCATATGCCAAGAAATGTCAAATGAGTGTAGTATAATTACTCTGACACTATTCAAGTATTATTCTGTGCAATCTAAACACATCTTGTGTTTTCATAAGATAGTGGTAGACAGATTTAAAATAAAGAAAAAAATCCTAGACTGAAATAGCCAATGTTGATAGATATTGTGTTATGATAATAAGCCATGTTTATCTTCTGTGTAATTAAAATAAAAAACAACATTAGTAAAGAATGTAAAACTGACACTTCAAAATGATAAATTGTCCCTTCTAGACCAGGTAGAAATTGAGGTATAAGGGTGATTACATTGATTAGTGCATTTTATCCTCCTCTATATCAGTCCTCAGTTGTCCCAACATTACAGATCTACTTTGAGACTACTGTAAAGAAGAAAGAGCATGAAAAGAAGTTAATTTTCCAAATGTTGTTGCATCCTTGACACTGAAGATATTAACGATGCAAGAAGATAAAATCTGCAATGTAGGTAACTGGCACCTTCATCAACACATCAAATATCAAGTAAACAGGACCAAATAGATCATGTAGGCTCCAGGTTGTCTTACACATAACTTTTCCACATATAATTGGTTTGAGATGGGTTGCTAGCTACATCTTTACATTAGTTATGCATTTCTCCGTAAAAATATGACTGAGCACTTTGGAAAGACACATTTGGATCTTAAGATAGTGAGTCAACACCAAAAGGAAAAAATATAGGTTTTTCATATTAGATTTCCTTATCTGAATACCATCAAGAAAGTTTGCCTTTAGGAAACTCCTAATATTTCTTCCTATCTTGTGTTTAGACATCCATTTAGAAAAAAAAGAAATAAAAGAGTCTTAATTTGTCCTACCAGAGGTATTCTAAAAACTAAATGTACCAGTGCACACAAAGTCATGGAATTGTAGAATGGTGTGGACTGGGAGGAATCTTAAAGATCTTCTGTTTCCAATTATCCTGCCATGAGCAGGAACACCTTTCACTAGATCTTAGTGAAACCTTTCACAGTTTTCTTAAAGCCCCATCCAACCTAGCCTTGAACACTTTCAGGGATCTTCCACAACTTTTCCAGGCAACCTCTTCCTTATAGCTCCACCAGTAAATGTATGTCATGAATACAGACTAAGGTATGGAATAAAATGTACTAGATGGATATAAACATGATGGTGATGACAGCATCTTTGTTCATTTCAAAACAGTGATGGAGACATTGCTCATATATTAAGATTTCTTATTTGATGGATGTGCCATTCTGCAAGTTGGTGGTTCAGCATTAACTTCAATAGAAAGAGGCAACATACTGCTGTGCCTCACTTTTAGAAGAATTACCAGCGCTGCCTATACTCAGCCCTTAAACTGGACTGAAGGAAGTGCCATACCCATCCATCATTGCCAAAATGATAGATTTTCATCAGTTCTTAACAAAACTGAATTCCTTGGACAGTCAGCTAAGATAAATATAATGGTCTTTGGGAAAAAAAAAGTATTCTTGGCCTTGGTAGCTGAATATCAAGCACTCAAGAAGAGCTTGTAGAACAGTAATACACTGCATAAGGAAAATCATACAACAAATGGCATTGTTCTTTTTCTACAGGTTTNAGTATTCTTGGCCTTGGCAGCTGAATATCAAGCACTCAAGAAGAGCTTGTAGAACAGTAATACACTGCATAAGGAAAATCATACAACAAATGGCATTGTTCTTTTTCTACAGGTTTTTAGTTGCTTATCCTGTATCTCCTATATTAGCTAAGAATATACTGTTTTCCCTTGGGTTTAAATTTGATTTGATTGATTTTGTAAAATCAACCTTAAGAGAAAGTAGGAACAGGTAATTTTATCCTAGTTATCTTCTTAATGAATAGGTGTTAGTTCCTGAATCTGAAGTTAATATAGAAAGAATACCAAATAATAAATATAAATTTGTGATCTTAGAACTGGGAAGAGTGAACAGGAAAGGGAACAATGTTAAGTCTTTTCTCTGCCAAGAATTTAATATATTTAAATGAAAACCCACCTATAAAACCAAGCTTGAACCAATTCCAAGAGTGCTGAAGTTGAGCGCTGAATCCTCATATAACTGTTACAATAGAGTGTTAAATATAGAAACACTGAATGGTTTGGGATGGAGGGGATCTTAAAGATCATCTAGTAAAAGGAAAACCTTCTACTAGACCAGCTTACTCAGAGTCCCATCCATCCTGGCCTTGAACCCTTCCAGGGACAGGGTTCTCTGGGCAGCCTGTTCCATTGTCTCACACCCTCACAGTAAAGAATTTCTTCCTAATATCCAATCTGAAACTACCTTTGTCAACTTAAAGCCATTTCCCCTTATGCTCTCCAGCCCCCCAGTAGGCCCTTTCAGGTACTGGAAAGTCTCCCTGAAGCCTTCTCTTCTCCAGGATGAATCTCTCCAGCTCCCTCACTCTGTCTCCACAGGAGAGGTGTTCCAGCTCTTGAATCATCTTAGTGGCTCCTCCTCATTTCAACAGTTCCATGTCTCCCTAGTGTGCTTCTCTATTTGAAATAATTACTGGAAATAATGATTGGAATTAAATATTCCACTTATGTTTAAAGATGTTGTCCCAAAGTACTGCCAACCTTAAAAGACAAGGAACTAATAATGTGTGGCATACGTGGCAAGGTAGATGGTCTGTCTTTGGAACACCCAGAACGACTTGTCAAGCTTAAATTATTTCATTATTCCACTTAGACCAGGAGTTAACTCAGTGCTCAGACTTCAGGTAGTGCAGAAGAGGATATCCAGGATACAATGGCATAAAGGAAGAATGTTCTAAGTAGCTTCATAATTAGCTGTAAATGTGAAGAAGGTCAAAAATAGGAAAAGAACTTATTTCAAACATTTAAACATTAGATTATTCATCTAATGGAGCTGAGAAAGGAGGGATTTTCAAGAAAATATATCAAAGAGAGAAACAGTCATAGGTCTTATGGTCAAAAACTGAGGGTTATTTTTCTATTTTGCTTTCAAAAATTCAAAATCAAAACGAAATTTTTTTTTTTGAAATTATTTAATATATTACTCTTGCCAGCTATTAACCTCTATATCATTTTATATGGGCAAATACTATTGAAAACAAACAAACAAACAAACAAACAAAACCAAATTAAAGTAGAGACAAGAGGAGACAAGTCCCCTTAAATTACAAGATTTATGCCAACAAACTCTGTTTTATTAGGTGCTGTCACTGATATTTATTGGATAGATATGCAGAATTTCAATACTTACACAATGATAGTGTGACCTTGCTAATTATAAACGTGAAAAAGCTTTTCTAAAAAAAAAAAAAAAGACTTTTTTTTTTTAATTTCCTGGTTTTTTTCTGGGATGTACCTTTCTCATTTTGTGTCATATCCCACATTAAAGTCCTGGAAAGCTTAGTGGCTTACAAAAGAAAAGTAATTTAGTAACATAAGCAAGATATATGTATATAAAAAAGACAATTCAATGAGGAAAAAGTTCTGACAAAGAGTTTGAGTTATCTAAAAATGTCCTGCTTTATTATTTCACATATATTTTCTGATGACTCACTCATTTTCAGAACCCATCCTTCATTGAGATGTCTGTCTTCTCTATTAACTTTTGTCAAGAAAATCTTCTAAGCATGTTTCGTTCTTGGTAAGTTTGCCAGTGTAAATTTCTGCATTAAAGGCAGTTATGTTCCTGATGAAACTTGTCTGAATCAAGACTTGTTTCCAGTAAATATTGAGAATAACTTATTGAACATCAATGGAAAACTAATGTTTCTACTAAAGTACCAAAATATACCAGGATCACCCATAAAATGTTCTGTCCTCATTAATTCCATACAAGTTAAAGAAATTATTTTATTGCTAAATACGACCATTAAGCATGCAAATTTCATATAGCTTAACCAATTGGGAAAACACTTTTTTTTCCCCCTGAACATTAATTCTAATGCCTACCATTATTTGAACTTAAATACAAAGTATTATTAGTACCAGCACTTGAAAAAAGAAGCTTGTATCGAATCTGCAGTCTGCCTGATTCAGATAATATAGAATATCCACAGTCAAATCCACTCCTGATATTTTGAAACACACCTTCAGTGATGCCAGGCATTACTGGTGTTTCACTAATGTTGGCAAATGTTACTGGAAGAGTTAAGACATAAGGTGAACAAATAATTTCAGCAATAGCATGCGGTCAGATTTATACCAGGCTTTTCCTGAAGAAAGAAATACCTGTGAAGGCCACTTGATAGGGATTTTATTTATCATTTCAACAAATTTGATGCAGAAATTCAAAATTAAATATACTCAGGTACATGATAGTGATGACATTAGAAAAGTGACAAAGCTTGTCCACTGACATCTGTTTCAAATGTGTCCAAAATGGTTTCAATTTTACCTCTGACTGTGTAGGAATTGGATAAGAATAACTAATTATTATAAATGTGCACATTTTAGTAAACATTTCAGAGTGTTCGTTTCTCAGTGTCCTCATCTGTTACCAAAATTGATTTACATTTTCAAATTCTGTATATAAATTGCAATATACAGACTTTAATACTTTTTTTTTTTAATTGAGCATCTGCAAAGGGTCAGTATCAAGCATCTTAACACCATATTTTTTATTTTAAATGTTACCTATTTCTTGTGAAGTTTGTAAGATCATCCCAGTTCTCCACTTTTCATAATTCAGAGTTTTCCTTTGGACCCACTCATGATACCTCCAGAGAATGACAACATGTTGGGGTAAAATCTTTATTTGTATTTTTTTCCCCTTGGATACCTACCTTCAATTAAAGTTTACATCTTTTTTTGTACAAATTTGCAAGTTTCTGATTTTTCTTGTAAAAATATATAAGTTCTGCTTAGTTACCTTACAGTTATAACTATTAGTAAAACATGTGAGAACAACCATTAATATAATATTTTCAGCAACAATTAGAGTTTGAGGTCATTATAGGACAAGTTAACTGATATTTTGAAAAATAATACACATCTGCTGTGTTTGGGAATAAAGATGAATCTTCAAAGATAATGTGATAGAAAAAGATCAATTTCTGTCACAGGCTAGAAATGCTTCAATTCAATTTACAGATATTTTTTATTCTTGCTGAAGTAATTCTGGCTTTTGTGTTATTTGGCATCACGTCAGACTATCCCTTTTAATACCTTCCAGGGCATTTTACTTCTTTTACATTGGTTATGTAGACAAAGACAATAGGAACTAAAAATCCAAGAAAACACCAGATACATGTTACAACTTGCCTATGAGGCTATAGAAGTGGAGTATAATTGAGAAAAAACCAACACTATTATTTAAATGAACCATCTATTCTTCATTTAAAGGGGAAAGTATAATATTCCACCCCTCATTCTTTACCAAATAAAGAACTTTTTGTCCTACAAAAAAGGTCAAATCAGATGATGTAATTTCATACAGATAAAGACTGTGAGAGACAACACACATATAAATGTTACATGCCTCTAACACACCTGATGAACTTAAAACCTCAATGATAAAAAGGGAGCATTATTTACTAAGAAATTAAAGATATAAAAGCATGAAACACACTATCATTATATACAGTAGACATAATAACTTGTGGTTTGCTGCTTCTTTCCTTTTGTCCTGCTGTGTCAAGCATGCTAAACTCAGTGTAAAAAAACAATGTATATCCAAAAGAAAAATGCAAAAATTATGCTACATATTTGCATATCTGTACACAATACTCTAACTTTTCTTAGTTCACTTTCTATTTTTAATAAAACTAATAGAAATACAAAGACAAAACATCTATCTGTGACATCAGGTCATAGCTGACATGCAACATTTGATGATATTACCATTATATTTTTCCATGAATTCCATTGGGTATTATATCACAAACGTAAAAACTGGATGCTTTTTGATACAAATCATATGGATTTCTTTCTATGATGGTTGCTGTACCTTTGATGATTCGATATCTCAAATGTCTTCAACACCTGACAAAGTGGTAGAATTTAGAAAAGGCATGAAATATAGGAGAGAATTTTAAGAATAAATGAGAACATTTGCCTTGTTTTGAGATGACGTTTTTTGCATTAAAAACAACTCAGCTCATCTTATGTGTGAATCGGTGTGTGTCAAGCAGTGAGAACAGCAGTGAGTGGCAGAATTGCTTTAAATAAATGCATGACCTCTGAAGATAATTCTGCTCCAGCATGTCTTTACAGTGTGAAATCAACTAAGTGCATAACACCTATGTGCTTTTACAATCCAAACAAAATAAGTATGAATGCTTGTAAATAATTTAAACAATTTTTTTTATTGAGAACGATTTCATGCAGAGTTTCACTGGAAATTCAGTACCAAAGCTGTACTGATATTTAAGTGTCTTATCTCAATTGCACAGAGAAAACTGTGCCAGACAATAGAGAAGCACCATGAAGTTAATGGTGGAATGCACAAATACAAATTTCAGGTCAAGGTCATCTTCTCTAGACAGTCTGTACATGCTGGGCATCATATCTTCATTTTTATAACTTTACATATAGATGAAGGTAGGTAGTGTTTTACATAATCACATTTTCCAAGTAAAAATAAAGACTGTATAATTGGTGCCAGATTAAAAATTTATGTAAGGAACATTCATCAGTTCCAGTAAGGGATGAAAATTTGTTTAAATTATATGTACAGGGACACATATATGAACCTATTCCTTTTTTTTGTTGTTGTTCTTCTCTTTTTAATATTTGAATTTTAACCGTGGGCCTATTTAGGCATTTTGCTTACACAGTACAAATAAAATAATACTTAAAATTCCTCCCCCATGCCATATGCATATACTTATATTTGCTTTGAGACTGACAGCCTTGGTAGATTTTGCACATATCTTCTACATTTTGAAACATAAACCTTTCTTGGAAGAGAAATTATAGAAGTTTATGACATGGTTTAACTTTTCTGTGCATTCCCTTCTCAAAGCAGTTTGCAGGAGCAGCTGAAGCTGCCTGAAATCAGGGCACTCAGAAAATGCACCCCATTGCCTCTATAGGGAATCCACCGGTTCCACAGCACTTCATTTTCTGCTTTTCAACATTAAAGCTATTAGAAACACCAATTATGCAACAGGTGAGCTGATAAAACTCTCCTAATAAATTGATGCCGGATTTAATTTCATTTCAGCTCTAATCAAAAACTCTCAACAAGATCTTTCAACGTGAGCTACGATTTAGAGCAAACCAAGGATATCCTCAAAACTCAGCTTCATATAATTTCTGTGAATTGCTTTGGACCTTTTTCAAATAAGGTTTGAACAAACATAGGATGATCACATTCATAATAGCAAACTAAAACCTTTCCAAAAGGAGAGGGGAAAGCAAAACACCTGAAATATGTGTGATTTCAGGGTACTATAAATGAAAAAAGAAAGGGAATTTGAGGAGACATCAAGTTGAACATCTCCTGCAGTGCTACATATTCTGAAAAATACTGGAAGTATTTTTGTCCAGAGGTTATACTGTGAATAACCTGGTAATTACAAGTTTCTGTCATCCAGCCTTGTCAAAATCTTTTCTCCAAATGCTGTGATCACCTCCTATTGGAAACAAAACTGAGATAGGATAGGTGCTTTATCATGCTACAGGATGTTCATAAGTCTGAATAAAATAATGACTCTTTCAACAAAGGGAGGAATTTATTGATTTTCCATATGTCGAATGTGACTGGAGGAAAAATTTATAAAAGCATTTAGATGCTAAAGGGCTCAGAAAAATAGGCATTTCAAGAACAGCTAAGCAGACAGTATTCCATATCAATTTCTGTATCTAATTTTCTTTTTGTGTTCCCTTCAGAATTTCCCAGAAATTAGGAAAGCATCCTTAATAACGTAATATAAATATGTGTGGTTCTGATTTTGGCTCTGCCTAAAATATTTCAAAGAGTGTGAGTGAAAGAGCAGGTCAGAGTCTAATAAACATTGCTCTCTGCCTTAACACTGCAATGAGTTCATTGTGTTCAGATTAGCTGAGTAGGGCTCCTGCTGAAACCTGTGGGAAATTACATTGTTCTTCTCTTCTGGGGACCCTCATTGACTCTAGGTCACAGGTTACTTAGTGCAAGCCAAGATGAGATTGTGGGTGGGCTTGTTTATGTTGTGGGTAGGGGGAGCCTCCAGTGTCTAGAGAACCACAGCAGGCTGTTACTTGCCCCTTTGTCTTGTTTTCTCTGAGACAAATGTGTCGAAGAGAAGGCGAGTCACGAGAAGTTGGGACAAAAATCCAGCATGGCCAGTTTATCTCAGGGTAAGGACTGCTCCTGGTCTTCTTTAATTTAGAAACATAGGCATAGCCTGTTAATTTTAATTGTCTCTTCCCCTGCCATTCCGACCCCCTCAAATTGGAAACACAGATGGAAAAGCAGTGACTGTATAAAATAATTTGCATCTCATTTGCCTATTACTAAATGATTAAGCAAAGCAGCTTGTCGAAAGTTATTTGAAAGAAGGAAAGAAGAACCTGAAATGGAGAGTGGAGCCAATGAAGCACCTGTTGTTGGACTGAATATTTCTTTACGACCCCCAAGAAATATCACATTTGTGAAATTATATCCCTACTTGACCTTTTAGTCCTTAAGAGCAGAAGGGAGGGGAAAGAGGAGAAAAGAAGACAGAATCAGTAACTTCTCTGAGCCTGTCACTATTTTTCTGGATCCTCCATTTGCAAAGTCTCTATGACACCACTTAAGAATGCAAAAATCTCTCAGTGAAGTATGTGCTGGGAAGGTGCAAGAGAAAAGTGAGGCTGAAGAACAGATTCAGAACATTATACAGAACAGAGAGCCAATGAAATAAAAATATCAAGATTCCTCCAAGTGCCTCTCTACTACCGTTAAAATTCAAATAGGGACTGAAAATTCACTTTTTTATTTGGAACTGCATGCAGTTTCCTGTGTCCTCTGTCCTATGATGTCTTCTGCTTTTTGACCCCAAACAGTGAGAGATTTGCAAGCTGTGGATAAGTTCATGAAGGACTTTGTCAAGACCCAGGTCACATACAGATTTACAGTGAAGATTAAGTGCCAGCACACTGGCAAGCAATAGACTGATATGTCTGCTCTGCTTCCTCCTCCAGAAATGGTCTGGTGTGGGAGTCTTTGCCCACTGTCCCCTGCTTGGAAAAGTCTGTGCCAGGGTCAGGAACCAGGAGTGAGACAAGTGGGACTCACTGGCTTCGGTCTGCAGTTGTTTATTATTTCTTTATCACAATTCAGAGCCTCAGATGACAACAGGCTCAGCAGACACAGAAAATGTGCACAGCCAGACCTGGACCCTTCAAGGCCGTGTGCCAGAAAGATACAAAATGGATGATTTCAAGGGTTTTATACAGCTACCTTATCCAATTAAGTTTTACAATGTACCTAACATGTAGTATGTTTTTATTTTTCTACCAATTCCTAATTATTCTTCAGTCATGTAACATCTGCACTGTGACTTTGTCTAACCAATCACTGTGCCACCAACACTGCAGAAAATGGAGTAGATGAAGAAGAAAGAAGAAGACAAAGTCAACAGCCAAAATCCTCTATCTTGTCTTTCATCTCCCTTCCATCCTAAAACCCAAAATCTACTTTTTCACCCTGTGACAAACTACAATATCGTCTACTATATACTTTAACGAAAACTCAACTTCTCACAAAGTCCTGGAAGCTTTTTCCATGGCCAAAGTTGAAAACTGCAGTCTCCTGACAAATAAGACCTCACAGGACAGGCACAGGAGATATTCCTGTGTCCTGGATTCCCACAGTCTAGAATACAAATTCTTTTGTTCTCTTTGCTAATACATATGTTCATATAGCTGCAATATGTCTTTGAGTATAGTGTGAAGTTTAATTATTTGAGTTATGGAAGAGGACAACTTAGTAACAAAAAATGATTGGTAAAGAACAAGAGATACTTTATTTAGACTGGATGTCTAAACTTTTCCTTAAAATATATCCTATATTTTAGGGTATCCTATTTGGATTGATAACACTAGAGAAATCCAAAAATAATATTTCTGTAAATTGAAAATTGAACACAGACTCAAAAAGACAGTTTGATCCCTGATGTATAAATGCTTGACAACAATCCATACAATGATAATCTTGGGCACTATGTACAAAGACTCCTGAACTGTTGCATCCAGCTCAGATGTCAGCATCTCAGGAAGGATGCTGTCATCTAAAGAAGGTCATAGAAAGTCTCCTAATATGAGAAAACTATTTATTATAACAAATACCTTCATTTTTCAGCTTAGCAAAAAGGGGTTGGACTAGATGACATTTAAAGATCCCCTCAACCCAAATTATTCAATGATTTTATAATAAAATGTTAATTAATGACTTGTTCTGCCCTTCTGAAAAAAATTCTATGTCTATATAGACACCTGGAACCAAAATTCAATAGCTGTACATCAGCTGAGGTGACAAGAACATTGCAGACCAGAAAAGCTGGGAATTGAATCTCTTAATATTTTGAAAAAATATTACACATCAAATATACGTTATATGAATATACAAAATATTGTACTGGTGCTATTAATATCCAAATTATTTAACTCAAGTTGGGATATTTCTACTCAAGACAGTATTTTTAACAAGTAGGAAAAAAATATGAAGGAATCTCAGGCCATTCTTTATGCAGGAGGAAAGACTAAACACTGGCCTTAAATGCTACTGGCTTTCAAATGCTACTGCCTTCTGGCTTTCAAATCTGTGAATCTATCAATCTGAGATCCTTTATAATTGACTCAGCTCACTGCAAGAGAGAACTTAGGGGTTTAGTCTGTGCTATCTGAATTCTGACACTTTGAAGAAGCTATCAATAATGTTCATAGTTTACACACTTCACTCTTGTGTTTCCTAGCACTAATTTGATAAACTCTGACTTGCCCTGCAATTCAGAAAAAAAAAATCCAGATTTTTCAGTATAAACTGAAACTATGACTTTCATATGTCACTGCTAGTAATACACAGAATGGAAATTTATGGTCTTTCAGCTGGACAAGGACTATCAGAGTCAGATGATGCCAGAAATCTAAGGTGGGGGCAGTGGAATAGGAATCAAGAGGGGAGTTTCTGTGGTTCACCTAGCATCACTCAGTAAAATTTTCTTTTTATAATTAAAATTCCATATAGGGTATATGAATGGCTAGAATATCAAACTCTAAATTACTTTCTAAAGCAGCTAAAGAATTCAGTACTTAGACTGTAATTTGTAAAATGGTTGTTTAATGTCATTGGAGCAGAAACTAAGGAGGTATGTTTAGACTGATGTGTATAATCTTTCTTATGCACATATGGATATGACTGCTAAGAATCTTATTTTATATTGAAATATCCCAGTGAAAAGATAATCACTACTATTTCTCAGGCAAGTCCAGTACACTGGAAAATCTCTTATTTAGCAGAGAGGGTCAGCATAGAAACTTATATTTTTTTAGTAGTTTATCATGGGTGTATGTCATTGCTTTTCAGGGAGTATTTCTTGAAATACCAAAGCAGGTGCCTTTAAATGCCTCATATTTTTTGCAAAAACCCTCACCCATAAAAACCCTGCTATGCATGTTAAAACTTAATAGCTGGAATATATCATATTAACACACCACAAAGAACATTGAAGCAACATTATGAAACTGAAACTTATACCTAGAAAAAGCCAGGGTATTCAGTGTAAGTGATTTGATTTGAGCTTAACATCTTTTCACACTGTCTGAGTGACATGACAGTGTGAAATCAGTTTATAATGTTGAATATTCGAAGGCTGAGACCACAGTGTATATGAAAGCAGGCAAAGAAAGCATAAGCAGCACCAACTGATTGCTAACTATAAGGAATGCAGAGGAATTAAAAGTATATATTTTTCTCAAAGCTACCTTTATGAACAAATATAAACCAAATTAATTAAAGTGTTAAGATTGCCAGGAACAGGGAACACCTAGCATATTCTCCTGTTCTGTTGATAGTTTCCAGTGACCCAGAAAGTTGCCTAGAGAAAGGAGGTTAATTATTTTCTTGGCATTAGTTTTATTCAAAGCTTTTATATTCTGGACAAAACCAGTAAGAGGAATAAAATCCTTAATTGTTGGGACTGTGTGTGTGTGCAGGTGGTGAAGTAGGAGCTATAAGGACAGTTATAAGAACAATTTAAACAAATGCATTTAAACAAATGCAACTATTGCACTTTAATTTCACTCAAGTTAATTAGTGAGACACGTAGCATACTTTCCATGGAACTCCTTTTTTTTACCTCATCCCTCCTAAGTCTTTGAGATAGACTAAATTCCATATAATTCTCTATGCTGCTGAGATGCAATCCATCTGTGTGTTATTCAACACAAGCACATGCTTTCAAGATGTGCAGGTCTTAAGTAGGGCAATAATAACCACTTGTATTTCTTAGAAAAATGGGCAGTAGTAAGTTGTGGGAATGATGTGTTCTGATCTGGACAGTGTTAAGGGAAAACACAAACAAGAGCAGTTCAATACATACCAAAAATAAATTGTAGGCTCAGTGTTAGGTGCCATTTCATAAGGTTGAAGTTTAAGGAGTTTTAAGTAGTGTCCTTAGAAAAACAGCAGCAATTTCATCTGTTGAGTAACTTTCAAAAATACTTGCCAAAGTTTTAAAGAAAGATTAGTTGAGCAGCTTTCAGTGATATGGGCAGTCTTTGGTTCTCTCATTATTTTTAGTCTGATTAGTGAATGTTTTTTCAAGACTATTTATTTAAACTATCAGCTAAAATCTCAGTCTTCATGATGTAAATAATAAAGGCACATGAAACAATAAGGCACATGAAACTGTCAAGACATTTATATTTCTTGCTAACAGTACCTTTGCCCAACTACTTTGTCTTTTGAATAATCAGTCGAGGTATATCCACTTGCAAAGTCTCAACAGCACTTTCATGGTCCTTTCAAATCTATTTTTATATTGTACATTTCTTTTAATAGTCCACCATTTTTTCCTCATTTTCAATCACTTTCAGTCATCATTACTTAAGTCCTCGATGAGAGGTCTTCTACAAATGCAAATACATACATTCTTTCCCAAGCTCCACAGATTTCATATCTCAACTCTCTTTCTTCAAGGAGGCTAGGATCAAATTTGAAGTCAAGAAAAAGAAAAGGGCATTGCAAATATCTGGGACAGACTAGGTGTGTGACCTTCAACAGATGAAGACAACACCCTATGCTTTGGATTAGCCCTTTTTCTTTCTTTCTCCATCCAAACTGTTTGTCCAATCATTCTTTAAAGTGAGTTCAGTTAAAATAGTTAACTGAATCAGGATCTCCTTCTAGTAATGATTTATGTTTCAGCACCATGTGGTTTTTTACGACTGAGTTATTGCCCCTGATGGGAGTAGTGCAGATTTTACAATGGAAATAGTGACAGGCAGACCCTTAGCCATTGTAATGTTAGCAGTGAGACTGTGCAAATACAAAGGAGCTCCTCAGGGAATTGCAATAACATGATATATATATATTTATATATTCCTGATTAAAACCTGCCATCCGTGTTTTAATGGGGAAGCCTGGGAGCATATAAATCCTTTTGCCGACAGGCTTATAAATAGTCTGGATTATTGAGACCAATTCTGATATTCATGACTGAAGACGCCTCACGTATTAATATAAATTCAGTTTTTGAGTAAAGTGCTACTGACTTAAAAAAGGGTAAATGGCTGGGGCCAGGACCAAAAGAAAAAATTAATTAAAGTTTAAAGAAAGAATGACCAAAATAGCATCAAGTTTCAAAGTAGTCAAAAATGAGTCCTGCATCTCAAGACAAAGCCTGTTCCTGTTAGAAAAATACCAACTTAAGGATGCAGAATAAGGAAACTCAAATTAACTTAGGTCTAATTAATTATATTAATTATATTATTAATCTAATGAATATAGTTCACTAATAATGATTTAAAATTAGCCAGCACAATTACCCTGACTTCTAAAAACTTCACAAGTTTTCTGAATTCAGGTGACTAGATGCATTTTTGTAGGAAGACCCTAAAGAGCAACAAATATTTCTGGTTCGGAGTATAAGCTACAAAATTTTTGAAAACCTTATATGAAGTTTAAAGAGACAATAAAATAGAGACCATTATAAAAACCTGCAATAATATTCATTCACATATAGGAATATTGAGGAACATACTATTTCTTGTAGCTATCAGAGGAAGGCAAGAATATAGAAATCCTTAGTTATCTAGTCACTCTTTTATAGATAGGCCTAAGAACTTCCCAATTAATGTGTTAGAACTTCCCAGCTAATGCAGGTTTTTTTTCTTCCAGCTAGGCAATGAGAATAGTGGAGTTGGAGAAAGTTACCTGCGCTCTGATACAGCCAGGTCCTTGCACAAGACTTCCACCTCCTGGCCCTGGCAGTTCTGTACTTTTCAGCCAATGCTTCTGCACAAGTACAGAATATAAATGCCTTCTTTCAAGTCATATATAGAAACTTTATTCACAGTTCCCAAGGGCCTTAGGACACCCATAGCCCCTGCCTGCCTTGACTAGCATCACAGGATCCTCACCCATGCACCTTCCACCCTGGATCTGGATCTCCATGCCAGCTCAGGCCTGGACAGGCAGGGTAGCCTGGGCAGTGTCACAGGTCAGCCTGAGACCAGTCCTGCTCCTGCTGTAGGTCACTGACAGGTTTTCCTGGAGGGACTCTGAGCTCCATGCTAGCTGTGCTGTCTGCAGTCCCACCTACCCTGCAGCGATCCTTGGCTCCTGTTCTAGTCTTCGCTTGTGGAACAGCCACTTTCTTTCTTACTCCTCTGCAACAGCAGCTTTCGCTTTCTTTCCTCCTTCCCTCTTCTTTTTCTTCATATTTATACAACGGCTGATCCAGCTTGGGGCTGAGCACTTATTTTTCACTTAACAATGCAAAGTCTTCAGGCTACAGTTTAATGGGAGGCCAAAGGACTGCTAATAATACTTGAAGTCAGTAGTTCAGAAGTCAAGTGGTTTTAGACTGCCATCTGGGTTTCAGAGAGTAAGAAAATTCAAGAAATTCTGCCTACTTTCTCCCTTCACCTTTACAGGTCAGCCTGAAATGTTATGATAATGGCACCACTTTACGTTTAACCTAAGCTCCTTCAACTGAGAGATATAACTTTGTTCATTTCTCTAGAGAGGCTTAGATTTGAAGTTGATTTGCTTAAAGTCATAGATCAACAGAACTGAAAAGGAAGTTGTTATGCTCAGTACAGCCCACATTATATAACCCCCAGTTTTTGCTCAAACTTCCAACTATGCTGCATGTTCAGTCAGAACATCAGACTGGGAATCTTTTCTCTTTTCTGCTCAGCCTCCATCTATACTTGACAGAAAAAAGAAAATTCTTTCAGAGGACTGGTCTGGAGGCTCAGGTTTCTTACTTTTGGCAAAATACGAAGCATTTTCTCTGATCCAGAAATATTAAAGCTATAAATTCTAGAATGCTCCCCTATAATCAGGAGTACCAGGCCTGCACAGTCAACATTTTCACATAGCACAGAAAGTGCCTTTAGAAGTACTCCTCATGAAGAGAGGAGTGTACAGCGATCAGGAGACAACCTTGAGACCCGTTCATTAATGTTTGTGCTATCCTTGGAAAAAAGGCTGCAAAACCAGAGATGCTTCTACTCTGACTATCTCTAATTGACAAAGGTTCACCTGGAAGAAAATATTAGCAAAATGCAAGGAAGGGACAAACTAAAATAAGTCTTTCCACTTCCTGTTTCTGCTGTGAGGTCTCAATAGCAAGATGAACAAAATTCATTGAATAGATTTCAGTAATTTTTGAGATTATTTCTTTTTAGTCTCAAAATAGAGATTAATTTCAGTTTCTTTCTTTGTAAAGGAACTATGCACTGAAATTAAACATGGTGACCAACATTATGCCCAGCATGGAAAGAGAGGGATTGATTTGTGAATTGAATAATAGATCCTTCTGTCTCTTTATAGATGTCTCTTTGTCTCAGCCTGAAATCTTGAATCAGAATCATAGAATCTGTTAGGTCAGAAATGACCTTTAAGTTCATCAAATGCAACCATTAACCCAACCCTGCCAAATCCTCCACTAGGCCATGTCCCTAGGTGCAACATCTGCATATCTTTTATGGGAAGCATCATCTTCAGGGATGGTGGCCTCGCCACTTTCCAGGGAAGCCCTTTCCAATGCTTGACAACCCCTACAGTGAAGAAATTTCTCTCAATATACAATCTAAATGTCCTCAAGTGCAACTTTGATACCTTTTCCCCTCATCCTATTACTTGTTTTCCTAGGAAAAGGAACTGACCCCTATCATCAAAACATCCTTTCAAGTAGTTGTAGAGAGCTGTAAGTTCTCCCCTGAGACTCATTTTCTTCCAGCTAAATAATTCCAGCTCCCTCAGATGTTAATCACAAGACTTGTTCTCTAGACCCTTCAGCAGCTTCATTGCCCTTCCTGGACACACTCCAGCACCTCAAGTGTCTTTCTTGTAATGAGGACCCCCAAACTGAACATATTATTCAAGGTGTGATCTCACCAACGCCGAGCACAGGGGGACAATCACTCTCCTGGATATTCAATGCCACTCACCTAGATGGCAGTCTAAAAACACTTGACTTCTGAGCTACTGACTTCAAGTATTATCATCTAATGCCATCTGACCACATAATTTCTGGTACAAACCAGGATGCTGTTGGCCATCTTGGCCAGCTGGACAAACTTCCAGCTTGGAGTCCGGTAATCCAGCTGTTGAAAGGAATCACATGGTTTGCTGTTGCTATCATATGCTTTTCTGCTAAAACTGTAAATTCAGAGGAAATATTAAAATAAACACCAAATATCTTGAATCAAATTAATTTCTAACTTTTGAATGTCAAATTTGGAAAGAGGGACGGAGAAAAGTAGAGAAGGATGGCAACAAGGTTCTTTTCATTCTTTTTATGTTCAAAAGTTAACAGGCTTAAAAACTTCCTTTTCAGATATAAGACCTGCTTGACATGCTGTTATTATAAAAAATTTGTAGCTGAAGAGACTGTTACCTAGGGAAATTTGCATATGCAAATTAGCATAAGATGAACATGTCATTGCTGGAGTTTTCTGCTTTCATTGCTAGTTATTCAGTGTAACAGTTATCTGTGCACCAATTTACACAATTTTCTCTGCAGTTCTCATTTTATGAAGCTTTATTAATTTACTAACTAGTCACTCTGAGTCCCATAGTACTTTGGTGATATGGAGTTGTCTGGATCCCATAAACTGTTATGCCTATAATTTTAATTTTAAATAGACCTCCTATTTAAAATATCTGAGGAGACTAAATCAAATATCAAGTTTATATTTTCTGTTTAGGGAGGATTATATAGCTGAGACATACAAAGTATTTTCAAAAAATTATGACAAATTAAATTAAATTAAATTGATTTGAATTTCATTTTATTATCTGTTTCATCAATACATAAATCAGTTTCACAATGGTACCGATGCCTGAAGAGGCTACCTGGAACAGAGGCTAGGTAGAGTTAAAGGAATAAAGCAGGGATTTATTAAAAGGCCTTCAAGGGATACACTTTTGGCAATACAAGGGCCCAGCTGTTGCTCTACCCAAGATGGACCCAAGATGGATGGTTGGTCATGAGTTTTCACACTTTCATAAGTTTTGGTTCATTTACATATTGTGGTTAATTGTCCAATTACAGCTCCAGATGATGAAGTCCCATCCTCCCAGATTGCTCTCCCCAATTCGCTGGTTTTTACACTTTTTGGCCCTGAAGCTGCAATGGTGCCCTTGGTTCTCAGGCTGGAAAAGGATTGTTTTGTCTGACTAAACTGTGAGGAGAACTTGCTAGCACTTCATATGAAGTTCAGAGCCACACACTAATGCAATACAGAATCTGAAAAATATACAAGTTAAAACTTAAGGCACCAGTACTGTGCAGGCATGTGCTGTATTAGTGATCACATATATTTCTATACAAGTTAGTTTGGGTCCTTTTTTTTATTTCTTGGGAAATTTAGCTTGGTTGGGTTTGGTTTTGCTTTGTTTGTTTTGGGTTTTTTTTCCTGCTGCCTTTTTTTTTTTTCCTGTTTTAGTTTGTTTTGTCTTTCTAATCTCTAATAACTAATATAAGAATGTCAGTTCCTCTACATTTTTTTCCAGAATTTAAAATGAAAGACAGTATAGATGAGCTAAAGCAAGAGGCCAGTTTTGGTCTAAGATGAGAACTGTCTTTCTTCTAGGTATAAATAAATCATATCTTGCTCTGTGTGTTTCTCCATTCTTTCAGAGATTGAAGCATTCTCAGTCAGGGATTTTCTCATCCCAGGAAAACCACCTCAGGACATGTGAAAGACAACATCGATAAACGTCTTACAGAGTCAGACTATGAACTGTAGCTTTGGTAACTGAGATGAATTTTAGAGTCTGACCTGAACAAACAACAAGAGAAATGGTTCCTTGGGCCTAATGATCTTTTAGTGAAAAGGAAAGAAATCATTGGAGTGAAATTCAGAGCAGGCAAGCTTTAGAAGGTGTTTCAGGAACTAACCACAGTTTGAACAACTGATTCTATTGAACTTATCTTCCTGATCATCAAAATGTGTTCATAAACAAAATCACTATTGTGCTGCATGAACTTACTGTGGGGAAGAATAAGGAGCTATCCCACATGTTATAAATCAATGTGTTTATACTGAAGCAAGAGGGACATTCTCAAAGGATTAGCAGCATTGCTGTATGCCACATGCAATTCCCTCTAAAATGAACTTTCTTATGGTGTGATTTCTTCCTGAGAACAATGAATTCAGTGTGCATGGAAGGCAGATTCAAATCATCACCCAATGAGTTTTTTGAAATTGTCAGCTGAATATATTGCAGTTGTTGCCACATGCGAACATATATTGCTAAATTCTTATGTTGCCAAAGTCCTTCAGTTTCACAATGTTTTTGTATGAGAATACTATAATAATGATACAAAAAGTTTGATAAAATTGAGTTAACTGCTGTCCTCCCATTGAAAGAAAAAGATAAGTTTTGAAAATGAGTTAACTGGCCTTAAACAGCTAGGAAAGAGGATTGCCTAGAAGAAGACGACTTCCTTCCACATCCCATGGCACCAAAAGGCTACATTAGTTTCACATTGAAGCCATTTGAGTCAATTGCATTTCCAGACTTTAAAATCCCATGGAATTGCCTTGTCATTGTGACAACCAAGAGAAAATAGGATAGGAAAAGGGAGGAAATTGCAAAGCTGAGAGGAAATTAGATCAACTTTGCTTGTCAGAACTATAACTCGTTGCACCCTGGATCAATTACCGACATTAACTGAGGTTGCTTCTCAACAGATTAAGCCAGATTCTTTGGAGGTGAAGCAGGAGTTGGAAACCAGGGCTCCACTGACTGATCCAGCTCCCAAACTATCAAGTCTTTCCTTCTGTCTTTCTGTTATTCAGTGAATAGTTTATAAAATAATAATGAAATAATAATTCTCCTTGAAGGGAAGCAGAGAGAATCATGCATCAGGACAGATAATAATCAGGGGATGTGCTCACAGCTCTGAGAGATGAGAGATATATTCAACAGAAAATGTCATTTTTGAGTATCATTCTTGTATCTTGTTCAATATTCTGTATGTTTGACTACTGGCTATAAAAAATTTCTTTCTTCCTGGGGTTTTTCAGTCAATCAGAGAAGACTTGTCATGTATGTCTTCAAAGTTAAGCTTCCTGGAAGTACTCAGTAAACCTAAATATATCTTCATTGAAATACTCTTTTCCAAAATGCCTGATAAGTCTGGTGCTAAATTGCTTAGGCTTATCAAGACTTAGGTAATTTAAACATAGCAGTGATTAGAAATGTAAACTCCCAGGAAGGAACCTCATAGGGTTATTTTGTAATTGAGTGAGGGATTTCAAGCATTTCTTCAATCTAAATATGGACTTAGTTGCTTAAGAGTTGGTTAGAACCACTTTGTCCATCTAATCTTTCCTCACTGCTGCACTGACATCAGTAAGACACGTTCACAACAGTTACTCCATATAACTGTCCCTAATTTCAGCAGATGTGTAGTGAAGGAATTAAGCATTTTACATTAGAGGAATATCCTCAAGCATTATTGGGACATTTTCCAATGCAGTATGTACTTAAAAATATTCTGAAAGCAACTCGAGAGGGTGTTTTAAAGATTTTGGATTGATTTATATTCTTATGTTGTTATTTTGTGTGAATTTCTCTTTCAAGCAAGTAATATTTGATGTGCATGATTCAAAATAGAATTTACTGCTGTTATGCTTCCTAACTTTTCCATTTAATTTATAAAGACTTGTTTGAGAACAAGTTGTAGCTATTTTAATTACGAAGGAAATAGATTCTAGTAATTCTTGTATGAATATTGATGGAAATAACTTTTAACTAAAACATACAAATGGTCTCTTTAGAAGGGCACACACCATTATTTAATCAGACATACAAAAAAGAAACCCAAAACACCACGTGAATTTTACATCCCTTGAAGACTATCTAGCAATGAATGGATTTAATATATTTTCAATCATTAAGCAACATGTAAAAAATCTCAAAGTAGGCCATTAATGACAACTATAAAAATGTCAATAAAATTTCTGATTTTTTCATTCTTTAATGAGAAAAAAATGCAAATGTCCTTAGATCAGTGGTACTTTGCATATTATTTTTGTTATTATATGATGTATTTTTGTCTGGCAACAGATGTGTCAAGCAAGATGATGCTTTCTTCGTGTTAAAAAAAAAGTGAAATAATCTTTAATTTTTTGCCTAAGATGCCATTGGCTATGATATAGCTTTTAGTAAAAGCTTGTGTTGTTTTTCCTTATAATTCTGTTTCTATGGTGTGCTTTCCAAAACTCTAGCAATGGGCTTACTTCGCTTCCTGTAGAACTATGTCAGCCCAGATTAAGAACACCAGAAAGATTAGATATAATATTATTATATATTATTATTTTATTTAGCTATTTCCTTCTCAGTTGCCATCCTGTTGTTCTCCAGTGAACAGGGTCAAAACTGATTTTGAAAAAATGATGGGAAAGTTCAAGCATATTTTCAGAAAGCACTTAGGGCAGCCTACTGTATTGAAAGATTTTCACTGGACATCACATAAATAGTCTCTTGAAATCAGAACTAAACTTGGTCATTAGCTCTACTGCAGGAAAAAAAAAAACAACTATTGTCATAAGATGTCAGGGAAAGTAAAGTACAGATCACAGCTGAGATTTTTTTTATCTGCCCAAATGGATGGAAAGAAATATATGTACTGTTATTCATTTTCAAACAGAAAATAAATTTCTAGTGATACCAGTTATATGTTAACTTGATATCTGACAACAGTGGATATTTGCTTAAGTAGATTTTATTAGCTGCCACTGAAGATTTCAGATTTTTTTATTAAAGTATGGTCTGGATGATACAGAGTACTGAAGAGAAAAAGTGGTAAATATAGTGTGTATATATTCTGAAAGAAAAAAAAATAGAGACAATTAAAACAAAGTTGGCAACTTTCTATGGCAGGACTTCTATTTGGCTTTGTTTGGCCCTTCATCTATATTTTGGTTAATTTTTTTTACTCACTTTACAGCATTTTATAGTACTTGTCATCTAATCAGCAGGCTATTAAGGACAGTTCCCCCAATAAAAAGTTTAAATAAATTTTATTCTTATGATGAATAAGTTTAAAAAATAAAAATACAGAAATAAATCAGGAAAACTGGAAAAAATATTAAGGAAACAGAAGGACTACAGAAATTGACAAAGCTGAACTAAGTTACTTGGGAAA
Source organism: Phainopepla nitens (assembly GCA_013400175.1). NCBI lineage: Eukaryota > Metazoa > Chordata > Aves > Passeriformes > Bombycillidae > Phainopepla > Phainopepla nitens. Next base: position 55,162 of record VXBQ01015837.1, read on the forward strand.
TCATCTTCTAATTTCCCTTTTCCCATGCCCAGTTTTCCGAAGTTATTTAAGGTCTGTGTCATTCTGCCACATCCTGTTTTGAAGGTGGCTGTATTTCAGCAGCAGTTTTAATAATAATATTTTGTTTTCTTCAATTATATTTGAATTAAATTACTAATATGGACATATAGTAGTTTCAATAGGATTATCCAAATATATATATATATATGAAGAAGTACCATTGAAGTACCTAGCTAGATATCTGTCAATATTCAAAGATTAAGAATTTGACTCATGGCTCATGTTGTTAATATATTTTCCTTTTGTATCTCCTATAGACTTTTTTTTTGCCTTTTCTCTTGCTGCCAGTATGATACTTCCTGAAACCACTTATGAACAGAAAGTGTGGAGAGATGATGGAAAAATATGAAAATAAGAAAAAAGAATAGCAGCAGAAATTACTGAATTTTAAAATATTTTTAAGAAGGAAAACTCTTCAATTGAGTGAAGAGAAGAAAAAAAACTCTACTAATACATATAAAACTCTCTGTAGATATAAAAAAAAGTCATAATTATAACAGATGAGCAGTTAAAGGATATTAAACCCAGCTCAAGGAGCTTAGCCATAAAAGTTGAAAGCAACAGTTACTCAAGTTGCCCGAGATAATTTCTTGCATGTAGCAATAGCATCACTCCCCCTAATTCCTTACTCTTGAGCCCTGGCATATGCTGATGAGGCAGGAGACTGAGCCTTTCCCAGGTTTAGGTTTTCTCCCAGCCTCTCCCTGTCCCCATCCCCTCACTCTCCCTTTCCTGTCATCTGCAGCTCTTTTGAAGAATTTTGTTATGAGCTCCATGCGGAGACAAACATGCAGTAGTTTGGATATTTAAATTTCTCTAATCATTTCTCCCTGTGAAAAAAAAAATAGCAATAAAACAATTAAAACTTGGGACTGTGAGCCAGTGTCAGCTTTTGTTTTCCTCATCTATTTTTTGTTGGTTTTCTCCCTCACCTAATTTTGCTTTCCCAGATTGCAGACTGCTTATACTGAAGAATAAATCATGGCTAGCATGATCTCCTTCAGAATCTCTCCAGGTGCTCACAAAGCAATTGCATACAGATCAGCACTCTTTATTTCTTGTTGCCCTAATAATAATAGTAATAATAATTATAATAAGGACATTAAGCCATAGAGTGAGGTACATGATGTTAGTTTTTGATGAATGGTATCCTCCATGTGATCACCCAGAAATCTTACAAACTTATTTCAATTAGCAAGTCAACCATAAATTTGAAATATTCCCAAGACAGAGACAGGGAAAATGCAAAACCAAAGTTTTCTTTCTTAGGTGGGATTAGATTGAGACGATAATGAAGCTGCCAAAGTAATCTGAGTGCTGCAGTCAGAAGAGGTGATGCCCTTCCTGGCTGACTGATTTTCTATTGGTAGCCTGTCATAATTTATAAAACATAATCCATAGAGCTATGAGAACAAAAGAAGGTCTGGAGGGGCCAAAATAGATAAGAGAACACAGGAAGACCTCTGCTAAGTATGAATACTGTTGTGGGTCGTTCAACACCACTGGCTTTTGGATATCTCAAATTCTTTCATTACTTAACCAAGTCTGATTTATTTAAGGAAGAAGCAGGGGTCTAATGAGGTTGTACTAACAACAATGGTTAAGGACTGTTAGTTATATCTAGAAATGACACATCTTCTGCAAAGCCATGGAACAACTATAATTTTTTTTTTTTATGATAAAATAGCAGAGTACAGAAGAGCATTTCAGATTTTTGTCTGGTTTTTATTCTGTTTTTCCCATACACATTAGCACTATTCTGTTCTGGGGATTTAAGGTGAAGTAAATAAGTGGAGTGAGATGCTCTCACCTTTTCTTTCCCAGTAAACATGTGATAGAATGTAAAGTACTATGAGAGATGAGTTTTCCTTTAGAAACTTTTGGTCATGTTAATGATTTGTCTGTTTCACACAGATAGTAAAAGTACTGTAGGAGAAAAAAATACAAACACAAATAGGTTTTTGCTTAGATCCACTGTAAATTTTCTCCAATGTTAGAGAAATTTTTGTGATGTCAGCTGAAATCAGTGAAGCTGAAAGCACAATTTCCCTTGTACTCAGCTACACTGCCATAAACCTGGCCAGCCTGAATTGTACGTCTTGTCCTCATGTGACTCATATTTTCTGTTGTTATACATGGTTTTTTATCTAGTTGGCAGAGAAATGTGTTGCTTATTAGATCACAAATAATCAATAATATGACTTGTGCATTTCTTTTTGGGAGAAATCAGTTTGTAGTAGGAGAGGAGGGGAGAATTTCGCTATAATTTTTTGTCTCTATTAATTTTATATATTCCAGACATTTTGCTCTGAGAAGGGAAAATAACACATTAAAAAAATCTGTAAAACTTTGAGTTCCTGGAATTTTTGTCTGTGGTCTCAGATTTATGTCTGATTTGCTCTATATTCATGGTCAAATTCATACTATTTAAAGCAGCCAAATGTTGAAAGATGAGATAATGTGTAATGGGTCTTAGGGTTAGAATTATATTAAAACCATAACTTACAGCTACTAGCAAGATTCTGCCCAGGAAAAATTCTTGACCTAAGGAATAAGGACTTTTACTTCAGAGAATCTAACCTTTATTTTTTTATTTATTTTTGGTTTTGTTTTAGGTTTTTTTTTAATAAATGAATATGTCTTGTGATATTAAAGATAAGCCATAAGTAATTCTCAATCTGCACATTCAACTGCTACTAACAAATGTGTGCATATTATAGACCTGTCAGATAAGCCATCATTTAGCACCTGCTAAATTTATAATAAAATATTGGTGTTCTATGCCTTAGTCTAATATTAACAGACTGTGGAATCTTAGACAAATCCCTTCAGTACTTGTGCTTTGTTTCCACAACAAACCATTGCCTTTGGTCTCTGATTAGAGAGGATTTCTGATGTGGGGATGGCAAATCACTTCCTTTGTATAGAACCTAGCCAAACCCAAAGATATGAGAAAGAATTGACTGAGACTGGATATACTTTTAGAAAGCATCTCAGTTCTAAGCAGATGTACATTTCGGCCAATATTTAGTCATATATACATTATATGTTTTATCTTGATTTTCTTCAGAAGTTTGCAAGACAGTTATTATTGCTTTTTCAGTTTTATTCTCTCTCATGTTTTACAGAGAAGTAAATAGCCAAGTCTTTCAGAGCTTTTTCAATGCCACTAGATTGTGAGTAGGTGTCTACTGAACATCTCCTTAACTGTGTGTTTTTTTCAAATTTTTATCTGGGTATTGACATGTGGACACTGAAAGAGTCATCTAAGAAACAGGAAGAGCACAAAAAGGCACATTATTTAGAAGGATAGCAAACAAAAATTGGTATATGCCTGTTTATATAGTTGTCCAACCATCAACTTTTAACTGGACATCCTCAGCATCCTGAAGGAATTCCAGGATGCCTACATGAACATGTGGAACTTGCTAAAAGGGTCTTTCAGTTGTGGAAAACCTATCAAATATCCACTAAAGCCAGCTTGAATCTACTGTACCAAATAAAATAAAAGCTAAACTTTCTCTTTGTATTCCTCAGCTTTTTTGAAATTCAAGTTCGCAGAGACACATCAGGAGCTAACATTGAAAACAACAATAACAGAAGAAACCCAAGTAATTTACAGAAGGTGTATATCTTAAATACACATTTGGAAGACAGGAAAAAGCTAGGCCAAGGGTTTGCTTCCATCAAGAAGAGTTCGAAGGAAGCCATTGATCAGTGACTGTGTCATAGAAGAAAAATGTAGATGTGTACTGAATTTTTTCAAAACTGTCATCCTAAGTTTTATATCAAGAATTATATTTTCAATGACTTCTTTTTTCAAAGAAAGTGACAAATTGGATGTTGTGCTTCTTTCTATAGGATTTTAGAAATCTTTGCACTAGAGGAGTTGTGGACTCATGTTTCCAAGCCACATTGGAATTTTCTTTGAGTACAAATACACATAGGAGAGAAACTGACACCCATTTTCTTTGTGTTTTCTATTCAGTTCAATCATAATGAGAAACAAAGGCTTCATAAAGCTCTGTCATAAGGAAATGCTGAACTTGGAAAGATCTTTTGGCTTTACCACAGCTTTGTCTAAGGATGAGTACAAAGAGTGGAGAGGCTGGTGACACCAGAAACACCATCTAATTCAGTGATAATGTTCTCTTTTCACATTGTTTTCTTTCCCATGTTGTCAGGGTAAGACTTTACTAGGAGATTTTTTTTTTTGCTCAGTCATTTATCTTTTCGATGCAGCAAGACAGTTGAGTGACAGCATTATTTAGACATGTGACAAGATGGCATGTGGTATTACCAGTGTCTTGCTAACACAGAAGCAGTCCATAATGTCTTGCAATTTCTTCCACAAGGCTGTGCAGTGTACTGAGTAAGAGGAGATGAAGAAAAAGGAAAACAGAAAGCTTAATTTGGCTCCAGAAAGGCAAGTTTTTAAGTAGAGGAAAAAGTTCCTTAAATTCTCAGGAAAAAAAAAAAAAAAAGAAAAAGAAAGGCACTCTCAATAAGACTGCAGTCAAAGTAATATTTGAGATAGTAGATAAAACTTCACAGATATTTTGCTTCCAGTATAAACTAAACTATCTCTTCCTTAACACAGTTATCTATACAGCATGTACATATCCATGTATATCCAATATACACTTATTGGCTCTTTATTTCTATCTTCCTTCCTATTAGAGTGGACTGACACTGCAGGTATTTGCTCAATGAAATGTTAGGAATTGTAGATATAAGCACTGCAAGCTGTTTCCTGGCTCTTCTTAATATTTGCAAATGGCAGTATCTTCTTCATGACATTTCACTTAACCTGTTACTCAGCTTTCAAGTTTCACCTCAGAATTAATTCAAGGTGGTTGTTTCAGCACAAATTTCAGTTTATGAATAATCTCAGTAGAAAATTTTCCTCTTTACATTTTAAATTTTTCGGTGACTATTTGATAAACTTTTTTGGTTTTTTTTTTAAGGACAAGATTTTCTAAAAGTCCTTCTGAATGATGACCCTGTTTTGCTGGATATGCCATTTAGAGGATTTCTATCAGCAAAAAAACAAAGTCCGATTTATAAGATATTTTCCCTCTATAAGCCTTGATCAGCAGACCTGCTAGGTTCCCTCTGTTTATTTTAAGAGCCCAAACAGGAACATGTGCTTCTCATTTGCAATAACATAGAGTAGTAAGAGTGCTCATTTCTACTATGAAAAGTGAAAAATAAAAATATTCAAAACTGTGACACTGAAAATTCAAACCATTGTAGGAGGTTTGCTGAATCACAAAGGGGAAAAGATGTAACAGAGAATTTAGAATTGGATCCATTGATTAAATATATGGCAAACAGGATTCTGCTGTAAAGAATTGTTGACTTGTTAATCTCTCTTGCTATCAGAATGCTGAGGAGGCTGAGAAAAGGCCAGGTGTGCTTTAAATTCTCAGCCTCCTCAGGGAAATGCTCTCAAAGTATTTATTAAGCTGTGTGGGTAACAGCATTTAATAAACTGTTTTAAAACATTAAAGATGTTTGCTTATCTGAGACTGAAAGGGGAAGAGATAAGCAGTCTTTCCTCTCATTTTAATGGCTTCATGGAAGGAAATTACTTGTGACAGGGGTTGGAACAGGAACGCTGCTGAAATGTGCCACTGCTCATCCAACCCAGGTTGGGGTGTATGGGCTGTGGTTACCACACTCTCACAGTCCTGGAATATTGCTGCAATAATCAGGAACAAATTTCATTTCACAGGAAGCACAGGGTAAGCTGTCTATGTCGTGTTACTTCAAATGTGCCCCTTTCACGTGCAGCATTTGGTCTCTGTGCCAGGATTTCCAGTGAGGTGCTACTCATGGTTTTTGGTTTTCTTGTGCACTGCTTGTGTGATGTGAGCACTGGCTTGCTAGCAGTTGGGATCAGCAGCTGTGCCATTCATTCCTTTATTTCCTGCAAACTAACAAACAGTTAATAACTGCTTGCTGGCACCATCTGGACTGACTTTAGATGAGTGATATAAAGAAGGTTACCTACTCTACAGCAACATTTCCAAATGATTCAGGATAAGGAGGAGGTCAGGACAGAAAGTTAAAAATTATCAGATGTTGTGCAATAAGTAAGTAGTAACATAACACCATTTACTTGTGATGATGACATTAAGGGGCTTCAGTATTTGAGCTGAGTTTTAGTCTTATGTGAAAACTAATTTGGCCACTGGGATAAGTTGTCACAGCTGCACTGAGATCACTGGAGGTTTAGAAGCCATCAGCAAAAGTGAATCCATTTATTTTCTTTGGTGACTTTGGTCTTAGGTCATAACACGTGCTTTCTAAAACTAATAACATGTGGCAGGTTAAGCATGTTAATGGCCACAGTTTTGGTGGAGTTCTTGTGCATACAGTTAGCTAAATAGTCACCCAGTGGCTGAACGTGGGCATGTGAACACCACAGGCACACCAGGATCAGCTAAGCTGTGCAGATTTGCATGCCCAAGTATTTGCATGATAGTTCTGTTAATGTCCATCTACCCAAATCCCTTAGACAGGAGATTCAGCAAAAGAGGGAACCCTATTTGCACAGCTGGAGGTATTTACTTTCCTTGGGGAAACAACTCTTTTGTTTGTTCCTTCACTGCTAAAGGAGTCTTCTGTGCAGTTTAAAATAATTTCAAGAAGAGAACCAGATTTTTTTTAATTACTCCTTTATTTTATTTAGATTCAATCCTATATCATTCACAATTTATTTATTTCTGTTTTGTAAGTGCCATCTCAAAGGGATTCTGCTCAGCTAGCATTTGACACGAATATGATTTGACAGGTTGAAATAAATACTGCAAGGTTTGTAAGCCCAAATGGACCATATTTTCACATATTGGACCACATATCCAGCCCTCATACATGAGCATACCATGGGCAAGTATTAATTCCGTCCCTGCTCTGGTGGGGACAGCTCCAGGTAAATTCATAAAGTTCTTTATCTGGATTTTTCTGAAAATTTAAAACACCTTGTTAATAAATTAGAAAAAACTCATGCAAGCAGTAGAAGGAATAATAATAATAATTTGCTAATGCTCCTATAATCACTTTGCTATGACACAAAAGCTTGCCATCACACTTAATTAATACATTGATTGGAATTCCACATTCTTTCTCTCCTTGCAGTAAATGCAAGCTTGAGTAGATTTTTTTCACAGTTGATTTTTAGTTGAATGCTGTAAGGAAGACAATCTCAGAAATCAGTTAAAGCCTCAGGCTACACTCCACATTTGATCATACTGGATACTTCTAAACTGAAGATTATTCCCTTTTGACAAGAGAAATACAGCCATTGCCAATAAACATTGTTTCCTGCTGTCTTGGAAATATTCTTACTGTGTGTCTTCTTGATGTCTGAGTATTTATGAAGAAATTTATGGTAATCTGTCATGTATTATTTTTAATATTGACACATGAGTTTCTCATATGAAATATATCTATGTTATCTTCCTTCAACTATTTAGAAGTGAAATGCTTTGCCTGAACTAATAGAATGGAATCTGCATCCTCAGGTGCTGATTCATTCTAGTTAATATAGACAACAGTTGCAGTGGCAACATATATTTTAGTTTATGCATTGCTCAGTTTCCTCTAGTTCTATGTTTAATAACTTTAAATCCAGTTGAACTAGTAGAAAAGGGTTCCTCACAGGTCTTGTGAATCAACCCTGGTAGGCAACTAAACCCAGCATAGCATCTTGTTCAATCCCCCTAGTTGCATGGAGGAGAATATCAGAGGGATAAAAGTGAAAAACCCAACAGGTTGAGATAAAGGCAGTTTTATAAGTAACTAAAAGCTGCACACATAAGAAAAGAAAAATAAGGAATTTGTTAACTACTTCCCATTGGCAAGCAGGTGTTCAGACATCCCCAGGAGGGCAGGGTTCCATCAGGCATAACAATTACTTGGGAAGAGAAATGTTTTATCTCCAAATGTTCGTGCGTCACCTTTCCTCCTTCTTCCCTGCAACTTTGATGGCAGAACATGATATCACCTGTAATGGAATATCCCTTTGCTCAGTTGGGATGATCTGTCCGGGCTGTATCTTCCCCTAAATTCCTTGCACCCTCAAACTACTTGTTGATGGGGTGGTGTGAGGAGTAGAAAAGACCTTGGCATTGTTTAAGCATTGCTCAGAGATGACTAGCACATTACATCTCTGTGTTACCAACACCGTTTCTGCATAAATCCAAAACGCAGAAAATTTCTCTCTACAGTCAATAGCATTTCTGAAGCCCTCCTGTGTCACCCATCCAATGTGTGTACCCGTCCCTTTGCCACTTTAGCTCTAGAAAAGCTTAGCAATCCATCTGCTTGTTTGACTTTTGACACTTTGGAGTGTCCTGCTCCTGCTCTCTTAAAAGATGATCTTACAAAGTGACTGGCATTCATGGAGCAATACCCCCAAAAGCAGAGGACCTAACTAACTCACTCCTTCAGCAGACTGAACTCTGCTCTTCCATACCCAGAGCTGATGTTTTGCTGGCACTTTATCTCCTATTGAAAATGATTTGAAATTCAACTAGTTTGTGGTCACTGTGACTAAGGTAGCCACGGACTACCAGGTTACCCACAAGTCCTTCTCTGTTTTCAAAAAACAAATCCAGAAGGGCACCTTTCTTAGTCAGCTCCCTTAGTACTTGCACCAATAACTTATCTTCACCACGCTTCAGATATTTTGTGGACCTGTTTGTGTGTGCTGTATGATACTCTGAGCAGATATCCTGGAAATTAATTACCCACAAGGAAAAGGACTGATAATCAAGAGAGATCTCTTAATTCCTTGTAGATCAATACAGCATACTTTAAGGAATTCTTGATGGTTAAAATTTCTGAAACTCAGACTTTTCCTTGTCTAAGTGGTTTAATAACTAGCAAAACAAACTATACCATTTAATCAACGAGTATTAAGAAAAATGGTTTTGACACTGCCAAGTAGAAAGTTTCAAATTTTGAGAATTTTTTTTTTTTTTACTCTGGATGCTTAAAACCAAAACTTTGCAAAAGATTCAGATACTTGTAGCAAATGAAGCAAAAAAAAAAAAAAATGGTTGAAAAGAATCTTTTTCCTTAACAACAGTTTCTTCTTGTACTTCATTTAACCTTGGATTAATATATCCATAGACAATACACTCTATAGATATATCTGTGACATTACAATGCAAATGTGGATCCTCCAGTTTCTAACACATAATTGCATTTTATTTAGATACAGCTAGATTTTGTGGTTCAGGCACTTTGTGATGTCCCTTGGTGCCTAGATCCATGAATAATTCAAATTATTCGGTCATAATGTGCTTCAGCTAGGCAAACCAGGTGATGGAAAACATGGCAGGTTGTAATATGGGCAAACATCCACAGATCCTGCACTAGCCAAGAAATTCCCATGATGCCTCATTTTTTCCCCATTTTATTTTTTTCCCATTTTACCTTATTTTTCTCTCTTCTAAGAGAAACCAATATGGATGGAGGAAGGAAACATTAATTCCTTGTGCTTTAGACTTTATATTCTCCCTTATTAATTGTAAAACTGAAGGGATTCTTCATTGATCAGTAATTGTTTATCCACGCTTTTTTAGGAATCATGTACCACAAAATTGCGTGGTTTTTTTAACATGACTTATTTTAATATTTCCCACAATTTGCTTTGCATGAACGTGGAGTTTTGTGTGGCAGCAGAGGTTGCACCTAATAAACTAGAATACTTGGAAGAGCTGGTTGAAAGAGTTTTTATTTTATTTTATTATATATTTTATTATATTTTAATTTCATGTTAATATCATGCTAAAATGCACTTATTGGTATTTGTTCTACTTTTATTTTCCTACAAAAACCACTGAAACATTTTTATCTGGAGATTAACAAGGTACCAAAGAAAACAAACTAAACACCATACAGAAGTGAAAATAGAGACCAAAATTAACTCCAAATTTTCATAAGCAAAAAATGAATAAAATAAAATGAATAAAATGTCTGTATAAAATGAATTTAAGACACCAACCCATTAAACTGACCAGCAGTTTTCATTGAACTGTACATACCTACAGAGCCAATCCCTTCTGGCTGTACATAATGGCTATTCTTCACCTCCTCCAGCTGATGCTCCCCTACCTCAGACACTTCACAATTTACAGCTCCCTCCTGGCCTCTGTTGGTCTATGAGTCCCTTTGTGGTGTTATAATCACCTACAGTAAAAGTCTCTCACAGAAGCTGCATCTATAATTTGTTAGTAAACTCTTTCTTTCCATAGCCCACCCTACAGAAAGAAAACTACCCCCCAGAAAAAACAGCTGGCAGAAACATCTAGAATTTTGAACCAGTTTTGCTTGCCTCCCTCCCTTGAAGTCTTCCTCAGCAGCATATTTAAGGTCACACAGTATATTATTAAATACTTGTGAATCAAGCCTTCTTTAAAGCTGTTTTTATTCTTTTTCCTCTTTTCTTTTTCTTTTCTTTTTCTTTTCTTTTCTTTTCTTTTCTTTTCTTTTCTTTTCTTTTCTTTTCTTTTCTTTTCTTTTCTTTTCTTTTCTTTTCTTTTCTTTTCTTTTCTTTTCTTCTTTTTTTTCTTTCTTCCTTCCTCCTTTCCTTTCCTTTCCTTTCCTTTCCTTTCCTTTCCTTTCCTTTCCTTTCCTTTCCATTTTTTTTTTTTTAAGAAATTAATGTAGAATTTCACTGCTGGAACTGTATTATAATATGACTGGCTAATCTATCTGATTCCTATAACATAGATTAATGGGAATTAACAGGTTTCTTACTGATCTTTTCTCAGAATTATAAAGCTGAAATGACACAAAACCCCATGGTTGATCTTCTATTAGCAAAGCTGTTAGCCACAGCTGTTCTGTGTTCTGATATTGTTCTGTAGCAATATCATTAGTGTCAGGAGTGAAGGAGTGTTCAGATTCCTCAGAAGTCTTTTCCACCTGGAGGAAGAATGTTCTCCTGTAACAAGATAATGCCCTTCAGCCTTGAATTTCCCTGGGAATTGCAGGTATTCTTTTTGACATATTCTATTAGTTATAGGAATGTGATATATTCTGTTTTGCTGTCGCATCAATATCTATTGTTTGTGCAATAGTCTTTTTTAATATAAATGTACTTCCTTATATATACCTATTATCTGATACTGTTAAGGGTAAATACTGTTGTCATGGAATAAGTTTTTTTTTGAGTACTGGATACATGTTTTTTTGTCTTTTAGACTCCTTCTCCCTTTTCCTCTGTTCACTTGACATTTTAATGGTGATTGTGCTGGTTTTGGCGGTCACAGAGTTAATTTTCTTCTTAGTAACTTGTATGGGCTGTAGTTTGGATTTGTGTTGAAAACAGCGTTGACAGCATAGGGAAATTTTAGTTAATGAAACATCCTTCCCTATTAAAATGTCAAAAAAACACCAGAAGAACTCCCTTAACTTTCCATTATGGAGACAGTTGTCATTAAGCTTTCTGTTTTCTATATTCCATTACTCTTTTAAACACTCCATCATTTTAGATGAGAATTGTGAGTGCTTATGGAGCTTTATGTGGAAAGCCAAACACAAACCAAACAAATTTTGATCAGTTACATAAAAAAAAAAAATATCAGATTTCCAGCTTCTATTTCAACCAGCTTTTGTTAGCAATATTTGCAAATTGATAGCTTTCTCTTCTAGAAAAATTTGAGCCCTGTACCTCAGAAATTGTTCCGGATTTTATTTATTTTTTTTTTTTTAATTTTTATTTGATGCTTCCTTATATGCATGAGGCAAAGAAACTCATTCTGGATATGTGGGCACCTATCTGATTTCAAAGACACCGATAAGCTTTTATTCATGAACACTTAGAAAGAGATGGACTACTTAGAATTCAAGACTTTTTAGACCTGCAAACCATTATTACACCATTTCCATACAGTTTTGTATCTGCTTCTAAGAGGATGTAACCACCTGTTATGAAATTTCCAAGGGTGAAAAATCTTATAATGAGTGAAAAAAAATCATATTTCCTCACTGCACAGCTGTTAAAATCCCTAAAATGTTACTTTACCCCAGTCTATCTTAATCCAGTTTTCATCTGAATTTTCCAATCCCAAGAAAGCAAGGCCAGGTGGCAGATACATGACCAAAGATACTTTGATTTCTGTCATGTAATTAGAGATGTTTTAATACATGTTTTAAAAGATTATTTACAACAGCATAGAACACAATTTAGCAGTGTTTGTTATTTACAACTTCAGAAGTTAATCAAGTTTTAAGGCTTCTTTCAGAAAGTTAAATGACTTCACCCTTCAAAATAAATTTGAAACTGTAAGTTTTTCTTTCATGCAAAAAAAAAAAAAGCTAGATTATTTAAAGGTCATAATTTGTTCTAATTTGTTATATTGGGTTTACATGGCCAAGCTTTGGTAGTGGAGGGTGGCTTCTGGAAGAAGTTGCTGGAAACTTCTTCCATGTCCAGCAGAGCCTAATGGCTCCAAAGATGGCCATACCACTGGCCAAGGCTGGGCCACATCTCTGCGATAACAGTCTTAAGAAGAAGAAAATTAAAAGTTAGTGTGTAGTTGTAACTACTGCCAGGGAAGAGCAGGGTGAGAAGCTGTGAGAAGAACAACTGCAGACACCAAGGTCAGTGCAGAGGGAGGGGCAGGAGCTGCTCCAGGAACTGAGGCAGAGAATCCCCTGCAGCCTATGGTGAAAAC
>VXBQ01015837.1:68073-97951 GCA_013400175.1 Phainopepla nitens
GGATGCAGAGATCCACCTGGAGCCCCTGGAGGAGCCCATGGAGAGGAGCTGTGCCCTGCAGCCCGTGGGGGTCCATGGGGGAGCAGACATCCACGTGGAGCCCCTGGAGGAGCCCATGCTGGGGTGGGTGCTTGCCTGAGAGGAGGCTGTGAGCCTGTGGAGAGAGGAAACCAGGCTAGAACAGCCTGTCCTTGAAGGACTGCACCCCATGCAAGAGTGACCCATGCTGCAGCAGTTTGAGGGGGACTCCTGCCCATGGGATGGACTCACACTGGAAAAGTTCATGGAGGACTGTCTCCTGTGGGAGGAACACCATGGTGGAGCAGGGGAAGGAATCCTCTCCCTCAGTAGCAGGAGAAACAAGAGGTGATGAACTGACCATAACCCCTGTGCCTGTCTCTCTGCACTGCAGGGAGAGGAGATGGAAACAGGAAGGAGAGAGGGGTGAGGGGAAGATGTCTTTAATGTCTTGTTTTCCTTCTCATTATTCTGCTCTGATTTTGTTGGCAATGGATTCAGTTAGTATCTTTAATTTGAGCTTGTTTTCCCATGACGGTATTTGATGAGTGATTTCTCTCTGTCCTTAACTTATGAACCCTACTCTGGAAAAAGGGAGGCTCCGGGAAGGCCTTGTAACTGCATCGACCTGAAAGGAAGGAGTTGTCAGGTGTGAGTTGGCCTCTTCTCCCATGTAACAAACAATGGGACAAGATAAAATGGCCTCAAGTTGTGCCAGGGGAAGTTTAGATTGGATATTAGGTAAAATTTCTTCACTGAAAGAGGCACTGACAGGGCCCTGAACAGGTTGCTGAGAGAAGTAGTGGCGTCATCATAGCTGTAAGTGTTCACAGATCTTGTGCATGTGGCACTTAGTGACCTGATTTACTGGCAGTGTCAGGTTAAGAGTTGGACTTGATGTGTTTAGAGGGCTTTTCCAACCTTAATGATTCTATGATTCTTTCAATCTCTATTATGGATGGCTTTTTGTTAACTCTGTTAATCTAGTAAAAACTTTGTGTCGTATATTTAGTACTCCTCTGCTGTCACTACCAGCTTTATGAATATTGAAAAAACTGCTTTTTAGCTTTAAGTCTTGTAACTGACTCCAAATGAAAAATTTTTCATTTTTTATATATATATCTCAATTTGATGGTTAGCAAACACTATATTGTATTTGTATGAATTAACTATAATATTAAGCATTTCTGTTGTCTAAATATGTTTGTGTATGAATCATATATAATCAGATGTAGCAAGGCATGAATCAAGAAAGGATTGAAAAGGGAATTCTGAGACTAATGATATTAATAATAATAATAATAATAATAATAACACAATTTCCTGGGATTTTTTTTTCTAGATTACAAACGTGATCTTAGAAAGCTCTAAACTTGAAATTGGAAAAATACTTTCAGCAATACTTATTTAACACTTGATAAAAATTACAAGAAAATGAGGAAGAGAATATTAAAAAGTTAGTAATAAACACTGCAGAAGTATAGATAAAAATAAAACAGAGAAGTGAGACACAAAAATGAAAAATATCAACAAGCAACATTAAATTAATACAATTGTGAAGCGGTGATCACTTTTTAAAAGAAACAGCACTGATTCTTCCACATGAGAACCATGGCAAAATATCTTTTTTTCAAAGAGCTATTATTCTTTTGAAGTGCAAACCTCTCAAATTTGTTTTGTTTTGATTCTTTTGTTTGTTTTTTTTGTTTGTTTGTTTGTGTGTTTGTTTTTTTTACCTGGGATCTGAGTTGATTTTAAAGCCTTTTTAAATCTTGTGGTCTGTTCTGGAAGGTCAAGTTTTGAAAAGCAGGACTGGTGGAATAAGAAGTTTAAATTAAAGCAGGAGTCTTAGCAAGAACATAAGGAACTTGAAAATCTGAATCTGTAAAATATAGAAATAAAAAAACAATAATGTCAATTAGCAGTATCTGTTAATGCTAAAAATAGAAAATTGTTGATCTGTTATTGGACTACATAAGTAAACTCATGTATAATGGAATATTCATAGCCAAAGACGTTAGAGGACAAAGAGGTTTTTATCTCCTACAAGTCATAAAAAGTCAGAAAAAAAAGCATGATTATTTCCCACTTGGCTAAATAAAGAAAGCCTAGAGACATTAAGGCTGTTCATGTTCATAATATTTTCATTAGCAGTGGGGAATTTGTTTCATTTTATTTCTCAAAAAATGAAATTTAAGACCATTTCTTTCATGCACGTGTCACATGCTGACTTCAAAGGGAAAGGAACAAAGAGATCCAGACATGTACTATTCTTTAGATTTTGTTCATTTTGCTTCTTCTTCTTCTCTGGCCACAGTTATTTTTATACATAGTTATTTTAATTCCCACATTTTTGTTATCTGATAGTTCATTATTTATTTTTTTATATCACATTGTGAGGTCAGTATCGAACATATCATTTAAAATACACAGGTATTAAAAGCTGGAAACAGTTTTAAGTGTCCTATATGGCATATGATTGCATGCTATGAGTATATTCAGGTCTCTGGGCTATTTTGAAATATAAAAGCTTTACAGTAGCCATTTCCTGCGAGTTTTCTCAGAGAATGAGTCCCTGCGCCAAGCAAATGTCCAGAGTTCAAGAGATTAATTAGCGCTGATGACTTAGCAGTGGATCAGACAGTAAGTACCACCCAGCAGTTAATTATGTACAGCCTGGCTTAGGTGAGCTCATCAACGTGGAGGTGGAAGTTCCCCTTGAAAGCCACTGAACTGTACTGATCATAAGCTGATACAGCTATTTCAGCAGCTGAATCCAGTCATGCCCAGGCCTCCCCAAGCTGTTTCCTTTAGAACTAAAATGAACAAAGGGCTGCTGAGTAGGAGCGAGTATGGGTGATGAGGAAGAGAACAACGTGAAAACAGAATGGTTGCTTTCTTTCCTGTTGCCTGTTGTTTACGGATTAAAAAGCTTCAGAATGGGATAGTGGCCAGAAAATACAGTGTTTTGAGTTGTTTTGGTTGAACCGGAAAACAAGCAAACAGCTCCCAAAATGCTGAACCCGCAGAGAGATTTAGAGTTTCTTCTGTACATACATCTAGATGGGTGTTTAGTCTAGTTTCTAAAAGGACAATATCAAAAACCTAAACTGGGCATAATAATATATTTAGGGTTGTAAAATTTAAAAGATATTTGGATAGATGCATGCAAAGAAACTTGCATAAAGTACCCAAGCAAGACCAATGAAAATGTAATCTAGTAAATGAGACTGCAAACTGTGTATTGGAAATATTATGATGCCTCTCATCTAGACAAGTTGTTAAATAAGATATCCAGTGTAGTTTAAAAGGAAGAATATTCCCACGTCAAGAATATTTTGAAGGACCATTTAATTATAAAGCCACTGTCTAGAAGAGACTTCAGTTTGAAGAGATTTCAGTTTGAATAAATAGTATTTCTAACATGATCCTATTTTCAAACCAGGATGCCTTCTCATAATTTCCCCCTTTCTACACATCCAACAGGTATGTGTAGTTGTTTATTATCATTGTTGTTGTTATCATTATTATTATTATCATCATCATCATTATTATTGGAAAAAATGTTTCTACACAGTGGCTCTGCCTGCACCTGTTTTTCTCTTAATGGTAGTAAACCATTTTCTGTGACAGGTTTTGGGAGAGTTGAGGTATTTCTCTTATTACATACATACACTGAGAACTTCACAGCCTAAAGAAAGAAAGAAAGACTTTTCAGAGCACAGTAAGTACTTACTCAATTTACACTTGTGCCTTTCAGGGAGTGTTTAGGCAACTACTTAATTCTCCTAGAAGCATTGAATCAGAATAAGATTTTCCCATTCAAGAACTTTCATCAATGTTAAGGATAACCAACATTGTTACCATCACCAGTTTTAAGGGTGATTTTTTAACAGAATGTATACTCCTGAGACTATTTATGAATAGATATAGATAAATCAGAGTATATATAGCTACACAGAGCTTCAGGGAATCAGATAGCAGTTTGAATTACTGCATAAGAAGAAAAGAAGTAATAAGAAAGATTGGCTTTTTGTGTTGATTTTACTATTTTTTGGGGTTGGTGTGTGGGTTTTTTTGTATCAGCTCACCAGCCTGCTAATCTGAGCTCCTGTGGCTATTCAATTTACCAATGAAGGACAGACAGGGTGTTACAGAATAACTTCAAAACAAAATTAAGTTTGATTTAAAAGCCTTAGTGAAAGTATATTTTAATGTCGGTGTACTAATAAAGACATTTTAAAAACTGAGAAGACAGGCAAGATCCAGGAAAAAAAAAATTTTTCTTCCAGAAGGATATGATTTCTTGATCAAGGTATGATGTACTTTACTGATATTCATTGATTGTGTTGTAGTTGAAATCTTCATATAGTGAGTTAACTCTGCTTCCAGAGCTACCAGCTCAGCAAAGAAAAGGAGCTGTGATGACTGAAACACTCTTTCCAGGAAGTGGAATAAAAAAGGCCAGTAATTGCCACTTTGTCTTGATATATTTTAGGCAAATACCCAAGCACTAAATTGTCATTAAAAATAACAATATTTGTTAATTTGAGAGGTCTAGAGTTTTAAAAGATGAGCAATTTCTATGGAAAAGGATATCAGGACTTGAAATAGAAATGCCTTATGCATTGCCAGCTATTTCTTGGTTTTTTGCTCCCAGTTAATTCAGTGACATTAGGTCACGTCTGTCTTCGTCTATCACAACTCCCTTCCTTTATTCCTTTTTGTTTCATCTTCCTCCAAGCTTAGCAACTATGTGAAAACAACCACGAGCACTTTACAGAGCTGGATTCACCAGAGAGGCTCCTGAGGGTTTTCCATCATCTTGCCCTCTAGATCCCATTAAAGAGGAGCTGCACAGCATATGTCCCTCAAACCTCCTCAAAATGTGTCTGGAGTTGTATCCTTTGATTTCAAGGCTGTTGTAAATTTTACCATAAGAAATCAGATAAATAGAGCCTGAGATTCTTGTCTTTTGGTGAAGTTTTTAGATCTCTCTGGTGCTCTACATTTAGGGTGGGGGTGAAAACAAAGGAAATGAAAGCCAAAACACGAGAAGGCTAACCAGCAGTTCCAGGGGGTGGAGGTGGGGAGGGCTGGGTGTGTGTGAGGTGCTGAATCCTTTGCTGACCCCACAGGCAATTAGCTTACAATAGTCAGGCACTTTTTTAGTTTCTCTCTGCTAGACAACGTTGCTGCCTTCTCAGCAAGCCCACACACCATGTGTTCTAATTAGCTAATTACTACTATATTTCTGTCTTATCCTATTCCACAAATGGTATTAGAAAGTAGGTAATGCCACAAATCTTCAAACCAACTTTCACAATCAAATGGTCTGTTCAAATTCTGCTTTGGTCCTCAGACAGTACAAAGGCCCCTTTGCTTTATATTTATTCCTGTATTTAGTCTGACAAATACTTCATTTTGAACAGACATTTTGATTGGTAATTTTGACACAGGTGATCGAAAGACTTTTTTAGAAACTGAAACTGAAGTTCTTAAATCTCCAGGGCAGTGTGGATCAGGGTGGTAAAGAAGGGGGCTCAGGCTCCCTATTTCAGTCCTCAGGGTACAGTTTAGACAGTTCTCAGGAACCTGTTTTGAATGCTGCTATGCAAAAATTGGTGAATTTTGACTTGTGTTTATTTTGATGTATTGTAGTCCCAGTTTTTATACTGTGGACTGGCATATTGTTTAGTTTCAGCCACAGAATTCTTAAGGTTTTGGTGGTACCTTTAATGTGACATTTTGACACATTGCAACCAATGTAAAATTCTGTATTTCATATAATTTATTTATACTCAAGCAGTAGAGAAAATGCAATATTTTTTGTCATTCAAGTACTTCTACCCACATTTAATTTGAATCCATACCTGTATTTTAATGTTTAAGCAATTCTTCCTTCCTGATTTCAGTGAAATATATATTAAACATTGCTCCTTTTTGCACTTCAGGAACTACTCCAATTAAGACCAGTTCATGCTAGCAAAGGATAAATCTCGAAAGTTTCAAATCAGATCAATCATGCATTTTTTTAATGCTTAAACAAATATTAGCTATTCAAAATAAAACCTGACTGGCAGTTTCAGAAGTAAAAAGTTTTCTCATGAGAATTTTTGGTATTTCTAATTCTATTTGCAGCCAAAAATGCTGTAAATTCTCACTTTTACTTAACTTTTACTTGCAATCCCTGGAATGTTACACCCTGGCATTTTAGAAATTCTAAAAAGGAAGTTGACAAAAAATTGCTTACATATGTGAAAGCTCTCTTCGAAATCGAAGTAGCTGTTCTATGTTTTGTGGGTTTTTTTTTCTTATTGTAGGGTTTTTTTTCCTATGGTGAATTTTTTCCAGGAACAATTTTGTTTCCAAGTCTACCTTACTGGTTTTCTATCCTGTTGTCTTTACAATCAGTTTCTAAACACACCCTGACAGAGATTCCTGGTCTATATTAGAATTAATAGTTACTATTTTTTAAAAGAAATATGTAGATATTTTTAGTGATTAAAAACATTGGAATTACATTAGCTCAGAACATAATTTCTAAAATTTGGGATTTGATTTTTCTTCATTCAAGCATAATGCAAATCAAAAACATAACTACAGCAAACTAAAAAATTTAGACTGTCTACATATGAATCAAAAAGAGTGGCCTCACTTGATCTCATCCGGTGTGTTTTCTGTGAATGCATTTGCTCTGAAAAATTCAGAGATATTCTCTAGACACCTAGAGAGGTTTCATCTTCAATCAGAATGTGATTAAAACTTGCACAGCCTGTTTAGTTAACTTCTTCCACTATTGGCCATGACTTCAATCATTGGCAGCAGCTTAAATTTCACAGGTGTGCTCGTGCGTTCGTTCGTTTTTCATCCAATATAAAATAGCAACACACACTCTCCCTGGATAATTAGCATTCTGCCACCTCATCAGATTATTG
The DNA here is from genome assembly GCA_013400175.1 of Phainopepla nitens. Classification (NCBI taxonomy): domain Eukaryota; kingdom Metazoa; phylum Chordata; class Aves; order Passeriformes; family Bombycillidae; genus Phainopepla; species Phainopepla nitens. The sequence continues at coordinate 75,030 of VXBQ01015837.1, forward strand.
TCCTTCTGGGGAGGGAAGGCTGAAGGGCTGCTGGAGAAGCCCAGGGCAGGGAGAAGGAGCACTGCCACCTGCTGAGGTGCCTCTCGCCAGCCCAGCCCCAAACTGCTCTCAGAGGAGCCGCCGGCGGCCGCTCGCACCCAGAGCTGCTGCATGGCCCTTGCCCCAGCGCTGTGACTGCACACAGAATTGTCACAGGTCCCGAACCCACTCCTGTTTACGTCATGGAAATTCACTCCTTGCTTTCCCTTTTGCTGGGCTTTTGTTGCTGGTTGGGTAGCTCACCTAAATATGTGTGGCAAAGCTGAAAGGAAAAGGCATATGTAGTGATAGCTTCTCAGTGCTACTTCCTTCAGAAGATATGGCATGCAAGTGTGAGAAATTTTCTTGGCACTTACACCCAAAGACATGTGTCTGACCAATATGTTAGCAGGCATCAGGCCATTTGGCAGATCAACATGAACACACTTAGCCAAAAAAATATGTTCATCGACTGTATTTTGAAGGCATAATATTCACCTGGGGAATTAAAAATGGAGCTAAGGCACTGAGAGTTTCCATGCCCATGATAAAGATAGATAAATAACTCAAAGGCAGTGATTTAAAAGATACAGTTTCAAATTCGTTTCAAGCCAAAATGATATTTTTGCTGCCTAATTTGACTTGGACTCTTGAAAGGGGGTCTTTGAGAAATATATTACCTCTTCTAATGCTGAGATTTTCTTACACTTTCTAATAAAAAAATCACAAGCAACATCATTCTGTGTGAAGCCTGGCTGCAAACAATATTTACAGTTTGTTTAGGTAAATATTCAACAATATAAAAAAAAATCAGATTGACATACTGAAAAACAAATTGACCAAAGTGCCTCTTCTGCAGAGCATGTTACAATGCCTTTCATTTTTTGTTTGGTAAGACCAGGTCTTCAAAGTAAATGATACAATGTTCACTAACTTTAAAAAGTTCTAGTGGAAGCACAGAGTAATTATGCCGTCTATATTTTGTTTTCTATAATGATTAAAACAGTCTCTCCAATTTCCACATGAATCTTTGAATATTGTTTTGGCTGAAAATTGAATTGTTTTGTTTGACATTACACTGTACTCTGTCTGGGAAAGCCTTCCATCATCTTTACTTACTCATTATTTTTCTTTATAGCAAATGCACTCTTTCTTTTTTTGTGACGCCTGATGTTGTTGTTGTGTATCTAATGTTGCTGTTGTGTATCTAACTATTTAATTCCATTAGCCTAATTTACTGTTTGCAATGATGCTTTCTTTATGGAAGTTTTTTTATAACTTCCATGTTTATATTTACATTTGTTAATATATAATATAATGTTGGAGTTCAGTAATATTTTCACAGAATTTAAAGTTTGTTTAATATGATTGACACGGCTGTGACTTGCTGTTTAGAATCTCTTTTTGTCTTGGGAATTTATATATTTCTGTATATATTTGCTTTTGGAATGATTGAATGAATATGATAAATTCAATAACTGAGCAGATGTACTGAGAGTTTTGCAGACATACATACATTTTTAGAGATGAGGTTAACCATATCCATTTCATTACTGGAATATTTTCCAGGGGAAAAAAAAAAAAAAGAAAAGAATACAAAGAGACCAAAGTCCCCTAATGATAAAACACTTTTATAATACTTTGATTTGAGGAACTGCAATTAATTACTGAAAGAAAATTTTTAATTCTGAGAGGGCATGGTTTTGTGTATTACAATTACTGTCTCTGGGTGATTTTGATGAAGTCTTCCTTAATCATATAATAAAATTGAAAGAAATCATGACTTAGCTTTAAAGTCTGAACATGCTAATGTATCATTTTCCCTCTTCAAGAGATGCAACAGTCATTATTACACATGTAAATAGCATTCACTTTGTCTTCTGAAAGCAGCACTCATAGCAGTCATCTGGGTCATTCCTGGATTAAAATAACAAGAACAGTCATAGTGACACAGTAGTGTTGGTTCTGAAAATATCAGAAGATGCAGGGTACCTGACGAGGAGCTGGAATAGAAAAGAAAAACACCTACAATGATACAGTTAAAATGGCAAAATCCATTTATTCTGTTGCGTACATTTCTTATATATGATAAAATTATTTACATTCCATTCTTCAAGAAAATTCTGCCTAATTGGCTCATTGTTTTAACCTGTCTCTAACATACTCTATAATAGGCACACTTCACAAAAACATAGATTAGACTAATTTCAGCTGCGTCACAATCGCAGGCCTTCACAGGCTTCTGCAGGCCTCAGTTTGGCCAAGGCTGGATTGCCCAAATTCTGCAGGGGCACTCCGTGTCCCCACTCAAGGAGAAATTCTTCTACAATCAGATCTTGGAAAACTAGAAATATGTACTGTAATGTCGCTGTCGAGTTAACTCCGCGGCAATAATACTCATGTGTCGGAGGACAGGAAAAGAGAGCGGTTTATCAGGAAAACGTTGTCTTTTATAGATTGGTTCGCAAAGTAGGACCATATTGGTCCAACAAAGGAAAACAAACACAATTAGAGACACCCCTCAGGGTGGATTGGTGCAAAGGAGAACAACAACCTTTGGAAACATCCCAAGGCAAACACCATGAGTTCTCATGTACCACAAGTTCACATACCCCAGGTGCAAAGCCTTGCTTACATACTTTCTCCAACTCCTTCACAACTTTCCCAGAACAGTCTGAGAACGCTGCCGAGTTTTCTCTCTGACCAAACTGTCAGCACCCACACTGTAACAAGGTAGAGATTTTAGCTCTTACCCACAATATATGAGCCACAAAGGCCAGCAGAGCGAGTGAGGCTCTGTAGAAGGAACTGGTGTGGCAAGGCAATGCTGCCTCACTCCCTGCCTGTCTCAGGACATGCTGTGGAACACTGGGTTCTGCCTGGGATCACTGGGCTTTTCTCACACAGTGAAGCGATGCCCCACTGAAAGGTAATCATTTGGATCAAGGAAGCAGCACAAACATGGCAGGTAATCAGCTCTGTTCTCAGCTCACACAGCTGCACTGCTCCAGGTTGAGTATGATGATGCACTGCATGGTGTAGGTGTGCTCTTGGGACTCTCCTCAGAAGACACCTGACCTTGACTTCCTCTTTCAAGAGAGTCACCTAAGCAATTCTTCAAAAACCTTAAAGTTATCAGTCCTTTCAAAAACACTGGAACTGTTGTTGCAGGTTGAAAACCCCCACTGCTATGCACAGGTCAATAGGTACCATTGTATTAAAAAGAAAACTGGGAGAATGTAATTTCAGTAGCTACCCAGCTCATTCTAAAGCATATTAAATGGAGAAATTTCAACAATAGAAACTAACTATAACTTCAGACTACTTGTGGATAGTGCTTTTTTGCTTCCCATCATTGACATTTTTTCAAGTTTTATGAAAAAGTTCATTTACACTAGCGTAGATTTCCCAGCAGGCTTCTGCCTTCTTCCAGGTGAATGCCTTAACTATTCAGGCAGAAGGTAAAATTAGAGACAGGAATGGGAGACAACCCAGTCATTCTGTTTCCAGGATGTTAAACAAAATAAATCCTTATCAAATTTTGTTTATGCTAACTATAAACTTTATCATAGTGGATACAATGGCATTCAACTGAATCAGCCTTGCAAAATCCCACGTATGTTCTTTTGTTACTCACATGAGACCCACGAGCACTTCCAGGTCCTGCTATGGTCAAATCAATGTTAAACATTTAAGCCTAGTCATCAGAACAAAAAAAAAGTATATTGTGTTTAAATTTGCACTGACATTTGCATTGAAGCTCTGTAGACATTTCTATGCAAAATGTAAAAAATTGGGGGGAGTTCTCAGTTTTCATTGTCTTCATCTATGAAGTTCTGTCCCTGCTTTTTTTTAATGTTCTCCCCAGTGTGATTGCTTAAAAGTTCCTAGAGGCACACAGCTTTCCAATTGCTTCCTACAGCAATATCATATTAGGTGCTTAGAGCAGGAAAGTGTTCTCAGTGTGCCCTCTATATTGGTGCCATCAAACTTTCTTGTGAAATGCAAGCTGGGCTTTTACAGGAAGAGAAAGAGAGGAGAGGAAGAAGGCTGGAGATAAACCACAAATTATTCATGGGGCCAGTCTGGATTTTGTAAATAAATGGAGGCTGGAGAAGGGACAAAACCTATGTGACCTTTCAAGGTCCTTTTCTGTGTTTTCCTCTGTGACACTCATACAACTGACTCATTTTTGTGGAGAGTATGTGCATGAGGAGTGTGATGACTTAAGGTTCTCCACAGATTCCAGCTGCAGAAGAAGAGTCCAGCTGTTTGTGCTTGGCTTGGTTTGTATTCTTTCTTGCTTGTTTATATTTCCAGGGCCCTTCCTCGTAGGAATGTCTGAGTCTCCTGCCCACCCTCCCCTCCCATCCCCTTCCCTCTATGGCAGGGGAAAGGAAATATTTTATCCTTCTTAGTCATAGCTCCAAAGCAATGTTTATTTTCAACACTGATTTCATTAAGAGTCTAACTTATTGATTTATCAGCTCAGATGTCTTCTTTCAAAAATAGAGATTTCTCTGAGCTATAAGTTTATTATCTGAAAAGACTGTATTTATTTATAGGAGTAGCATCTTTTTTAGAATCATATTTTTTATTTGGTAGAAATAAAAATACTCTTTTTAACTACAAAACACCTGTCAGTCATTTGGGACACAAATCTTAAATTTGCATTCAAGTTTCAGGACAAAATTTTCATGACAGGTGATGGAATGCTGTTTTCTTATAAAATAGCTACTCGTTCACCTGGAAGATGTGTGTTTCTTGATTCTAAATAGTAGAAAAGCTGTTAATTGTATTCAAATAATTTAGCTTTGCAGACTCAAGAGGATCACTTCTGAACATCACGGAGCCCAGTATAAGCTATGCTGTATAGAGCAGTAATTAGACAAGAGTGTAGAATTCCCTGATGTAAAACATATTGGAATCTTAGCCTCTAAATATAGCAACAGTTTCCAAATGTCTGGCTAAGGACTAATGTTAACAGTGTGGTTTTTTTCCCCCCCGTCCCTTCTCCTTGCCAAGCAAACATTCTTATCTATGGCAACATTCAGAATTGAACCATACTTGCTTATTTTGTACATACAACTATTTTCATTTATAGTAATAGAAGGGAAGGTACCAGCACTGGAGCTAGTATAAATCAGCACAGTTCTCTTCCTTCAGTGGTTTTGGTGGAACTTGGGGTGGATAAACTTTGTTTGGCTGCCAGACCCTCACTCAGCCACTCTATCACTCCCCCTTCTCCACAGGAAAGGGGGAGAAAAACAGGATGGAAAAGCTTGTGATAGAGATAAAGGCAGAGGTATCACTTAGCAGTTACTAGCATGGGCAGAACAGATTTAACTTGGAAAATAATTTATTGTCATTTAAATGGTGTAGGATGGTGAGAAAGACAACAAAAATAAAACCATCTCCTTCCCCATCACCTTTTCTTCCCAGGCTCTACTTCAGTCTTTCATTCCCGACCCTTCCATTCTTTCCTCAAAAAATGTCCTAGGAAGATGGGAATGGTGGCTTGTAGTCGATTCATAACACAGTCTAGTCTCTGATCCTCCTTGGCCCTCACATATCTTTCCCACTCCAACCTGTGTTCATTCAATGAGGAACAGTCCTTTAAGAACAGACTTCTGAGTGGGTTTCTCTCCCTGGGCTGCAGTTCCAGTCAGAAAACCTCTTGTGTGGACTCTCCACAGGCTACAGGGAAAACAACCTGCATCACTTATAGTCTATGGACTGCAGGGGATTTCTGCCCCAAGACCTGCAGCACATCCTTACCTTCCTTGTTCTCTGAGCTGCGTGTCTGCAGGGTTGTTTGTCACATTTTTGTGGCTCTTGTCTCTCAGAATGGCTGCACAGTGTTTTCCACCCTTTTTTAACCACTTTTTCACAGAGGCACCACAGCTCATCTGCCAGGCTCAGCTGTGCCCTGCAGAAGGTCCACAGGAGCCACCTGGGACTGGCTGTGTCTGGCAAAAGGCAGAACCTGGCCCTTTCCACGGAGGCCACCCCTGCAGACCCCTGCTCTAACACCTTGGTACATCAAACAAATACGGAAGCATCCTTGAGAACATCAGCTAATAGTTTTGAACAAAATGGGTTTTTACCAAAGAAGATCTTCCTCACATCCCATTAAGTGTTGTAATTCCATTTATTTAGGGAGGCAAGGCTCAATTTTTTCTGTCACTAATATGAAAATAGGAGTTCAGCTCCAAATTGCCACTTCCTTAATTTCCCTTATTTTCTTTTCTGTTACATTTTAATTGTAAACTTAGTGTCTCTCCTCATCATGTACAGCAGAAACCTATGCAGGCATGGACAGTAGAACAAGAAAACTGTAAATACCTGACTCATTTGCTATAAAAGTAAGAAACATGTCATGTAGACAAAAGCTCTTTGGAGCTTCTGGTAACAGCCATAGCACTGCCTTCAGGTTGCAAATACAGGATAAATTTCATATGATAGGGTGAGCCATCCATTTCAGCAGGGCTTCCAGAACTTGTAAGGATTTATTCAAGAGGAAAGTACCACCCAGAATTTGTAAGGATTTTATTCAAGAGGAAACTGCCAAAATCAATGAACTTCTGTTTGCCTCTAAAATAAAGTATGCTTTTCTGATTTCAGCTTTGACATCATTGCCTCATCACTGCTGCTGAGACAGAAGTTAACACTTCTAAAACAAGGCTTGAATTTCAAATATTTTCTAATGTCTGCTCCTAAACAGAAGAGCCTACCAAAAAGTGTGTATTTTGTTTTTATTTAAGTTAATGGGTCTAGACTTAAGCATATACATTAATATTTGGATTGATACAAGAGATCATAGCTGGGATTTATTTTTTCTTTCAGTTACAGATAAATAGCAGCTTCAGGGAAAACACTCTTCTCACTTAGTTTGATGTTCTTTGCACTTAATTTCCTATGATTTCCCTTTGTTACTCCAGATTTATCTCAGTGTATCTAAAAGCAGCATTTGATTCTTAGAAATTGACACAGAAATAATAGCGAACAAAATTTAGTTGCCAGTCCAAAAAGCCCTTGGCAAGTATTTATTGAAAAGAAGAGTTAATTTTTCTAATCTTTCTTCCTACTTTTTCTAGAAAAGGGAATAGTTAGTCATGGGAAATATGGCACTGCTGTTCATAAAGACAAACATTTCAACAACATGGAGTTTAACATTAATTTTCCTCCCGGAAACAGACCCACATATATACTCTTGGAGCTCTGTGGATACATTTAGGTAGTCTAAAAACTTAAAAGAAAGATAAGTGAAACTACCATTTCAGTGAGAAGGTATTGAGGTTTTGGCAGAGTTTATAAAAATATGTTTGAAACTTCCAGATAAATAATCACTTAATGGGAGAAGAGATTCTGACAAAGATTGGTAACTAAAATCAAATCAGCAGTATCATTACATTTACTTGATGAAAAAGCAGAAAGACATGGGGGTCTTTTTTTCTTTTTTTCAGATTTTAATGGTCTTATATTTGTTTTTGTTTGTTGTTTCTTTTGGGTTTGGTTATGTGTGCATATATGTGTGTGTGTTTGTTGATGTTTGTAAAAATAATTGCCTTTCCCCATACTGTTTATTTTTAATGAGCCCCTCAAAATGGAGCATAAATACTGTAAAATCACAAAGGTAATTATTCTCATCTACTTAGAAAGGAATACTGAACAAAAAAAAATAAACAGGACACTGGTTAATTTAGGGCTTAAATGAACCTTGATAAATTATTTGAAACACTCTTGAATATCACAAATCTGGGGTGCAGACTTGGGTTTCACCACTATAAAAACTCTCCAAAATAGCATCTTGAGACAGCAGCTACATTTTCTAAGCATTTCTAGTTCCACTGCTGTTGGAATGTGAAAGCCATAGTGCACACTGAGAGCCTCCACACATGAGAAGCCACCCAAACAACCTTGGAGTCAGGCTATGTATCTCTATCATAGTATAAGTTCAAGCCCTGCAAAAAAAAAAAACAAAAACAAAACAACAGCTTCACCATTTAGTGAGCTGCTGCTGCAGCTATATTGTTGCTTCTGTAAGAAGCTATTTGTACTTACTTGAGGGTTCTCAGAGTATAACCACAGGGTGTAAAGTAGCCCAGAAGGGAAGGTGCATGAGCTCCTATGCCAGCACTGAGGAGGCAGTATAGAGGTCAGAGACAAGGAAATGGTAGGAAAGGCCTTGAGATTGACATAGCTTTATGCTAAAAATGTTAAAATTCTTATGTTAAACCAAGCAGCAGCAGGGAATGCCTCCAGACACTCAATGACTGTGTATTAGAATAGCTGAAAGCCTGTTTTGCAAATAGCACTCCCAAACAATGCCCAGGTACAAATCAAGATTTACTACAAGGGAGTGAGCAGAGCCAATAGGCAAAACACATTTGGAAAAAATATATTGATGACAAGGAAAGTTTGATAGTGCAGATGTGGAACATTGCTCCTGGCTGGTCTCAAGGGCAAGAAATGGTGCACTAAATTTACTAATTTTTTATTAACTCACTTTAAAACAATTAAGTAATCACACGATAAATTCCTTATATAAGAGGAATTTATGCTGTTTCTTATGTTTTCTTTAAAGTTACTAGGTCAATGGCAGATTTTTAGATTTGGGGCCAATTTCAAGTCTCTGTATCTTGTCATTCACCACTACCTTTACTATGTGATTAACATCATACTCCCCAGAGATATAGGTTAAGTATTTTAAATGTTATATCTTTATGGCAAGATTTACATAAACAGTATATCTGCATTAAAAAAAAAATATATATATATATATAAGGAGGTAAAAGTCTGTATATATACATCAAATATTAAATAGTATTTATAAATACATAAATACATAATTCGACAGCTATGTGAAATTAGTGTCAAGTTAAACATTAATTCCTGGATCTTCTTTCAGATCTAGTCTACACACACTGTACTGTGGAGGTTGTAGAGGAAACTTTTTGTTCCATTAATTCTTGAAGGTAGTAGCTACAACATGCAGGTAACCTCTGTACTCCTCCTCAAAGAAGGGGTTTTAATTTCTCCCTGCTAAGGACCCAACATTCACGTCTCTGAAACACACTGCCTTCAGTGTTGCTTTCTGTGATGCAGTAGAGGAAGGCAGAGAGCCCTCAGCATAACGGTGTACTGCTGGGAAGGGAAGGGATCTGTCCCCAGATCTGAACATTGAATAATCACTTTCCATGCTCAAGAATCATAAAAGCCTGTTTGCTTTATACCCGTCCCTCCGTTGTCTTGTACTTTCACTTCATAACTCGGCATGCCTTCCTGTGAGTTACTTCCCCCTATGGAGTGAGGGTTCAACGAGTGCTAATTCTCCAAAGCTTTTTTGGTGTCTGTGTGCTGGGCTGTCAGGAATGCCCAGAGTGCACAGTGTAACTGATTAGTACCTTCCCATCTCCCTGCCTTGGCCCACTGTCTCGAAATCACGGTGCAGCAGGTGCAGGTTCCTGCAGAGTGCTTTGTTGAGATGTTGAGTGCAGCCCTGCACCGCTCCATCTGACAGCTCTGCCTCACAGGGGCAGATTTCCCACTGCTTTCCTTGCTTTGGTGCTGTGCAGGGGAGAGGGTGTGCAGACTGCTAAATGTGCATACATTATGCAGACCTTTTTGTTTAGCTCAGGATATTAAGAGGAAAGTCATTAATTCTTATGGGGAAAACTTGACTCTGATGTCAGTGCTCACCCTCTGGTAGTGTTCAATTCTACCTTGGAAGCCTCTCTTACCAGTACTGTCCACAGAGCTATAACAATTCCTTTGTTTTCTGTGTAGTGTGATTGAAAATCACTACAGATGACAGCTCTCAATAAACATTCTGCTCTCAGAACTGCAGCAAAAGATATAATAGGAAAAGATATTTCCTCACACCAGAACAATTAATTCATGAAACTATGGTGCGCTATTTTACGTCCTTGTCTCATCCTTTAACAAGATTTCAAACTTATTCCGGAGTTTATTTGAATTTTTTGGCTCATGAGGCTTCTGTGAAATCAGAGTTCAGAGATAAATAAAAGATTGGAGTTTGCTATATGGGAGCAGTAGCTCTGTAAGAGCCTACACCTTTTGCAGGGCTGTTTTACACTGGCTAGACTGGTGCACTATCTATAAAAACCCAATCAGAGCTCTTTATAAGAGGCTTCATTTTTGTTCCTTCTTTATCCACCAAAAAGAGTACACACTTATGTGGAAGATAAAACATCCATAAAGCTCATTTTGATGAGAATAGGATTCTGAAACACGAAAAATATGAATAGAAAGTAAAAGGGTCACAACAGAAAGAGAAATTTGAACCAAAAAACCATAAAAGAGTATGGAACATAGAAAAAAAAAATTAATTTCACCTGCAGGTATACAACAGAAAGACTTAATTACTGCTTCAAGAAGATCTGATTTCATGCTCCTAATTAATTTTGTCCTGTCAGGACAATTATTTCACAGCTATTCTAGACCTGCACTGACACATATGAGGTGATCCAGGTCTCATGTCTGATCTCCTGCACTGTTCAGCTTCATGATTAAAAAGAAAAACAAAACAAAACAAAACAAAACAAAATCAGGGACAAATTGTCTATACTTTCACAGTAGAAAATAATAGCAGAATATCTGTGTTTTAATTGACTCGTTTAACCTCTATCCAAGGAAGATCCAGCTACTGTAAAAACAAAAATTCAGACATTTATTTCAGAAATCTTATAGTTGAAGAAGAAAAGGTTTGACAGTGAATATTCTGGAGTAAAGGTGCATATTAAGTCCAATGATAAACTTTTTAGAGACACTAATCAGGAAAAAGTTCAATCAATTAAATTATTTGCACTTTAATTAATTGTACTTTTCTGCAGGACAGGCAGCATAGTGGGAAAATCTCAGTTGAGCATCAAAGGTTTCATAAACTAAAAAGTCCCCACACATGACCATAGTGATCTAAAAAGGCCTCAACTATAAGTGAAATTTTGTTTATCATGAAATTTTCAAAACTGGGATCAAAACAGATGTATTCTCTGCAGTGACTAATGCTGGCAGTAACATCTTCTTGCTTATAAATGCATCTTGCACTGTTTGCAATTACTGTTCAAACTAGAGAATTATCGAGGGAGTTCCTATTATGTGTGGAAAGCTCAGCAATCTTGTCTCCTAAAACAGTAGCTGATTGAGCTTTTATGTGCTCCACTTCTGTAAAATTGTATCTAAATCATATTTTACTTTGCTTTCCATTTCAATATCTTTTTAAATTCCATTTCTAGTTGTATAAGTGACCAGAAACTAAGGCTAGTATTTCAGTAGGGATGAGAAAAAGGCTGTTAATCAGACCTGTTGATTAGTATTTCCCACTTCATCACAGACTCAGGTATTGATCCAAACGCATAGAGCAAGTTCAGAGCTTCCCTGGAGTTTGGGGGGGAAGTTTACTTACCTTTATGTTCTATTATTATGGTGATTTTTACTCCATGCTCTTCTATACTGTAGTATATTTTATACTATACTTCTATACTTTACCATACTTTACTATACTGTAAAGTAACAGAGTAATACACTACTTCACAATTTTTATCTCCCTGTTTTCCACCAGTACATGTCATTCCATTCCTATGGCACCCAGGCATGCTAGATATATCTACAGCTCTTTCAGAATGCAGGAGACCCCCTTTCCATCTATTCTCTGACTGAATACATTTAAGTTTACTGCTTAAATGCACGTGTTTAGCAACCAGATATATCAGAAGTAGTGAACCCTTTCTTCTTAATTTTCAATATGTCTTCATTTTCTAAACTTTCATGTTGGGTAAAAGTGATAGAGTCAATTCTGATATTAGATAATGTGTCTTAAAATGTGTCTTAAAGAGACAAAAAAGGCCTTCCTTCCTCTAGTACAGGAAAATTCCAGACCCAAAGACAGAACACTGGAAATTTCTTATGTTGATTTTTTTTTTCATCTTTTTCTCCTATATTTCTTGTTTACCACTCTTTCTGCTATTCCTGCGAAGTGCTAGTTTCAAATAAAAAATATGGAGACAGCTGTAGACTTGATGGTTCATTGACATCTTTGAAGGCTTTTTTTTTTTTTTTTTTTTTATTAACATCCCTGATCACTTTCTATTCAGGTCTTGTCTGCCTGGCACCCACATTGCTCCCACCATTGTATTATTCCCATCTTTTATTCAAGAATCTTTTAAATTAAGGTACCCTCTACTTTCTTTTGTGATTTGTTGCTGATTTCCACATCTCTGTGCACCTACAAAGAGTTTGGAACTGATTACATGCAAAACATAATTGAGCTGTAAGTCACTTCAGTTGAGGCTGATTATGTTTATACAAGAGAAGAAAAAAATTATTTCAATAACGGTCACATATTTCACCAGAAGAAAAGCTGCCTTTTATGTCTGACAAACTCACATCTTGACATTTTTACACTCTTCTATGTTCTAAATGGACTATTGGGTATAAATCACTTTTTTTATAACACACATCCTTTTTTTTTTTTTTTAATAATAAACTTTTAAACACTTTATTGTGTTACCTAAAGAAAACCTGTACATTTTGGATAACAGCAATAGTTTCTCTCATGAAAAGTAACGATTTTAATAAAAGACAATGAATATTCCAAGAAAGCCCAACAGTACCCATTGATTGATGTTTTCCCCACTCAGAGGAATTTGTTACACACAACTGCCTAATTCTATCCTTTCTCTGAAGGTGTCATGCTGTTTTCTCTCAGCAGTCCAAAGTAATTTCTGTTGTATGAAGAGCAAATAATCGCACAAGCAATCAGACACACATAGAACAAAAGAAGACAACTGAGCAACACCACATCCTTTGATTCTCACAAAACCAAACAGCAAAGTAACTTTTCCATGACTAACAGACTCTATGGAGAATATTTAATCTCTCAGTTAGGCTTTGGAGGCCCCACATGACAAATTTTGCTACCCAACACTTCACATATGATTGATAATTCTAATAGTACTTGAGTGATATAGAGAGATAACAGAACTCTCTTAAACCATCTACCATGGGATTGTGGAATGAGCATTAAAACAATGAGATGAGCTTGGAGCAGGGGGATTTGTTGTTTCTATACAATTAAGTTTCTAAGAGTTCTTCTCAAACTGCAGATTTAAAATACAAATTCCAACACACTTCCTGCCTCTCCCTCTTGGAAACTTCAGCATAAAGATTCCCTTTTTTGGAATAGCTTTTAACAGATAGCAGTGGTCTTCTGAGTCTACTATTTGTGGAATGGATTAAAAAATGCAGATACAATTTATTGTCTTTAAGACTTTATCCAAATAAGTCCTAGGAAAAACAAAAGTCTATGTATTGCCTTCTCATCATCATATCTGTCCTGCTGCTTTCCTGATGCATTAGGATAGTAATGGTGTCATCAATGACAAGTCTTAAAAATGTCTTTTGAATCTTGTTTTGAGTTGAGAGTGAGATCCTTTGACAGACAGTATACGTGAAGTGCATTGATTATACTCTGATCATTAAAAAAAAATAATAACAAACCAAAAGCTACAGACTTTAACTTCAGTGGTTTTCAGGTCAAGACACTTTGACATTCACAATCAATATTCTCAAAAAAAATCATAAACATGTGTACAAATACACATGGGCAGTCATCCTCAGCAGCTTTAGAGAACCTATTTTTCTTAACATATAGATAAAAAAATCCTTAATTGAACTCCCACAATTTCTTCAAATCCTTTCAGATATTGTTGATTTTTCACCAGCAACTCTCTGAACTTTGAATAACCAAGTTAACATTTCTTCCATTATTCAGGACTCTTTCTGTGTCTCATGCCATCTAACATGTCCTAGTTATACATCCTGTTAACTTGGTATTTGTAGGCAGTTGAACAACTTTTGCAGAGATGTCTTCTTATCTTGAGCAGTAATCCAATTTTATTCATATATCTTCACTCTTTTTTCAAAAATTCATGTAACACTTGTTAAAATTAATTTAAATTCCATAAAACCGTGAAGGCAAAAGCTACTGTGGATCTATAATCTGACCTGCCCTGTTATTTGGGCCAAACATTTTCACTGTGACTTCAGGAAAATGCTAATTTGTAGTTTTACAGAGGATTTAAACTATGATTTAAACGTTTATTGTGACTTTTTATTGATAAAACCACAAAGCCATCTTCTGGGTATTGTAAACCCCAAGCATTTAATAATAATTCCTTATGAATCATTACTATGAATAGCACATGGGATTTTCAATTATTCAACTAAGCTATGAATGCAGAACTTAACTGAAGGATTGAAAGAAGGATGATTGGTCAGTGAATCCAGGCAATTATTCCAGTGCTCCACCAATACTATTATGTGAATAGGAAAATATCATGTTACCTAAAAAAGCAAACATATGAGTTATTTCCATTGATAAAAAAACCCCAGTTTTTCTTTCCTAATTGCAGTGCTCCCAAAATGTATTCCACCATGTATGATGAACTTATTTTTTCTGAAAATTAAGTAAGTTGGTAAGTCTGTTTCTCAGTAATACAGGATTTAGCTGCAGGTTAAGTCACATAGCTATCTCCTCTCACATATTAGCTAAATAAGATGTAATGAATAAAGTCAAAACAGCTTTGGCAGCCATTCAGCTTATCCTAAAGCTGACACCTACAGCATGTCAACAGAAAAAGTATTTTAGGCTGCACTGATGATATTGGCTTTCTCTTTGTGAGCTAGTGGCAAGTCTGTCACCTCCCTCATGTGTAGACACAGACCTGTAGTCACATAACCTCAGTTATCTCCAAAAAATTCAACCTGTCTGAATGTAGACCTTCTTGTTTTAGTGTAGTCCCTCTTGTGACTGCAATAGAAAACATTAAAAAAAAAAAAAAAACCAAACTGTAATGCTATTAGGAATCTTCTTGTTATGAAGCCTTGGAAAAAAGATCACTAAGAGTAATCAATACAGGTAATGAAAAGAGATAGGAAAGCATTCAGTGTTGTGAATGTTAATAAAAGCTACATCTGTCCTTGAATACAAAAGAAGCCACCACAGTCATGGAGAAAGATGTTTTTAAAACAGTACTTTTCAATCACTATCTGAGAATATAAAGATAACATACAGGAAGCAGATACTTCTTACAGTGCAGATACTCTTTACCAAGTCTCAGGCTTCTGTTCTGCAGTATGTAAAGAGACACGTTGTGTTCCAAATGTACAGCATCAGTCATTTTAAAAAATTCCACAATCCATGGAAGTTTTATGTGCATTTAGGCTAAGATGCATTCCTTTACATTTAAAAGTAATAAATCTAGGCCAGCTATAAAACAAACCCAAGGCAAGACTATTTAACACTCTGGATATCCCTTAAGAATGAGGAAAAAGGAATGTTCCAAGCAAATACAGTGTTTCAATTTAAAATTTATAAGTCAATTTTCCAAAACATCTTATTACTCAAATATTTTACATATACCCATTCAGTATATGAATTTTTAATACTCAAGCGAAATGGATAAACATCTTTTTGAATATATAGCTACTGACCCTGTAATAAAATATCAAGCATATAAAACAGCTGAGTAAAAGCTGCATACCCCAATTTTCCTAAACTATTCTTAAAGTCATGCTTGAATTTAACAACACAGAAACAAGAACGTCAGATGTGCATGTGTCACATTTTAATAACTTAGATGTTGTTTAAATGCTCTTTGAGGCTTTCCCATGGTTTAGCCAGAAACATCACCACACACAGAAACAATGGAAACAAGATACTATTGTCAACTCAGACATCACAGCATGTCTTTTATATTTATATTGGTAGACCTTCAATACTTGTCACATTGTGAGAATGAGTCCCCATTAAATCACATTACTGGACTTGAGGGAGAGAAAAAAAGCAACACAGTATGAAGAAACTGATTTACAAAAGTAGTTTTAAAATCTAATTGGGAATTAGAAATAATCTGTTCATATTTTGGGTATTTAAAGGACGTTTAAAAGAAATCATGTCTGAGCCTTCTCAGTTAAAACAATTGCTGACCTATAACTTCAAGCTAAATTAAACTATTCAAGCTAATTTGACCTCTTCAAGCTAAATTAAAACTCTGCTGAATCAAAGTGCTTACCATTACTTAGTATCAGTGAGAGGTTTAGGACTTTTTAACTGCTGCATACCTCACCTCCCTACTTCCTAAGCTTTTCCTGGTAGTCACTTCTGGAGAGCCCCACAGAACTGGAGATCTGTGGTGTAACCTCTGAGTTTGTCTTTTAGTTCAGTGGTCTCCCTACAGACAATAAGTGAGATCTAGGACTGGGAAAGGGATTGTGTCAATGAGCACAGACATTTCTAGGATGAAATTTGTAGATAAGTGTGACACGTAAAGTGGACTGTTCTGTTCCCTTGGGGTTCTTTTGTAGGCATCTGAACCTCTAAAAGAAAAGTTTCTGGTGATTTCCATCAGCTACATGAGAGGTTATGCAAATTTTTGCTGGAAGTGACACACCTATGGGGAAGCTAAAATAAAGGGTAAATACATGGTAGTCCAAGATGACCAGAAAAAAAGATTGCAAGCCTAGTCCAGTCACTAAAAGAAGTGTGTGAACATGAACCTAAAAGTAGTGTCCTGACAGATATATACATCTGTGTGTACCCCAGGTACCAAAAAATCTAGACTTCAGATATTTGCTACTTCTGTTATTCAGAAGGAATAGAGGGTGTTGTTTGAGTTTTTGTTGTTTGAGGGTTTTTTGTTTTATTTTTTTTTAATTGGTTGATTAGTTGGTTGTTTTTTTTTTAGGTGGGTGAGGGTGGACTTTTTTCCAGCTCATATTGCGATTTTAATTCTCGCAGAAACTGAGTGTAAAATAATTAAATTTCCCACAGGTTATTCTGGATTTATTAAGAAGAATTAGCAACTAAACAATAACATTTTTATAGTTGTTTTTTATTAAAGCTTCAAATTTGAATTAGCTAATAAAGAATTTTATATTATGCATATAATATATGAGGCTAATATAATATATGAGGCTACATATAATATATGAGAGTCTGAGGCTAGTTAAAGAGATAAATAAATTGAAAAAAAAAAATAAAAGCAGAAAAAAAATCCAGAGCCTTATATGCAAGTGTAAAGTGATGCAAGATTCAGACTGAAGAGAATAATCAGCTGCTCCCTGCAATGGTAAGAAAAGCCTTGACAGCTGTGAACCAATTATGGCCCCTGAAACCTTCACTGAGACCTAATCAAGAAAAGTGTTTGTTACTGTGTCCCAGACATTGCAAAGTAAACAACATGACTGAATGCCTTGGAGGCAAGCAGGAAGTTTCTTAGGCATAAAACCTCAGAACTGTCTTTGGGTATGTTTGTATTCCTTTCAGAAGATGTAGAATTTTCTGAAATAATAAATTAAGTACATTCCCCAAAGATATCTCCTTAAGAAATAATTCTGACATAAATTTTTCAGCTCCCTATCTTTCTGTTACTGAACCTTTAATTCTTTTCTCCATGGAAAACTTTCATCATGCCCCACTTTACCCATGTGAGTCTACCCCACTCCTTCCAAATTCCTAAGTGAAACCATACCCAGAGCCAGAAGTATTCATAGCACTTGTCTAGAATACTTAAACTTATGGAGGGAAAGGCTCTCATTGATCAAACCTGACTAGTTCACTGCTGCAAATGTTTGCAGTGAGCTTCATTTAAAACTTGGATTAAGCAGCTGCTGCCTTGGCTCCAAATATCCTATCCAAAAAGGGTGAGATCAGGGCCTCTGTGTGAGCATGGGAAGCTACAGCGGGCTGGGAGCTTTGAATTCAATATATGTGAAGAACAAAAAAGCCTCAAATCACGGTGCAGGGGTTATTTTCTGTTGGTAAAACATAGAAACATAAGGAAAAAAGTGACTAATTTACAGTAATGAGCCCAGGTCCCTAACTGAAAGCTCATATGAGATTTAATTCACAAGAAGCCTTTGTACTGTTTTCTCTCTGTGGACATGGCATGTGTGTTTGATTCTTATACAATCCAAATTTATCACTTCAGGGCAGTAAATTAGGTGTATCTTACCCTATAGGGTTAATTAATTTTTGGCCCACTTAAGCACAGCAATGTTGGAATGAGAGAAGGAAAACAATTTTCACTAATAAATAGATATTGCAATAAACTAAAATAAAATGCCAAAGGTACCAATATGTTAGTGAGAAATTTGACTAGTTTCTTTTAAAAAGAAGATTGCACCATTTTTTGATTCAAGGTGAAAGCAGAAGTCTGTGTGATTGTGGTAGTTGTCTTTAAAATGTTTCACAAGGGTATGTTCATCTCCCTGTCTAGCCCCCACTTCTAAGTTTCAAGATCAGTCAAATTCAAAAATTAAAAAGAAAACCCTAGACAGAACAGTTGACTCTGATCAGATTTTGATAGGGAACCACAAATCATACCCAAATTCATTCCAGTCTGGACCTGGCTTTCATTCAAAGATTACAAAAGCCTCAGTAATTCTCTTGATAAATCTAGGCTCTGGGCAGGAGATTCAATAATAAAACTCTAGGCCAAATGGTGGTGGTTCCTGAATTTGTAACAGAAGGGCTACAAAGTCTCAAAATCAAATATCTCATAAGAATATTTCTCAATTGTCGTCAAAAATTGTTTATCTTTCTTGCTGTTTGTGTTGTGTGGGTATTAAAACTTTTCAAAATTTAAATAGAAGACTCATGAATTCATGTGGGTTTATCAGCTTCGAGATCTCCTGAGCTGCTTTACAATTACAAGTACTATTACATACATGGGACAACTCTATGAAAATTCCTTTCCTGCAAGATGATGAGAAGGCTGGTTTGACAGCAAGTGCTGCTAAGGAAGCTGCCCCAAAAAAGCTGGGAGTGCCAGAAATAAAGCCAAGATATTCCAGGGGACAAGCAACTTTATCAAAGTGCATTTTCAGCATGCCCTGAGCCCCTGATTCTCCACTTAGATAGACAAGGGATCTGTTGGGATGCTCCATGGTGATCCAGTGCCTGACTGTCATGGCCAGGAAAACACTGAGGAGGAGGAATGAAGGGAATGCTGAAGAAAGTGAAATATTGCAATATGTCTAGGTCTGCCACTGGGGATAGAAGCATCCAGAGAAAATTGAATCTGGCACCACAGGACCCCATGAAATTTGATGAAAGCTCTTAGCTCACTCTTACTTTAAGTATCTCTATAGATCCAGTATTAATCGGCATGATTTAAATAAGAAAAAAATATGGTTTGCATAGATTTAGAAGGTAGAAATCTCATTTCTGTTCCACTGTATGAGTCAAAAAATGTATTTGAAGAGAATGCTGAGTACTCATTCACCAAGGATAGACACCTGATGCCAAAGAGATCAAATATGTGGATTTTATGAAATTTGCTGACAGTTCATGGAGATCGTGGCATCTGTCTTGTTTTCTTCTTCCATAACTTCCACGGGAGTAATTTTTGCACCTTTCTGAAAAGCATATAGCTGCCAGAGTATTTCACTAGACTTTCCTAGCCATAATTCAAGCCAATATTTCATTTTAACAAAAAAGTAGAAGGAAACACAGACGGACACACAGGTCTAGAGAAATGGCAATTATGGTTGCAGACATGCTCTTTGTATTCTGAACACTAATGAGGAGAGGAGAAATGTTTTTTTGAACCTGTGTTGTGGATTCCTTAGTCTTGAAATTTCACCTCATGGGGCTCAGAGGAGCAATGTTTGATTCCTTTATAAGTGTATGATGAATAGGACCTTCCATCCTTTGTGCCCCTTTACTAGCTTGAATCAAATATGAAATACTTCAGATTTGCTCTGGGAATATTTTCATTGTATTTTTCATGTTTATCTTACTAGAGCTAATCAAAAAGGTTCTCACCAGTACTTGCTTTAGCAGATGCTCTGAGGATGAGTGATTGTTGTAGATATTTCAGCTCTTAATTTTTCTCTCTTATGACCAGTTTGCAGCATTTTCTTGGTTTTCAATATATCACCATGGGCAGGTGTCAATGTAATTTGGTTCAGATTAACACGATTTAAAATTAAAATAAGTGCAAATGTATACATATTGCACAAAGGGAAAACAACAAACAAGTAAAAGCTAACCAATCTCTGCAATACATGTGTGATGGAATATCATTTTCTAACTGTTTCAGTGTTGCAATCCCTCTGAAGTTTATCTCCCAAGTGCTGATGCCAAGAGGCACTGATGGATTGTTCAGGAGAAATAACTGCTGTTGTGCAATCTAAAACATACCTTATTTAAAACCAAAGAATCGCAGATCTTCATGTTTTGATAGTAAATAGGATATTTTTCTGATATTTTGGCTGTCACCTTAGGTTAAAACAACAATGCCAAATACTTTTATTTGTGCTCAAAGTATTTGTTCCTGTAAAACCCAGTTTCAACTTTGAAAATGTTTTTATTTTCTGATGAATTTATTCTGTAAACATTATTATTTTTTCTGCCTCACACAGATAAAAGCTGGTATGATGGCTGTTTTCTTAAAAGAGTTGTAAGAATTTTGATTTTTCTAGCATCTTAGCAAGTCAGTGTTATTTTTTCAAGCTCATCTGTTGATTATTATGATTTATTTTTGATGTGTGCTCATTACAAGAGAAACTCTGGTTTAGTGCCAGAAACTCTGGTTTAGTTAGGTGCCCAATGTACTTTACTTTACAAAGAACTTACTTTACAAATACAAAGAAAAAGCTAGATTCTTCCCAACAGAGTGATGAAACATCAAAGGAATTCTGAAGGTTAAAGTTAACTGCTTTGTTAATTGATTTGATTTGGAGGATTGATGGTTTAATTTTCTTGATTTTCTCTCTCGTTTCTAAACAGTGGAAGGAAAAAGCTCATCTAGAAATAAAATGATTCATTTATTATTCATAGGAACTTGTGTGATTGTCCTTGTGCCAGCAATTAGATATATTGTTGTTGATTTGCATTTCACTTTTATTCTTTGTGCTAGAGTAGGGTTATACACAAGTTTTGATTGAACCTCCTACAACCTAGTGAGGCACACATAAATTCAGATTTAGATTATAAAACTGTATTAACCAACCACAGCATTCTACACTGTTTTCAACATACTCCTAGATACAAGAAAGAGAGCAGCTATCTGCTCTTCTCCATATAAAACTTTTATTAATTCTCCATAGCAAGACTCCTGTTGAACTGTTTACTACATGCTGTGTTTCAGAAGCAAAAAATGATTGTGTAAAATTATTTTATATTTGTCAAATCTCTAAAACACTTTCCCTATTTTTCTTTTGTTTTATATTTCTACCACATGCAGCAGGTAAAAATGAGAACTTCTGCTAATGTTCTTTTCATAAGTTTAAAATGTTTTCCTAGAAGCACACAATTTGTTTCATCTGCATTTAAGGAAAAAAAATAATAAAAAAGCAATGGACAAAGAAGAAGATTGACTTTATATCATAAAAGAGAAAGAAATTTTTTATCACTTTTTTTAAGTATCATCTGGTCCAGATCAGGTAGCATAAAACAAAGAGGAAAATGTGAAGGGTGTTTTGCTTTTATTTTGCTTGGGTTTGTTTTATTTTTACATAATTATTAATTCTTAGAGGTGTTTTCAATAGCTAGATGCTTGTTCTCCCTATTCAACATGTTCAACTTTGAATCCCTCTAGAAACACAACCAAATCATAACCTGTAGCTGGAAGAAGTCCAGTTGAACAGGAAGTTATTTGGATGGTTAAATGGATATTCAGGAAGAAGAAAATTCTCTTCTGCTTGCTTTTCTCCAGAAAAAAAGAAGAGTTTGTGGTGGAATGAAGGAAACAGAAGATATAGACTAGCTGGTAAGAATGAGGATGCACTTAGCTAATATAACTCATTAGCAGCATAAAACTGGCACAAAGGATATTCTAAGCCAAAAGCAAGTTATTTTCTAAGCCAAGAGAAAGGAGAAAGTGATTTTCCCTAATATTGAATACTGAGATGTGAATTTATATGGCATTTGCTCTTGGCAGTCATTTCTGCCAATAGTAAATTTGTGCTTTGAGTATTACTAAGACTCTGATTCAGCCCTCAGACAATAGAAGAATGTGATGAGAGACAAGTGTTGTTGTAATTTAAGTGTAAGAGATCCTTCTGTCTTTTCTAAGTTCCACTTTGTTCTTTTCATGAGCTTAAGAGAGTTACAACTTTGAAAGTAAAATAAATAAATCAGAACCTTCTGTGATGAGAGTATCCTGCCTGAAAGAAGTGATCAGTGAATTCACAACTTCATATTTTCTTCATTCCACGGAGATCTCTTCATTAACATAGGATTCATTCCATTAACTTGAGTTATATAAAGGAATCGAGTCTAAACTGGTCATCTAGGCTTGCTCTCTCTAGTCAAGGAATAAATAATATCAGAAAATGTTTTATCTGACAGCAAACTTACAACAGAAAAAGAATCCTCTGTTGGCAATGCCACTGACTCTGAAATGGAAGCAATTTGAAACCGGTGACCAATTTTTAATATTAACAGTAGTAGTTGTAGCAGCAGCAATAGACTAAGTATGGAAACAATCATGGCAATAGCAGTCAGTAACAGGAACGGGGGTAAAAGTGATTGCAGTACTCACAGTAATAGCACTGGCAGTCAGTAATTTCGCAGCAAAGTATCCTAATGATAGAGTAGTTTAGACTATTTCATAATGTTGAATCTTCAGGGGTTTAGCATAGTTGTTAAGGATAGACATCACCAAATCTCATTTCACAAGCAGCTATAGTAGCAAAAAACCAAAATATTAATTTCATAATTAATACAAGGAGTTATTTTTGCTGGAAGAATAGAAAAAAAGTTTTATATAAGAGAAATATGGTCTGTTCCCCTATCTATACATCTGCCAATCTGTTGTATGAAAGCAAATAAAACCCAATCCAAGCCAAACCAAACAAAAAAAAAAAAAAAA
>VXBQ01015837.1:97998-159446 GCA_013400175.1 Phainopepla nitens
CCCAAAACCAAACCAAACCAAACCAAGGGACACTTCAAATATCAACACTTCAAATATCTTGCTTAGATTTAACACCTTTTTTTTTTACCCAACTGAAACATATCACTAATTAAGGATTTATTTATTAAAGCGAAACAGCTTTAAGAATGAAAATATGGGTTGCAGTGATGACACCATAACTGGTAACAGATGTAGACAAACGTGTGCTTAGCATTCTAAACAATTTTTCCTCTTTTAAGCTATGCTTTCCATGTCTTCAGTAGCCCCTCCCTTTCCAGCACTGCCTGCTGCACACACAGGTTAAGCATCACAGCCATTCTGCCCAGTGAGCCACTGAAAATTCAGAGTGCAGCACTGCCACACCTGCCAGCCTTGAAGGGAAACAGTGAGAGAGCTGGCAGTGTGTTCTGCAGCTCTGGCTGTATGGTGAGGAATAGTTGGACTTTGGCTGTTGTCTCAAAAAAAATCAAAAACAATAACTCGAAATGTAGTATAGAAATGTCAATAATGTTGTTCCATAGTCAGGCATAAGTTTCAGATAAACACATACTCTTCCAGTGAGAGATTTTATTAAAAATAAATCAAGAGATAGTTTCCTTGAAAAGATATTTCAAGACTGAAACCTGTTTATTGGAACCTTGTCAGTTTTAAGGCTGAAAAAAAGAGAAAAAAAAACCAAAAGATGTTGCACTTGTATTCTGTGTTGGAGAACTTTCTAAATATTCTAAAGGGTTTTTTGCATATGAAAATAGTGTTTATGATCCTTATGAGCCTTAGCTAAAGTTCAAACTATATGAAAATACATGAATCTGGGTACTAATGTGCATTCTAATGCAGATACAGATATAGTCTTCTTATCAAAGTATTTTCTTATTATTTTCCTTCCCCCATTATAGTCCTGTAGTAGTCAAAAGTCCTAAAGTTGAAGCTAATTTTAAAACAGAATTATTAACTTATTATAATTCTACTTAAAAATTTCTGTCTTGTCTGAGTCTGGAGGAAAAATAAAAATCTCTGATGATAATATTTTTAAAATATGACATCAAATATATTATGCTTTTTAATGCAAGCCTTAATTTCAGCACTTAACCTTTTAAAATTAGTTTTTGCCTACTATTTAAATTCTCCAGCTTGAGAAAAAGAAGAGAAAACAAAGATGCTTATAAGTTTTGAGAGAGACATATCTGGAAGCTGCGTGCTTTCATCCAAATAACTATCAAAAACTAAGAAAGGTTAGATATTTATTTTGGTGGATGCTTCATGGATAAAACCCAAGATTTTGCAGAAGGTGGAAATAACATATTAAAGTGGTTAGTAGAACTTGCAAAGGTTTCTCAGCATCAGGAAATCAATATTCTTCAGGGGATGTACTGTAAGTCTGTCCCATTAACACTCACATCTAGAGTGTGTTTGCAGAAGGTGTGTGTTTCAACATACCTTGAATGTTATCTGAAGTTGTCACACGCAGGTGCATAGCTCTCCTCAGCAGGAGCTGATGTCACTTTGGATACGTGGCATTTCATTATCCAACCTGTGGTATATCAAACACAGCTCACTGCTGAGCTCATACTCAAGCTTTCTTAACAGTGTATAGAACTAAGCTAAAAACAAAAATGAAATGAACTTACAAAATGTTGCATCCCGTAATTTTATTGTTTGTAATAATAGTGTTTACTCCTGTGTGTTTCCCAGTTCCTACCCCCAAANATGTTAAGACCCGCCTTGTGTTCCTCCCACTCTGTGTTGTGGGAGGAGTTATGTATGTATGCATGTATGTTATATGATTGTACCCACAAGTTGTTGTAAGCCTTTTTTCTTATGTTCTGCCTTCTTCATCGGAGAATCCAAACTCCTTTGGATTCTCCAGGGCACAATAGCCGCCTCTCTCCTCTTTGTTCCTCCCCTGACAGCGAGCCTCTCTGCACGAGCCGAAGCTCAAAGGTTCTGTCCCTGGCGCGACATCAGCCATGACAGTTCCCCACAGAACATGTTCCTCCAGAACACCGGTGTGGGTGAGAGACCCAGAGCTAGCCGGGCTCCGGAGCGCCGAGCCAACAAAATATATTTCTTTGTGAGATTTTCAGAATGAGCTTCCAATCAGGAGAAGAGTGTTTAAAAGAAAAATTGTATTTGAGATGTAACTTACTTATTCAAATAGGATTCGTGGCATGATGACCTTTAATAGACACTTGGATTCAACTTGTTTCTTTATTTCTTTGTTCGTTAAACACTATCCTTTTTTAGCCACAAAACATTGCATTGTCTCACAGAAGCCTGTATGTTAAAATGAGTGACCTGGCTAGATTTGGTAATTAATATTTTATCTTACTAATGTCCTTGTTTTATTTATCATAAAATATAAAATGATCTTTCTTGTTTTGTTTCCATGAAATTTTGTTTAATGTATCAAGTATTTAAAGCAGGCTATTTTATATGTAGATGATTGGGATGAAAAACAAAACAAAACTGAAAACAGGTTTCATGTTTAAAAAACATATATATTGCATGACAGAGCTGAAAATGTACGAGGTTAACCTTTGAACATAATTCCACACACTTGCACATATACATTCCCACACAATCACAGACAAGCCATAAATAAAAACGTCTCAAATTACCTAGAAATAAAGGAGCCTTTCACGGATCACTTGATTGTCCCACACTGTGTTATATAGTTTGGAGTAATAGTTGTTTCACATCACAAAGCCATCAGGTGTTTCAAGACAAACGAAATATAAAAGCCATGTTTGGAGGAGGAGGAAGGTTGTCAAAGTCTGAATGTACCTATTGAATCTCAGTAATTGCCACTTAGTGTTTGATTTAATGAAATCCACTGAATAGAGGCAACTATTTTCTTTGTCATGCCATGTGTTTCTATTTGTCTATACCCTTCTCTGTCTTCCAAAGTCAAAGTCACTGTCCTCCACTTCCATGGAAGCACCATTTCCCTCCCTTCTGCATTCATCCTCGTCTGCATGTCTTTCCCACACACTACAGGGCAGTGTTAGAAATTAGCTTTCGTTATTTTCTCTGAAGCTGACAAGCTTGCTTTGACTGAGCCCTTAGACATACTGAAAAGACACAAACCACAAATGCACTCAAATCTGCCTTCCTTCCTGTGTGCTCTAGCAGAAATATTTGGCCTTCACTATAGAGGTTTTTGTCATCCTTCGGTTATCACAGAAGAAATAATTTACAAATTCTATTTTTCTCTTTTTCCCTCTAGCTAAAGTAAATTCTCACGAATCTCCTGAACTGTGTCAATCAAGGGATTGGAGGGTATTGTTCCTGTAAGAGTCAACTGTTCAGATTGCATAAATCCTGCTCTGATGGTGGCATTGATAAAAAAATCAAGAGGAGAAAATAGTAAGAAAACTCTTCAGATGATATTTTACTGTTAACTGCTACCAAGTCTGTGTGGTTAAGGTTTTATTTAGGGATAAAAGGGTTCTCCTGTTTCTTCTAGGGATATTTTTTTTAGAATTTAGATTCTTTTAAACTCAGTTAATTTCTATTCTGATCATTATATTAAATTTAAATTGAAAGATTCCTTAAAAAATAGATTTGGAAATTGGATATGAAAAAGGTTTGACGTAACATCATGAGAATGACCTTTTAGTCTGTTTCTTTACTGGAATTCTTGTACTGTTGAGAATTCCTGACCTGAATTCAGGATTTAATTAGGGTTTATTACAAAAACCTTTGAGTTCTATACCCCAAAGATGGGGTACAAATTACGACATACAGAGGACACAAAATCCCCCATTGTTTTTATTCTCATTGAGAAATAAAAGAAAATTACAGAATGAGTTTTGGAAGAGGCAAAATGGGCAAGGCAGCAGAATTTAGCAAATGATATTATACTTGTATATATAATAAAAAATGATGTATGTATGTGCACGTGTATACCTATACATCTATATATATTAAAAAAAAAAATTATATACTTAGGATGATGCAGACATAGCAGTATTCTTACTTCACCAGCACATTGGTAACTATGGATATGACACTGAGTATTTAAACTCTACCTATCTTTTCTCTGAGGTTCCAGAATGTAATTTAATTCTTTCCTTATAAACAAGGGATTAGGCTCACCGTGATACCTAAACCTTGTCTGTAAGGACAAAAGTTGCCTGGCATTGCAATTTCACTATAAAAGTTTTATCATGATCAGAACAATTATAACGAAGAAAGATATTTCTCTTTGCAAATAAAGCACCCACAGGAAAGCTGTTCTAGTCACTTTCCACAAGGAGAAAAGTCTCTGGACTCCTAAAGAATACTTATATCCAAAAATACAGAAATACTCCAAAGTCAATGGGTGCTTTTGTGAGGGCAAAGCCCAACTCAACTCAAACCACAACACCCAATGCGCTTATTGTGAATAAATAGAAATACCACACAGCAAAAGTTGCATCAGCTTTTGAATTTCTATGTATATTTTTACTGTATAGGATAAAACTTATTCTTCTATCTTCATTTCTATTTCTTAAATTCAGTTTCAAAAAAAAAAAAAAGGAAAAATGTAAAAATGTCTTCAGTGAAATTGGAATAGACTTTTATAATTGTTTCCGGGAGCTGTTGAACCTTTTCAGTCTGCTCCTTCTTCCTCTGTCCAGGTTCCATTTGATTGAAAACCAGTATTTGCTCAAGCCTTGTCCTTCTAGTCTGTTTATTTAAAATTAGAAGAAGGAGCAATCAGCATGGAAGAAACATGACAGAAGAGACAGGTATTTCTATGCTTATTTAACCACTTGGTTGCTTCTAACCCCTCTGTGTGGATCCAGGTAGAGTGGTGATCCAGATCCAGAGCCCGTGCTCTGGCTGTGCCGCTGAGCAAACACCATCTGTGTCAGAGCGTGTGCCAAAAGCATCCGTGTAGAATGTGTCTGCTGGCAGGCAAATCCAGCACTGCATATCCTGGTAAACTACAGCTGCTGCAAAGCTGCTTCATTTATTTTATTTTTTTTTTTACCTTTTTTATTTTTTTTTTTTCTCCTCAGGAAAAGTGGGGGATGTCGAAGCAAAATGAGATTGCTTTGCTGAAAAAATCATAAGTGTTCAAAAGCAGGAAATTCTAACTGCTCCTCCCAATTATCTGGACATTTCAAAGCAACGGTGTCCTACCAATGTTTCATGACATCCAGCAGGAAGAAAGTGGCATGTACAACTCAGTAATTTGCACCCACATTCAATAAAACAGCCATGAAGCTGTTGGGGTCCCAGTGCATCTTTCAGGCATGAACATCTCCACTCAAATGGCTAAACATTACTTACCAAAATGACCTCAGTATTGTTTTGAAGTTCATATGGAACACAAAAAAATAGGAAGTAAAAATCTGAGTTTCACAGTAGTATGCAGTTTATACCAAGACCTTCATTACGTCTGCAATTAGGCTTTTATTCGTACAGTTAAATAAATGCACTAAAACCCTATAATTTTGCTTTTCATAGCCATTCACTGTCATTGCTTCCTGCTTGTAATGAAACTGGAAGCCAGGGCAGGATCTTGTTTTAACATATGTGAAATGAATACTGTTACAATTTTTTTTGTTGTTTTTATAATGCATTTTGGTAATGCCTGTTTAGGGGGGATGATATCCACATAGGATGTGGAAGGATATGAAGTATGGCACAGTCATGCATGTGAAGATATCAACATGAAGAATCTCTACTTCTGGGACAGCAAACCTGAATTATGTGTGCATTTCATTGTGTGTTTTCATTCCCTTTTTTATCCCTCCCCCCCACACACACACTTTTTTGTGTGTGGATTGTGTGTATTCTCTCTCTGAACTTCTAGGAAACTTACTTGTGTGTAACACAGAAGACAATGAAGTAAACTCTTCTTATGCTTGGACAAAGGGAAAAAAAGCTTCTATGCTTACCCAAAATTTTAATTTTTGTTCCTTTTTTCTTCTCCATAATCTAAAAATCTAAACCCTGCGTATTTCTAAATTGAAAGTCAGTGTTAGAAATTTGTGTGAAGAAAACCAAACAACATCACAGATTTCTGTTTTTAAAAGCAAAAAAATTCTTTAGTGTTTTGACAAATGGGGGAGGGGGGCATTTGTTTTGAATTTATTTAGGTTTTTTTTTTTTTTTCTTTTAAAATAAATAATTGAGCAACACATCCTGTCTATGCACCTCTGTGATATGACAACCTGATTGAGTGGTTGGAAGGCTAATGCAAGCATGGTGGGAGGGAAATCCAGGTGAGCAATTCAGAACAGCTCATTTCACTAGTGGGCTGCTAGAAACCAAAGCAAATGCACATGGGGGAAAGGAAAAGCAGGTGTATAAAGAAAGATTAAAAAACTTAGAAGAGAATAACAGGACACAAATGCTGAGTTTTAATAGAGATTATAGATTTAACACTGAGCTTTTTATATGTTAATGTTCATTAGCATCTGAAAGGGACTACCAGAATAAGAAGAGAGTAGAATAGATCAAGATTCTTATTTAGGTAGGTGGAACAGGGGAATACCTGTTTTTCACATGTGAAATCTAAGTTTCCTAGGATAGGCAACTAAGAAAAACTCTTACAGACTGAGCAGAATCCTTGAAGATCACAGCTGCCATCACTAAAAGGTTCTGCAAGCATCTCATTTTTTTCCTCCCAGGAAGAGATATTGGATTGTTTGAGTGGTAAAAAGAGATATTTTATTAAATTTGTGAAAGAGGAGGAATTACAACAGTATGTGTGTGTTACAAGTACAAAACATATCAGAATTTTTTTTTTTTCTCTATATCCTATCCTGGTATTATTAGCTTTACATATACTTTGTGAAAAATGCCATCCAAACCTAAATCTTTCACTTTTATAATAGTATGCTGACAGATCTTACAGTGCTCCATAACATTATCATGTCTATTTTTGTAGCAATGATATGGAGGGAAAATTGTAGAAACCTGTTATAAACTAAGCTGTTTAAAGCTTTGTTATCCTTTATACAACTCTCAACACTGTGCAACAGGTAAAATATAGTTGCTCACAAAGGCTTAATGCTAAAAAGAAAATGAGGATAAAGGTGAAAAAAAGGAAGCTATTTCTGGATGTTGTATTTCCTTATGAATCTTAAACCTCTTCTTTCTTATTATAAGTACTATGAAAGTTAAGAAAATAGTTTTATTTTTCCTATTTATTCATATTTTAGTTCTGAAAATTTCCTTACAATTTAACATTCTCAAAAGTAGGATACTCATATATCATTAGAAAACATAAAACATATACATACATACATAAGTTTATAAATTTTATATATATATATACACACAGATATAAGTAGTACATAAGTTGTACAACATAAGTTGTAATTTACATATGTGTGTTTAGTTCTATGGAGACTCTTTCCATTTATCTCTTACTATGGAATTTGGATTTAATTCAAGAGAATGAATGAGACAAAATGTATTACTTTACTAGGAAAATTAACATTGTTCTTTTCACACACAAAGTGCTACTGAAGGCAACACTTTATTTTGTTTATATTAAAGAAAGAAGAATATTATTGGACTTCAAGTATAGTAAATTAATCTGAAAAGTAGTTTTTAGTATAGGGGATAATAGTACACAAGAAATAACTAATGCCCTGCATATATTTAGATAGATCTCATTTTTTATAACCACTTCTGTCACTTCTTGCTTCGTCATTAACTTTTGACATTTGATAGCATGCTACATTATTTCCACATTCATTACTAACAGTTCTTGTTCTTAAAGTTAATCAAAGCAAAGCCAGAAGAACTTTAGCTCTAAACTGCAAGAGATTGCCCTTTTGGAAAGTGAAAATAAAATGCAGCCATGCTCTATGGCTGTGCCAGGTAGAAAAACTTGTTTGTAGGTGCTCTGGGACCAAAGTAAAAATGCAAAGTGAGGTGCTGAAGCCAGAGCAGGAGGGGAAATGGCACTTGTTGTGACACTGCAGTTGTCTGGAGCAGGCTGCACTTGTAATATTAATCAGAAGAGATGGATAATCTGGCTTCTTCTCCTTTAATGTGTACATTCAGCTGGGAAAGTTTGCAAAATATTTTTAAAGTAAAAGATTTTTTACATAGAAACAAAAGGACATCTCTTGGGCCTGAGCATCTAAGTCTGTAAAACACAACCTGCACTCCTTCATGCTGCTCTAAACTAGAGTAGCAACTGAAACCAAAGATATTTTTTTGCTAAATGGTTTTCTTTTAATGATCACATGTGTGTTTCCACTCTGGGCATCCGGAACTGAAAGGCAACATAGATTAATAAAGATTTCTGTTTTGGAAGTGTTTTCTCTAAATGGAAACAATTTTCCTTCTTCCTCCAACTACACATTTTATCTCATTGTTGGACAAATATCTCCAGGTTATAAGATTTATTTTACAATTTTCAGGTCCAGGGTATAAGGTTTATTTTAAATTATTCTACTTTCATTGTGGAGTATGTCATAATACTTTTCCCCTGACAACTTATTCTGTATTTCCAGGGAAACTGTTTGGACTGCCTAAAACACAGCTGCTAATAATGGATGTTCTAGCAGTGTACCCCTAACCTGCTGCAGTTCACTTGTCTTTCTGAGCCAAAGATCTAACAAGTCTTAGGGTACAGCCTGAGCCCTGACAGTATCATTAGTCCAGGTACAAAATTGTTTCCAGCTATTTCGTGCCCTTTGAGATGAAATTCCTTCTACACACCAGGCACCTCACTAATAATGATAGTGACCTCTTAAAAAAAATCCATCTCTGTGGGGATTTCAAGTTCCTTTATATAACATTGTTCCACTTAACCCAGGAAAGCTGAGACAATCTCAAATGCCATGGCTTCTCTACCTCCATGACTTATCAGCCATGAAAATAATGACCAAGCTGGGAAAAATTGCATGACTGGCTTCCTAGCACTGTTTTGTTTTCAGGAAAAGCCTTGGAACATGGAAACCTGTTTGTCCTTCCCAGCCAAAGGCCCAGGAGCATCAGGCAATGCTAAATTTAATGTTGTCTTTGAATATGTTATTATTTTCTGACAAATCAAGATGTACTATACTGGCCCACACCAGTAGCCATTTCCCTCTACTACTTTTTCCCAGGTTTGGCATGTATTCTTTGACTCTCAGGTGCACAAATAATCATAGAATTGCTTGAGTTGGAAGCTTCCAGAACCATACACTAAAAAAATATTGCAAAAAATGTAGTGCGGTGTTAATTGTTTAGCACAAGAATAAGATTTCCCATCACATCTCTTTTTGCTAAGCATTTTTCAATCTAAATTACCTGCAGTAGTAAATACCATAAATTTTGTGAAGACCAGGTCTTGAGTATAGCTCTTAAGTACAGAGTGCCTGTAGATAGCTTGGTAATTTTTCTCTGTACATGACACAGAAAGAGGTGGCAGTAAACACCTATGAAAAATCCTTGTACAACATAAACACAATTTCTTCCCAGTCATGATAACAAAGCTGCCACACAGAATGTTGTTTCTGTGTATCCTTGAATTCTCTGTTCAACATTTAAACTGCATAACCTATTTTTTTGTTCATGTTAAAAATAATTTTAGAAACTTGGGAGTCTCAGTTTCATTAGACAGTACTTAAAAACTCATTTTTCTGACTTTTGGTTCTTTCTGAATATCTCTATCCCCATTTCTCTTATGGCATCTTTGTGTGTTTCCTTAAGAATGGTAAAATCTGCTCAGCCTAGGAACATGGTCAAGGAGTGAAATAAAGCTTTATCCTTTAGCTGACAGTATGAATACATTCATGCTCATACTGTGATGCAATTTGCAGTTGTCTGTGTCATCAGTAAATTTTTCTATTATATAAGCAAAGAATAGGAAAGACATTGTGCTGGAACAAGAACTTTCTAAGTATGAATTTGAGATCAGTGCACTCAAAAATGGCAAAACCGTGAGAGAATTATGCAGGTTGTCCCAGTAGGGCATTAACACATTTTTAATACAATCCCACACTACAAGTATCTGAATGTGCCATGTATATTACAGGAAAGAAAAGTGAACTATTTTATAAATGTGTTTTAAAGAAGTTTTAAAAAAACCAAGGAAACCATGTCCTTATCCTCCACCTGTGAAACCAGGTGCTTTATTTATTGCAAGAAACTGAAAGAGGTATATATTATAGTAATAACACTTTAAAATGTTTAAAGTGTCTTAAAAAGATATTTCTGTGTATTTGGAGCCCAAACTTGTGAAATACCAGAATTTTATGCGGGGACAATGTCCCCATCAGGAATAAGTATTACGAATTTCCACAGAATAAAGAAATTGTTCTCAAGCTGATTGATTTATAACAGGGTGAGCAATAAAATCTAAAACTGCTTCAGGATTGTGCTGACTTGTCTGTCATTTTAAGGCATGTTAGCATGCCACACTTTTTAAATAAAATTTGAATCCTTCCTGGAGCAGAAGTAGTGAGTAGAGACTGTAATGTGTTCCAATGGTGATGGTTTTGGTAGGTATATGTATGTGGAAATTTAGCATATATGTATTTTAGCATGGATAAATTACCCATATTTTGCTGAGCAGTTGTAGTCATTTCCTGTCATCTTTGTACTCACATATGCTTCTATCATGTCTTTGTGATACATGCCATTATTCTGACTTTTTCCTTCATAAATTTAGACACAATGCCCACTGCAAATGATGATCTTTATTTAAACCCTCCGTCTCTGTGATAATGATGTTGTTGCCTGAAATTAAAAAAAAAAGAAACAAACAAACAAAAAAAACAACCAAAAAACCCAAACAAACAAACAAAAAACAAACAAACAAAAAAAAACTTGCACCAGTATTATAATGGTAAGTAATACCATATCTTTAATGGAAGCTTCCAGGTACCCAGCATTGGATTTCTACAATTTCTTAAAGTTCGAAAAATTAGCATATCTAAAAAATACTGCCCAATTAGAAAAGAAGTTGGTTAGGTAATTTCCCCCTGGGTTTTACCCCATTGGAGCCTCTCTCTCGATCTTTTAGCTCTGCATTTTATTATGTCTACAATCTACGATGCAAAACAAAGTGTCCTTGCTAGACTAAAAGCAAGACTAAATGGGATTCCAAGAAGGTAGCATATAATGTAAGAAAATTATGTAAGATAGTGCAACTTTTACTATGCTACAGTGACAAAGTGTTAGAAACTACACAGCTATATATTAAAATCTATAAAGCTGCAGATACATAGAAAGCAAAAATCTTTAGGCATCAATGTCTCTGACTTTATATTCAAGATTTTCAGTCAGCATGTCTTTGCAAGGAATGGAGATAAGCCTGCTCTTCATGCTTTCCATGTGTTTTAAAGGATTATAAAAAGTGGCTTTGGCTAGTGTGTTTGCTGGCACATGTACCATGAAGTGAAAGATGAAGCTATGTTGTGTCAGTGATAAATATTTATCAGTTCTGTAATTCATAATGAATCCTGTAATGTATTCTAGAAAAGGCAAGAAGTCAGCATAGTTGACTGACTAAGGCCCTTGAAAGGGTCAGTGGAAGATGTCTTGGGTTTGCAGCTGCACATTAGGGTAGAAATAGCAGTTATATGGTATATATCTATATTTGTTCATAGAGAGATGCTTCTCTCATTTTTTTTCACTCTGGCTTTGTCTTCCAGAGACTGCTTCAATTCTTTTTGTCTTCTTTGTGACATGGTGATTCAGAAAATATACTTGAGAGTTAGCAGAATTCTATTTCAGTGTACTTTAAGTACTTTAAGTATACCCCAAGTTCTTTTTGAGGAAGAGTAAAGGGACAGACTTTTGATTTTTTTATGTTAATGGTCAAACTTAACAACTTAGCAGTGTGATCAAAACAGACAGAAATGTTTTGGACATATACAAGAGTGCTTAGCAGCACCTTGAAGTAATGTCAGAATACACTAGGGAACACTAGCAGATTTGGAACAGCATAAGGAATCAGCCGTCTAGAGAAAGTTAAATAAATGTTTTTTATCATTGTGAAAGTGTACCTACATGCAAGAACAGGGACACTACATATCTTTCTTATTGAAAGTTTTGATCTGTCAGGATTTTTACACTGAAGGTCCTCTGTACCATACCACCAAAAGATAGGTGAACAGTATTTTCAGGTTTGTATGTAGAGCCAAAGTCCTAGAGAGACCTCAAGAAATCTTCAGGGTTGACAACATGAGTTCCTCTGGTCAGGTCATATGTGATTGCATTAGGATTTTTATTCCATTCCTCAAAACTTCCTTACATCAAAGCAAGCAAAAAATCGTACAAGCTGAATTTAATTTAACACATAAGCTGAATTGATGTACAAGAGGGTTTTCTTTTTTTTTCACCATTACCAGCTCCATTG
Organism: Phainopepla nitens; assembly: GCA_013400175.1. Taxonomy (NCBI): domain Eukaryota; kingdom Metazoa; phylum Chordata; class Aves; order Passeriformes; family Bombycillidae; genus Phainopepla; species Phainopepla nitens. The sequence continues at coordinate 110,303 of VXBQ01015837.1, forward strand.
CCTACTTTCTTGGAAAGATGTCTTTCAGGGAACAGAGAGCAGCAAGTCTGTTCAACAGTCCAGAATCAAGCAGGTCCAGCATTTATCACGGCATGACTGCGATATCACACGACTGTGACGACGATGCTAGCAAATTTGAACTCCTGGATCATTATCTCCTTATTTAATCTTCTCTTGGGCCTGTGAGTGCTATAAACTGGTTAGAATAACATTAGGCCCCATTTTCTTGATCAGAAACCACTGTGTAATCCCATAATGAGACTGGAAATAGCTGTTTTGCTGTCTGGTTCCTAAGCAGAGCAGTGGAAGAGTGTCAAAAGTTTTGCTACAGATGAAATACAGACATTTTAACAAATCATGAAAGGGTTGTTTTGTTTTGTTTGGTTTTTTTGGTTTTTTTTTTTTTTTTCTTTTCAGAGAAAGTTATTTGATAACATAAAAAAAAGTACAATAAACTTTATTGCTCTATTGTTTATGTATCTTGCCTGCAGCTTCATTGGCTTGTGTGAAGCTGTGGTTAGTTCCATAAATTTCTGCTTCACACCAGGTGAAGCCCTGCAGGAATATTGTGAAATACACAATCCACTGTCTAAGACTTCTGCTTTTGACTGTATTTCTTGGTTGACCAGTGATGAATATACTGGATACCTTGGAAACTCTTTCTTTAAGATAGCCTCAAGAAAAACCATTACATTTTCTCCATCAAAGACTGCTTCTACCAGCAGATGGAACAGAAGGAACTGCCTCCAGAAGTGGTTTTCTGTTTGCCTGGAGGTTAATTGTGGAACAGAAAAAATGCTGAGCATGTGCTTAGCTGCTAAATAAATATACTTAACCTTTGTGATCCGTACAACATATTGACTGTAGAGATTGTGGCAAATAAATTCTATGAGCAACCAGATCAGTGAGGCAAGAACTCTGTGAAGAATGTGACAGAAGGTAGACTGGGTGTCCTACAAGTCCCTTCCTTTACAGTGATGCAAATCCTTTCATTGCAGGTAAAAAGGCTACCAGCCAACATTGTCAACATTGTGGATGTCTGTAACTGAGAATAAATACAATGCACAAAACCTGGGCTCATGGGAACCTTGAAAACTGAGTGTGGGAACATCAGAGAAGGGCAAGAGGAGGAGATGGAGCAATCATATTAAAGAGCAGGATTTGATTCATACATATTGTTATATCTTCTTATCAAGAGGTGTGTGAGGAGCAGGACAGAAACCAAAGGCAGCTTTGTTCCCTCCTAACCACCACCCAAGCACCTAATAAAGATTCTGAGCAGATGTGATTTAGCTTGAAATTAGAATTTGAGCTCAAGTAGAGGAGACTAACCGAATCCAAGTACTTTGAGCTCGCATTTCAGTTTTTTCCCTTTTCTTAATTTTTTTTATTAAAAAACCCTAACCACCAAAAAGAAAACTACCTCTATACTTGATTTAAAATATTCTTTTCTCTCTCACTCTCCATCCAGGAAGGAGGAGGAGCAGAAAGACACCAGCATGCATGGTATGGAGGATGAAAGCAATTATAATGCATGATGTAGGAGGAAGAAAATTATGGGGAAATTAACTTCAGCAGTTCTCTGATAACTACCTTCATAGATTATAAAAGAATCACTGAAAATATATATGTAAATTACCTGAATTTTCTATTAGTGTTTTCCTCTGCTGTCTAGATTGTGAACCTTAGTGAATGAAATTTTGTAAATTAAGGAAAATGATAAAATAAAAATCAATATATTTTATTTTAAATTATTTCTGATGCCAACCAGATGCAGGAATGGTCAATTTGCATGGGTGCTATATTAAAAAAATATATACATGTGATGATGTGTTACTTAATGTAGTCCTGAAAGCAAATTCCTTTTGGGAACACTACAGTTTGGAGTAAAGAATGTAAATTGAATACTCTCATCTAGATTTTAAACTTTCCCCCCTCCCCTTGCCCCTTCCTTCCAAGAGACCTTTCTATTAAACTTTTGTATGGTGGAAAGGTAATTCAGTTAGTCATCAATATTAACTTACTGGCTATCTCTTGGAAATCATGTCATTTCACAATCTTTTATATGCATGCAGAATCATTGTCTACTGTATGATTAGATATCAAAGTTAAGCTATTTATTTAATGTGCTGTTCAAGACAAATATGGAGAACAGAAATTTCTCCATTTTTTATATTTATTTCATTTTTTTAAACAAATATTATTTAAGCTACTTCACAGGAGAATGAACAGTTATGAATAATCATTTGGTGTACATGGAAGAAATCAAAGAGAGGGATGAAAGATATGATTTTTTATTACAATCTGAGCTTCAAAAATGGTGATCATAAAGGATGTCTGGTTAAATGCCTTTGAACTGAGATTAAGTTACACTGATATAAATCAGGAGCAAGTCTTTCAAACACAAAGACAATTTTTTTTAAAAAAGAGAATCCATCAATTCTGAATCCGTGAGATCTGAGACTTTTGAGTTCTCTTGATTTTTTTATCAAACTGTTGAAGAAGCCAAAATTTTCACTCTTTATTTTACCTATTTCTTTTGTTTGTTTGTTTGTTTGGTGCTTTTTAGCTCTATATTCCAACTTAAATCCATGCATGCAAGTGCTATGTTATTTTGGGCAAAAATTTTCTTTGAGTTTAGTCAGAACTAGATTGCTGGCTGACAGCTGCATAAGTTACTGGTGAGAGAACATTTCTTCTTTTTGAGCTCTTTCTTACTTGCTGTGCTCTAACAGCTGCTAAACTCTACACTAATGCACACCATTAACTCCCCACTGGTGAGAAAAGTGACATCATAGTCAATCTTCTGTCATGAGGGTGGAGTTGGTCATTTGTTACATGGGCATCTCCATGTCCTAGAGCAGGAGTTTGCATCTATTTGTAGAGACAAGAGATGGGGTAGGAGGTGCAGGTGTTTCATCTTGTTTCCTCATTCTTCTCATCTTTCTCCCCTGTTCATCACTGGGAGTGCCAGTCTGACTCAGGCAGCAACTATCTCCAGGGTACACAGACTTCTTGGAAAAAAGTATTGCTTTCCCTACACAACTTTTCCAGGTAATCTGTATTAATTTCAGCAGAATTTCAACAGCCCTCGTGGTCCCCATAACAAACTGAAAGGAAGCAGGCTGTGATCAGATGACGCTATGCAAAACTGAAGTCTGAATTTTCTTCACTTTCCTTCTGAACTTGTTTTCGGTAGCCTGCAGCTGTGGACATATCTGGCTTGTCTGAAACCATTATTCTTTTACAACAAACCATCCTGAAAGGTATTTTGAGATCACAGTTTATGACTAAATGAGCTTTATGGTTTTTCCTGAAGATATTATTAGTCAAGATGTAAATATCAAAAGTTGGATGAAATAATAAACATTAGTATTATTTCCTCTGATTCTATTTCTTCATTAAATTGAAGTTTTTTGGGACCAGGTCAGAAGATTCTGTTTCCTTTAAAATTTTTCTCCAGTATTTCCTTATTTCTTTCCTACAATATGAAATTTTGCAACTCAGGTGCATTTTGTTTGGTTCTTTCCCTTTTGGAAATAAATGAAAAACATTATTAGATAATTTAATGTTTAGTTATCACCCCAGAGCGTCAGCTTTTATCAAAGTTTATTTTGGATGATAGCCATCTATCAATTCAGAAATTTTTATTTGGAAAAAAAAATTAAACTACCATAGTATTACATACAAGAATTTCTCTAGACATTTACTTGAGGTTTTATCTCAACATGGAGAAAGATCTGTCAGTTGCATCTCATCCACAAAAATTCCCCAAGGCAAGCATAGGTAGAGCCAAGGGTTTTTTGATACTAAGCATAGTGAATAACCTTCATGACAGCTGCAACCTGCAGTGCAGCCACAGCCTGCAAATGTTTGAGTTAATAAACCATCAAAGGTGGGTTCCACACCTTTCTAAAGGGAAACTTCAGAAGGCTCATCTTGCATTTTTGTCGGCATCTGATTTTTAATGTGATGTACAGAATGTGGATAATCTTCACTGAAAGGAAGAAAGGTGAAGATGATCTAAAAGCTGTAGTAGAATGATTAAATGGGAAACTTAGCAGCAGCAACAATAACAAAATTGAGTAACAAAAACCAAATCAAGTTTTCTACCTGTGTAATCAGTGAATTGTGTTTCAAAGAAATGACGCTCTTTCAGAATTAAAGAAAAATGGATGTTATATCCCATTTTGTACCATAATTCGTGAAGTAAAACTAATTTCAATCTTTATTGAAAGTAAGAACACCCTGCAACCTGTAAGAGAAAAAGGGAAGTGATAACACATGCTTCCTTGAAAGTCTGTCTTGAGAAAAAAAAAATTGCAAATAAATCCAAGAGAGCTTTTCTAGTAAAATCTTCAGCAATATGTCCAAGAAAAAGGAAGATTGCATGAAACTCTGTAGCTAGATGCCTATTTCTCTTATATTGTCTGCACTTTTTGAATCCTTTTCTTATATTTGAAATACTCGGACTAATATATTTTTTTTTTCTGTAAATAGCATATATTATTTCTGTTTTACCTATAATTTCCCATCTTGTATGGAAGAACTCAGCTCCACAGTTCTGTCTTCTGACAACTGTGAGCAAACTGTAGACCACAAATAGTTAAATCCAGAGACAAGTGATAAACAGATTGCAATGAAGTAATTTAGCTTATGAGATGGTGGAGTTTCTTCCTGCATTCTTTTCTGCAGAGCAAATAGTGTCCTGATTTATGTTTCTAGATAGGCAAGGAATATATACATTGCTCATTCTTGATTTAAAAGGTGGCTTGTAAATGACTAAGAGATAAGTAACTTTGTCTCTCCAGTGAAAGGAGTCATCTCTTACAAAACTTAACCTGCTTAATAAGTTCAACTCTGTGCTATCTCCAGATAGCTACCCTTCTGACTGCAGTACATACCTGTTCATTATGTAATCCTCAAACATAAAATATGACATATTTGAGAGGATTTGGGTAAAGAACATATTTCCAGAATTTACTTCTGATATTTTGAATATCCCAATACTTTTTCAATACTTACCAGCTTCTAGAGAATATGATCTTAACTCTTAATTCTCACAGAATCACATAGCAATTTAGGTTGGAAAAAACCTGTGAGATCATTGAGTTCAACCTGTGATCAAACACCACCATTTCGGCTAGAGCATGGCACAGAGTGCCCCATCCAATCTTTCCTTAAACACTTCCAGGGGCTGGCACTCCACCACTCCCTAGGCAGTCCATTCCAATGCCCAATCACCCTTCTGTGAAGAAATTCCTCATATTATCCAGCCTAAACCTCCCTTGGTGCAACTTGATGCTGTGAGCTCTTGTTCTGTCGCTGGTTGCCTGGCAGAAGAAGCTGACCATCGCCTGACTACAGCCTTCTGTCAGGCAGTGGTAGGGAGTGATAAGGTCTCCCCTGAGCCTCCTTTTCTCCAGGCTAAACAACCCCAGCTACCTCAGCTGTTCCTCAATCAGAATTGTCCTCCACACCCTTCACCAGCTTCATTGCCCTTCTCTGGACACACTCCAGCACCTCAAGGTCCTTCCTGAATTCAGGGGCCCAGAACTGGACAGGTACTCAAGGTGCTCCTCACTGAAAAGCAAACAAAACAAACAACAGCCCTCCCAAAAAAACAACTCCCAACTTCCATTTGCAGTCTTAATTTCCTAGATTTTCTGGAAACATCTCTAGCTGCTGAAGTTGACACTAAAGTCACCAGCGACGTCCTCGCCTAGGATCATCACACCAGTTCCTAGTGGTTATGTTCCACCTAACTCCTTATCTGATGCTGCAGGGAAACAAAGAAGTCCTCACTATCAGACGGAGTAGTAAAACAGAGAAGCTGCTAACTTGTTTCTTTCACAGTGTCCTGGAGTGACTCTGTGCTGGCTGTTGAGTTCTGCCCCGTTCAGACGGGCTCTGAGAGCCAAGGGGGGAGAGAAGCAGCCGCAGTTTGTTCTCAGGAGCTGCACTCGCTCCCTGCATCCTTCTGCTGGGCTGGGCTGCCTGCAGGGGACAGCCAGGGAGAGCTCTCCTTGGCTTTTCAGTTAGTTTAGCTAGCTGAGGCAGAGAAGTTCCCTGGGCTGTGGTTTTGTTCTTTCCTTGGGGCTGTGTTGAACCCGCTCTGGGCTGAGAACCCAGCAGAGCACCGGGAGTTCCCAGCTGTGCCCACCGGGGCCTGGCCTGGGCCCAGCATTTCCCAGAGCTGGGGCACTGAGCAACCCAGAGAGGGACTGGCTGAATTTGTCATCTCCTCTGAGCAGAGAGAGGTTTTGCTGTTTAGTATTGTTCATTTTGTGCAGGAGAGTGCTTTGACTGCTGAATAAACAGCTTTTTCCACTTCTCTCTGAGGATGTTTTTTCCCCCCGGACCAGCTGGAGGAGAAGCCACTTGAGTTGGCTTTTTGGAGCAACCCCTTTGGAGGTTGTCTCCTACATTTGCCCAAACCAGGACACACAGCCCCTCTTGCAATCTTAAATAGTGTCTACCACCAAGTTACTTAATAAAGCCTTAGAGATTTTTTTGGGGGAAGTTTTGCAAGGGCCATTTCAGTATATTGCATTTGAAAGAGATTTTCCTCCTATGTAATAGAAGCTGTTTGGTGTCAAGAAATAGAAGAAAAAAGAAACCTAGGGTATATCCATGTGTGTTAGCAAAATGAATTGCGTCAGAGATCACTCTTTGGTCTTTTGACCAAATAGAAGGATTTTGCTATTCATACTCTTAAGTTCTTATTTTTGAAATAAGCCATTTCAGACAGGCATAATAGGAGTTGCTGATGATTTGTGTAGATAACCAAGATGTGCCCAAAACTTGTCTCGTAGTTTTCTAGCCAGGGCAGAGAGGTGACATGATTTAATGATAAAAATTACACAGCTTCCCTGGCAGAAGAAAGGATAGTATCTTTTTAATCCACAAATACAAACTGAGCGCTAAAAATTTTAAGGCAAATCAAAAATTTCTTGAAAGGTAGGAGATGAAATCATAAGTAATTCATTTACCTACATATAGAATTTAGAAAAAAGAAATTAATATTCTCTACAATTCTGATCACAAGATGCCTTTTCAAGCATGTCTTTTTGCTTAATTTAATGGGGATTCTGGTAATATTCTCAGTTGTGCTTATTTGTATTTGAAGAAGTGAAAAGTGACAGAGAAAGGCAGGGTTTTGATTTGTGTGTGAGGAGGTTAATACACTGGTAGATTCATTATGATTTATCCTGCTACAGTGTTAGAGGTGTAATCAAATATATTTACCACAAGTATAAAAGCCAGATAACATAGTATATTATCTACTGTCTGTGGCAGATTTTATTGTTAAAGAGCACATGAGAGTTGTGGCACAAGTTACTGTGTATTTGTTTCTAGCTCTTAAGTTTTCAGCAGTGCATTTTTCTGACATGAATAAGTGATATAAGACTTTTACGGTGCAACAAACAAGATATCAATTAGCAAAATGGGATGGGGGGTTATTTTATGTGTGAATATAAGCAGTACTATATTTTCTGGATTTTTTTGGAAGAGAACATAGGAAATCTATACATAATGCATTACATATTTCTCTCTCCAGGTCTACAGATGGACCAGTTGAGAATTCACAGGTATCTACATGATCCAGAGACAAAAATCTTTGTAGAATGGTGAAAAAACACTTGGTAAGTCTTGGGTTTTAACAGTTATTTAGACACTATGATCGATGGGATGTATTGCTAAAAGGACTCCAGTAGGTTCAGGTTCTGAGTTTTCCTTTTTGAATGGAATAAATAGATTGAAAGTATTTTGTAGTGGTTTGTAACTGCTTAGAATTTGTTTTTTGGGTTGTGGGTTTTTTGTTTCTTTGTTGTTTTTTGGGTTTTTTTTTCTGTCTGGAAATGAGTAATTTCTGTGAATAACACTATCCTGTACAATGTCACTTATGTGAGTTAAAACAAAAATATTTACCAAAATATCTTAAATCTAAATATTTCCTCCTATGTTCCTAACCCTATTGGCTGTACTAATTCAGGCTGTGTCAGAAAGTGTAATAACCTTTCTACTTGTACCATCCAGAGATTTTGAGCATTGTGAGCCTCTTTTCAAGGTGTGCATCAGGTTTATTTGGCAGTAACAGTGTTAGATGGTTGGAACACAGCAGAATGTCTAACCCAATGTCTTTTGCAGAGGTTAGTGTATTGTCTTGACCATGCACTCAGTGTGCTGACACTGTGTAGACAAACCCCCTGCATTAGTTTTCTGAATGCCACTATTGAAACAGGATTGATTCATGCTATGTTCATTACATCTTTGATTCTTTAACAATAAGATTCGTTGTCTTAAGTATCTCCTACTGGTTTACAAAACCCCTCAGAGGCTTCTGCTCATTCCCTGTGATAGGGAAGGCTGCAAATTCGGAGGGAAAAAGATTTGCTTAAAGTCTCCATGAAGGTTTGACCTGGTTCAGCAGCCAAACACCCACCCTCTCTCTCGATCAATCCCTTCTCCCTTGGGATGGGGAGGAAATAGAAGGAAGGCCAGAAGGCTGAGGTATACAGTCTTATGGAGGGAAGGTAGAAACTGCATAGTAGCAAATAGAAAAGAGGAATTTGTTCACAACTGCTGCTGCCTGATGTCCACCCACTTCCTAGAGACCAAAGCCACAGCGTGAGTAACATTTTCTTGGGAAGACAAACACCACAGCAATGATGTTCCTCTTTCCCCCTCTTTTCTCTGAGCTGTTCTTGCTGTGCATGACATCCCACAGTATGAAATCTCCCTTTGTTCTCTCTGGGTCAGCTGTCCCACCCCCAGCCTATTTACTAACAAATATAGTTCCTTCAGGCAATTTGTAGAAAAACAATTGCAGCTCTCACTTTTCTGGATTTAGAAGAGGTATTTAGCAATACAGCAAAAATTATTCATTAATTATTTTATTCCAGTTGATTTGTGTTTTTTCTCTATCTTCCCCTTATCTATTTATCTGACTACCTACTCCTTCCTTCTGGTTTCTTTTCAAATCCTGAATACCTTTGAGGAGTCTCTAAAGGAGAGAGAAATACAGATAGTGGCCTCTCTTTGAAGGAGGGCTGCAAGGCACATATGCTAAAGAACATTGACATGGAATCAGGCAGAATTGTTGCTAACACCTGTCAGTAATGTAATGGTCAGCAGACTTTTTTTTTTTTTTTTTTTTGGTGAAGCAAAGCAAAACAAATAAGCAACTCCTAAAGAAAAAATGAAATCTTTTGGAACTTGCAAAATTTGGCAGGTCCAGTAATGAAAACTGAAAAGTCCAGAAGTCAAAATCCAACCTGCCTCACAATAAGATTGTCTGTGCAATCTTTACTATGACTCCTATACTCACATTTTTACAGAATTGTATGGTGATCTGTAAAACTGAGAAAGTTGCCTGTCACAGTACACTGGAGAGATGATGCTTCCTTACAGCTGTTGGATGTATTGATTTGTCCTTATTATTCAAACTGGATGGTGCCTTTTTTCTGCATGATTATTGAACACATTCTGCAGACAGGATTATTTATTTTCTACAGTATATAAGTACTTTGCAGAAATTAATCTTCTTCTACAATATTCTCTTTATTCAAATGAATTGAGGGACAGAGTATTTTGACATCTTATCTCAGGCATGAGAGTTTTGAATTTTTCTGTGTTTGAGTCTGTATTAGTATCAGATAGGTTCAAAAGACACATCTCCACAATTTAATTTGCATGAATGCAGAATATATGAAACCCAGAAACAACAAATATATGGTTAGGGCCCTTCCCTAAAATGTTTTGATTTGATAAAATGGAACATTTAATTAGCCTGACAGAGATATTCCTTTGCAGAAGCAGGAATTCTCGTGCTTTAGGCAAATACTTTATTTTCTTTACTGGTCACTGTATGCTGTTTTCCAGTAGGTAATAAGCAAGATCCAAGCTGTAGAGCAGGAGTCTGCTTTATTACATGAACTGGCTCAGTTTTTAAGTCTGATACACAAAAAAAAATTTGCAAATCCCAAGCAATTTTCATCCATTAATTTTCTCTCTCCACTGCCATATGTGATGGAGATCTGCTCTGCCTGGCAGGTTGCCCTTTCTGTCATTGATCCTTCTTTTCTAGTCCCTTGGAGTAACTGACATATCAGGTTATGCAACTCGTTCTGGCAAAGCTTGAAAGGAAAAGTAAAAACTCTTACTAGAACATCTGCATACAATTGGAAAAAAAAAAAGCAAACTTTGAAGAATCCGAGTCCTTCTTGTAGTCTGGAATAAGAGTATCAAGCTTCAAGATTTGCATAGGGCAACACTAATGCCAGTTTATTAGACAAGTTGAGAGGAAAATGTAGCTGGCAGCTGTAGAGCAGGGAAGGCAGAGGAGGAAAATCTCTGGCCACTGTGGGACAGGCAGTTATTGATGTTGTGTGGCTGGCTCTTGACACAGGAGTGTCTTTCTTCATTCTCCGAGGAGAAGGACTGAGCACTGATGGCACAGTGTGGCTGCCTACGAGCTGGGACCAGAGTAACCCCTGCACTGATGCTCCTTTCATTTTAGGGGGAAATCCTAACTGTGCATCTGCTAGGGATGGAGTAGGTATTTGATGTTATTCTAGAAGTTACATGATTTTTGCCAGTTTCTGGATCATAACAACCAATCTTGAAATATGCCTGAAATTTTCCCAAATCACAAAGCAGAAAAAATTCAAGCTCATTTAAACTATGGGGCATTAAACATTGCTTTTTTGCCTTAATTTTTTCAAATCCAAAGCTATATCTGATCAGATTTTCCTCACAGTAACATATGTGCAGGGCCAAAGCATCTCAAATTACATCACCAGAGTATTTGGAATGCACACTAGAAGCTAACAAGAATGTATTTCTTTCCTATATGGGTCACGATGATGCTTCCATTGTGATTCAGCTCAGATCTTTGTTCCGACTCCCAGTTCTCTAGAAGAGTTAGGCAATTTAAGATTCTTCTGAAAAGTATCCACTATACCAAATGCTCTGCTACCTCTTTTGATTTCTCCTGTCTTGGCTGTCACAAGTTTCTCTTACAAAGCTGTGAATTTGGTGGTTTGAAACTTTTTTATTCTAATTCTTTGGAAAATCTTAATTTTTTCAAACCATGAAGGTAGATGTTCAAGTTTGCAAGTTTGCTGCCAATTTGGAATGACTAAGTTACAAACAGCCACTGTCTTATTGTTTTGTCATTTCTCTATGACTACTGCTGCTATTGTTATTTATAGGTGTACTCCTGTTCATGTTTCAAAACATATTACTAATTATTATCTGTGTTTGTCTCCAATAATTCAGTGAGTTATTTGATGCATCAAGACTGAGCAGGCTGCATGAGATAAGCATAGCTTCCATTATAGATTTCTCAGTTCCCTGGTGTGACAGACTTCTGCCACCACACTGAAAACCTGAAGAGCAGCACATATCCTCTGGCTTCCTTTCAGGCACCAAGGCACAAAACAATGGCTTACACAGAAAAGAGCACAGATTAAGTTTTGTGCCCTGATACCATTACAGATTTCTGAAGTGACATGCAATCCATATAAACATTCCTTTTATAGCTTTTCATGAGTTCAGTGTAGGTTTTCTGTCACTCTGAAGAGAACAAGTGTGGGCAGGTGCTGTGCACTTTTCTTTTCATGGCTCTGCAGATGCTTTAAAGCTTTCCTTTAATGGAACTGCACAACAATATGTAGTGGTGCTGGGAACACCTGGCGAGTAATTAAAGCCACGAGGTTCTGGTTTTGACATAAACCAGTCTCATGCTAAGCCCTGCAGAACTGAAAGCCCACATGCTGTATTATTGCCTGCACAGTCTCTTCTGACGACAGCGCAGTCGTAGCCCTTCAGACCCACTGACATTTTTCATCTCAGTGAGTGATGGGAAAACTCACCCTCATCTTGGGGTTTGTCATGTTTGTACATTCATCCAAGAAGGCCATGAACCATGGCTAGAGATCTCTTGATTCTGTTTTTAGACAGATTTTAGGCTCATTACTAGCAAATATAACTCAAATTCTTCACATTCCATTCTGCATCGCTGGCAGTTAAAGTCTTTACCTTACAGTTAGTAATGAATCAAAGAATAATTTTGTATCAGAAAGGGCACTGGTTATCTCAATACCTTCTTCCATGACAGTAATGTTTCTCCTAAAGTACTTTGATGGCATAATCACCGTTATGTAGCTTGATAATGCATTAATTAAGCCTGTTTTTCTGATTAATACATATACACTATTAGTTCCTTTTAAGGATAAGACATGAGCATTCTAAAAAGCATATGCAGAAGAATAATAATCATTTTATATTTGATTAATCACTGCATTTAGAAATTTGGACACATAAAAAATATTTTATTTACAAAAAATTTTCAAGACAGGAATGGTTTTGGTGTATTTCTGAGAAGTTTTTCTTTTTGTTTTTTTTTAAATAAGCTTTATCGCTCTTTTGCACTGTGTTAGTAATGAAAATTAAATTATGCTTGACAAAATACAAAAATGAATTGCTTTTAATGACCCTTTACATTTAAAATTTTACAGTTTGTTGATATAACTGTGTTGGTTTGCTTATCTACTAATATGCAGCATTAAGCAATTTCCTTTGTTTATTTCTGTCATTAGTGAGTTAGCAACAGTGTCTCATAATGCTGTGTAAGACAAAAATATCTATGCATGCATCTGATTCTCTTTCAAACAGATGTTCTAGAACAGTGTAAAGTTGTTTATTGTTTGGTTTGTTTGTTGGCTTCAGAGAATTATGGGAATCTAACTAGTCATCTCATAATTACAATTTGAAGATATTTTGGTAGATAATATTATGCAAAAAAAAGAGAAAGGATTTGCAACCTTTCTGAAAAGAAAAATATATTTATCTGTCATTTTCAGAAATTTAAGCTGGGAAGCTTAGTCTTCCAGAATTTCTCAATATGCAAATCAGAGGAGGATTTAAGAAATATACATCTGAAAAGCTTAAGATAAAAGCCCATCTATTTGCCCGTGTTTCTTCTTTTAATTTATGGCTAACTGAAAAGTTGTTAAAAAAAGAAAAACAACAAAACTTTCTGTGTATCCTCAAGTCCACGGGACGAATGCAGATTTACTCAGCCTCAGTCAGAATCACTGCTGATCTCTCTGAAATGTTACAGGTCCACTTATCACCAGTTCCCAGTGACCAATCTCCAATTTATTCAGATCAGAAACCGTTTTCCTCTGGCCACTCTGATTCTAATGTGGGCTGTATATCATCAGGCATTGACAAGAACAGAGGGATGGATCTCTCCTGGCCTAATAAGCTTATTTTTGTCTTCAACTTTGCCTTTTTAGTGGAGGAGATATTATAAGCTGTCTGACACTTATTTGGGGATGTATACACAGAAGAAACAACTCCCAGCAGCTTCAGGGAGTGAGCAAAGCAAAATTAATGAAAATACTTCATAATAATCTTCGCAAAAACCAAAACTTTTAATAGGAGAAATTTTATGTTCCTAACCCAGAAACTTTCAACAAATGTTCTTCTCCACACATGAGGTACTCAGGTAAATTGGCACACGCTGACCTGGATTCGGGGACAATGGCTGTAATGTGTCTGCAAAAAGCCCAGTAGGCTGTACAGAGGCTTCATGTCAATCAGAGAAAGAAATGGAAGTTAAACAAGCACTGCTAGATTTTTGTGCTTTTTTTTCCATATGCTCTGTTTGTTTAACCAGCAGGGTGTCACCAGGTGGATGTTAGTGTTCGTGTACAAGGCTTTCACAGAGATTGATGTTCACAGCAACAGCTGAGTTCATTTACAATGCCCTTCTCTGAAAGCCTGGCTGAATAGATTCCTAAAGACAGTGATTTACAGTCTGTCTTTTCCTCTTTTGTTATATTCCACCACCAGTGAAGCCTATTCTTATTTGATGACTTCAGTATCCTTGCTCAAAAGTGCTCATACATTTTCAAATTCCGTTACTGTTAAAAAAAGGAGAGAAGGAAGAAGAATGATTGAGCTGTCTTTGAATAATTGCTGGGCTCTTGCTGTCCTATAACTATTGTAACAGGTTGCTTTGTCTCAGGGTTACTGAGAGGTGTGAACAGCAAAAAACTTAAAGGAGTGCAGCTTCTGGAGAGGTTCTTCTACCTCTCCAGAAGGATGATGTATTCTTTACTATCTCCTTTCCTATTTAATATGGGTAAGCACAACAATATAACTGAGGATTAACACTGGATAGAATTAAAATCACTGAAGAATCAAAAAGTTCATTGCTTCATAGGAGCTTACAAATTGTTTGTTGCAGGATAACATGTCCTAGCAGCCTTTTGTTCAGATTATCTTATTATCTTCAGATATGATATACATTCCTTCATTCAGTTCACGGATGGTGGATGAAACTGGCAGAGTTGAACAAAATTTTCTGTTTGTAACATTCAGTATTTAAATACTTAAACCCTGGAAACACAAAGAAACAAACAAAAACCCCACCAAGCTACAACAAAAACCCAACAAAATGCCTTTTATAAGACTACAGAACTTTTCTCATGGTGATTTTCTCATCTGATGAGATGGGTGGTGGTTTTGATGCAAGGGTAGAGGATCAAAAACAATCTGGAAAATAAAGATAATTAATAAATGAGAATATGGAAATAAAGATACTTAAAATGGTCCAGCTTCTGGATCTCCAAGGGTCTCATATGAAAGTAAACATATATTCACCAAATGTATATTCACCAACTGAACCAAAGTCTGCTGAAATCACTAAAAGTTTTTCCATTAATGTATTGGATTTTGGAGAAGGCTTTGAAAAGCTCTCTCAAATCAGCAGCCATGCCATGACCCCATTAAATATCTAAATTATAAAGTACTTCCTAAGACTGTACATACTAATTTCAGTGTTAAAAATGATATATCTTGTTCACGTCTTTGTTTCAACTTCCTGTATTTTAATTTCACTAATTTAAATTTCATAAAATTTAAAATAAAGATATATAGGGGAAAGGAGATATAGGAAAAATATACAGCATACTGCTGCTTGTAGCTTAGAAAGCTCCTCCCTGTAACTGAGATTTGCCAAATATAATGCATATTATATCATTTTTTCTGTATTCCAGTAGGAGAGATATGCTCATTTTAGTCTTCTCAGATAGAAATTGCAGTGAACTGTTGTGAGAAGCTTTCAGAAGTATCAAGAATCTGGATACATTTCCCAACAAAGTGAATTAAAATCTTCACTTCAGGCGGGTCTGCCGCTTAATAGAACTTCATTTTTAAAATATGAAGAAAAAGGCACAGAAAAGGTGGGAGACACCTCTGCACCAAAAGATGATGCTGTTAAGAAGGGAATCCTCAAAGTCTAATGATTTATTGTCAGAACTCTGCTCTGTGTGAGCCTTTATTTTACTGCCACCTCCAGTTTTAGCTTTCAATGAAAGTAGAAATATGAAGAGAAAGGATACAATCTTGTCACTGTCATTTTCCTGACTTTCTTTTCAGGGTAACTTACATGCTTTACTTTTTTTTCCCCTTCACATTCAAGAGCTTCCTTTTTCTCCTTCCCAACTCAAGCTGAGGCATGGGTATTAATAAAATTATGAAGTTTGCATTGCTTCTGCTCATGCTCATATAGAAGAGGTCAGTCTAGTCTGTCACCTTTAGCTGTTGTCAAGGCCTCCTCCAGAAAAAAATCTAACCCTGAGGTTACTAAAGACAAAAACAAGAAATCTCACATCATAAACAGTAGAGAAATAGATGAGAAAGGAACACAGTACTTAGCAGTTTCAGAAAAATACAGCCTTCTAATCCTGGTAACACAGATGTAAATCCTAAATAGTCAAAAAAATCAAATATTGTTCCTGTTAATGTTTTGTTAAGCAATTTTGACAAAACACACATTTGGCCAACTCACAAATAAAGCATGCCTTATCCTTTGAATTGTGGATAGTTTGTACTATGCTGAGAATGACAACAGTTACAGAATTTGCATGTATCTGCCAACAGAACAGATGGCTTTGTAGGTGGAGGACAATGGAGAAGAAAAGAAAAGAAAAGAAAGGAAATGTTCAAATGCAATCCAAAATAAAAAAAGAAATCTGAACTAGATCCTGATATATAGTATAGTAAGGAACTAGGTTTGAAAATATTGCAGTGGCAGGGGAAGTAAGGAGATTGTAATGAATTTGAGATTATTTCTGAGAAAGTGGATGGCCATGCCTCTACCACATTAAATCACAAATATTCCTCAGTCCTCTCTTCCATACAACTGCTCAGAGTTATATTGGTGTAGCTCATTCCATCCTAATGTCTATGTTGCAGTCCAGATTTTGATCATGAGGGCATATGAAGGAACAATATGGAAAGTTAGCTTGAAAAAACTGCATTGTAATGTAAACAGTGCCAAAGTGTTAAAAAAAATGATTGAAATAGTTATTATAGTCATGATTTTGAATAGCTAAAAAAGCTGAGGCATATTCATCGTTCCATTTCTCTTATCTTTCAGTGGCCAGCTATTCAATCAATGGCACAGAGCACATGCACACTGGTACTGACATTTTCCTACAGCAGAAACTGTTTTTCTCTTACAGCTCTGATGGATTCTTTGCAATGCACTGAGCAAAAATATATCTGTACCCCATTCATTTCACAGTCTAGAGACCAAACAGATTTCTGTGTGTAAATGAAGAGCAAGATACCGGGAGGTATATGATGTGATATGGTACTGAGTAGCAGTAGTGGAAGACAGATACCATAGCACATCAGGAGCTGAAATGCGACCTTTTTAATTATTTTATTTTATTTTATTTTATTTTTAAGTCAATGGAACAAAAAAAAAATTCAAAAGAAAGATTTTAGTGGTAGAATGAAATAGATCTGCAGAAATCCACGGTGACCTCTCCCCATGTATGATAGACGGAATTGGAATGAGTGAACAAAGATCTTATTTGAAAATATAATGAATTGAATATAGCAGTACAGCCAATTAGAACTGTGACTTGAGCTCAATACTAAACAAAAGACAACAGGAAAGGTGAATATCAGCTAAGAAATACTGTGAAAAACGCTGTGGTAAGAAAGTGAAAAAAGAAAACCACATTCTTATTGAACCACTAAGCACACAACTGATTCACAGCATTTCCCTTTAATTCAGAATACGGTTCACAAATGAGAGTGGGACAAACCATATGCTAATACAACTAAGTTTTTCAAGATGGTGATTTACCCTTTTGGGACAAAATCATAGCTAATGTAATTTGGGACAAATCCTATCTGCTTGATGACTTCTGAACTTCTTATCCATCACTGCATCCATATTTGGTCAAAATTATTTTACTTTTATTAGTATTTACTGTAGGGTATATTTGTCCCCTTGTTTTATTGCCACCTGTAAGTACCTGTAGTTCCAGGTTGTTCTCCTGGAAAACATTCTTTAAAGTCTAGGCACTCTGCATGCCCACACTATCTCATCTCACTTCACCTTGCCAGGCACTTCTATATGACTGCAAAGAGTTTTTATTGAAGAGGGAGGATTTCACACTGAAGATTGCTTCTTGTGAATTCATCCATGAAGTGCTTTTTTCCCTATATAGCTCTATATTCACATGTAAATGAGTCATATTGCTGGGGCACCAGAGAACAGCACAGAAGCTGAAAATAAATTCCCATTGTTCCAGACTGTCCCAGGTACTGGGACTTAACAGGACAGATTTTATTTGCTTAGTTTTCTATTTTTCATTGTATTTCCTTATTTCTGTGTTTCTTAGTATCTTTGTTTCCAGCTCTTTTGTTCTATTTTATGCTGGAAAATTTATCTGTGAGACCTTTTAATCAGAAGAAATTGTTCTTTCAAATTTTGTTGAAGATTTTGACTATTTTTGTGGATATTTCTGTCTCCAATCAAATGAGTTACAATGGCTTGCCCTTACTTTTCAGGCTCTGTTTCCAGCTTTCACCACTGCTATCTTTGAGGCAAACAATTTTATCAAATATCTTTTAAGAAATGGCGTTTAAGGAGAAAAGAGAGAGAAATGGTCTAAATTAGCTGCCATATTACTGAACAAATGCATTGTTTCTGTTTAAAATCAAACTGCTCATAAGTTACCACACTGGTTACAAAAATCAGATTCAAAGCCACCAGATGTGCTGAAGTAATAGGTGACATCACAGCCTTCTGTCCCAAAACCAAAGGTAAGAAGTGAGATGAGCTTAGGAAGAGATCAAAGAACTGAAAAGAAGGCCCTTCTGTGTCTCATGTTTGTACTGTATTACCCAAGAGGCTTTCAGGTGGTTCTTTAAAATCAATTTAAGTGCTGAGAGTCAAGGAAAGTTGTGCATACTTCTTCCACTAACAGGAGCTGTGCTCAATACAGAAGGAATCAGATAATATCCACTGTTCAGTATGAATTTAAAGCTCTCTGTACTTAGGCAAAAAACAGTGGATATGTATTCCTGCAGATACAAATCTAAAATCCCAATAACTGCCACTTTTCTTTCCAGTAAAAACTGTCCTTGAGTGAGGTTAGTAGTCATCTACTGATGACTAAATGAAATGATAAAATTTCTCTGGGGTAAAGCAAAACTGTTGAGAGGAACTCTGCACAGTGAGATCACATCAGACATATGTGCATCCATGTTCATTTAATATTTTCCTTTAATTTGAATCTTGCAGAAACGTATTATCACCACAGATATTTTAAATCTGAAATCTGTTCAGCCATCTAAATTACTGGATAAGATAAATCATTGGAAATATACGAATATTATCATATTGATGTGAGGACAAAATTGCTACAGTTAAAAGGTATTTCTAATATTTCTTTGGTTTCATATTGTGCTTATTATTTTTTTTTATTACATTTAAAGCAAAAAAGAGACTGAATTAGTTCTTAAGAGGTGCAAGCAGAAGTGTTTTTAGAATAATTTGGAGCCTGTAAACATGGTTAGTCACAATCTGATCTCAAGTACCTATATGAAATATTGGAACATTTCAGTGAAGTTAAATTAGTGACAGAATCTCTCATGGAATTTTTTTTAGCATTTTTTTCAAAGATCAAAAAAACCAGAACAGCTATATTGTTTAAATTCATTGTCTCCTTCCAACTAGACAAGGTGAATAAGATCATTCCCATTTCTTGAATTCTCAGATCCTATGGCATACATACCAGGAGTATAACAGGAACCTGAATATAATCTGCCTAGAAATTCTGTCTACCTTTGTTGCCATAAAAAAATGGATATCCTGCATGCTTACCACTGACCACATGACATTCCCAAAAGGCCCCTGTACATATTTGAGCACAGAGTCATGATCAGAGGAGCAGAAGCACGATGTGCCTACACATCTGCTGTGACTCGAGCAGCAGAAATATACTTGAGCCCAAACCAAAAGATAAAACATCTTACCTGTTTATTTGCCTTTAATTCCTGATACATTCAAAAGCAATCCTGAAGCTGCTTCAGCTCGCTACAATTTTTATTGATTGATTTTGGATTTAAACATATATACATATGTGTGTGTGCATATCTGTATATATCAACGGACACTGTATTTATCATATTATTATATACTTCCATCTACATTAGCCATTATAGCTTTTTATCTCTCTCCCTGATTCTAAACACATACTGAAGTTTATTTCATAGCTATTACGTATTAAACGTTTTCATTCTTTTTTTCTGGGCACTTGCACAAACATCAGGACAGTTAAAAGTATAAAATGAAAATAATGAAAATAATCTTATATTTGAAAAAAACCACTCATTTGAAAATACATCCATTGCCTACCAGAGTTTCAAGAATATATCTTTATTTTCTTTAAGGAAAATCTCTCTTTCTTTAAAGGTCAAGTGTTAAATGGTTAATGGTATTGATTTATAGCTAATAGTCACTTCATTTCTGTTATGGGAACTCTGAGAACTGGCTTGGTCTCCTAGCTGTGATAAAATGTAGGTTAAGTATGTGATTTATTATTTGTCCCTCTGTGATTAATTGAAAATTTACAATGCTGATTACTTAATCACCCGAAATGTTAATCAGCAGCCAGCTAAACAATAGCACTGGGTTAAATGGGTTTGATATCAATGATCAAGTGGTCACTGAATGGAAGAAATTCTCTCAATTAAAGAGATGACTTTAGATTTGGCTGTCAAATGTTCCCTGTTAACCTCTCCTTCCTACTTGCTGCTGAAAGCTCAGAACTGATCTGGCATTTCACCAAAATCAGCCCTCTAAAATGCTGGAATCAGGACTTTAGTTCAGCAAATGCTTGCATTGTTTCAAAATCCGTGGGAAATTCCACATGGCCTGGAAAATGTTTTGTAACACTGTCAAAAGATCTTCTGTATGCAAACAAACAAGACTGCAGCTCACTGTGTACCAGTCCATCAATGCAATAATTCAAAATGATACTGCAATGATAGCCAAAATTACTGTCTGCTATGTAAGGAAATTCATTATCTTTCAATTCAGTGCCCAAAAAGTTCCATTTGTATCATCTTTAGTATCTGTGATGAAAAAAAATATTTTCCCTGCTTCAGGCTGGTGTATTTAGTTCTCACCTTCTTAGTGAGTATTGGGGAAATGATTCTCTTATTGTGGGGTCAGCATAACTCAGAAAAGTATTTTACTCATTTGCTGTGTGGGTTGAAGACTTAATGTCATTTAATGATCAATGAATTCCTGTTGTGTTAATTGTGTTCTCATGTTTATTTAAAAATAGCATTCAGTTTCTGTGTATCTTTGTTTACTGAATAAAGATTTTTTTTTTTTAATGATGTTACTGATGCATTTTTTGCAATGGCACTTTACTGAGCTAATAAGCATGTCCTGAACTTAATTATTGTATTTCTAAGCACGCTAGAATTTATAATCACATGCTCTGTGCTTTAGTTGGTTTTAGTGCATTTTGTGCATCAAACTGCAATAATTTACTGCATTATGTGTCACCTTAAGAAGAGGCAAGTACTCTTAAGAAAGGAGCACAGTGGGCAGTCAGACTGCAATAAGCTGCTACTTTATTTTTCACTTTAGTTTTCCTAATGAGGTTAGCTGTGCTGGTTGGGGCATGGTGCTGATGTTGCCAGCATTGTGGTTCAGATCCCCACAGGAGCCATTCGCTAAAGAGCTGGATGCAGTGATCCTTGTGGGTCACTTCCAAATCAGAATGTTCTGTCATTCTGTGATAGTCTAAAATGACAATGCCACCAGACTCTTCTGATCAGTCCAGAGCTACAGTAAAAACCTGGAAATGCAGAGATGAATTTTCTGAGTGATGCAGCCACATCTCTAATCCTAACCCTGAGGAGCTATAGTGTTTCAACCAAACTGTTTGAAGTCGTGTAACAGTTAATAACACTGCACAGGGAAAGCTTGACTAACACTTATTTCTACTCTTCAAGCATAAATCAATGCTACTCAGTCAGTGTCATCAGCAACCAAATCTAAAAGAATCCCAGAGTTTAAGAACCTTCACTTACACTTTAAATAACACAAGCTTGGAAGCTGTCACTGCATTTTATGAAATAAAATAGTATGTTCATTATGTTAAAGTGCTAAGAAAATCTGTTTGATACCCTCACCCAAGGTAACTGGCAATTACAATCCATACTACATTACTTATCTGAATGACTTCAGTTTAGAAATTTTGTCCATCAAGCACTTAATCAACATTTCTTCATGACCATTTTGCTTCATTTGTAAGGAAAGCTTAAATAAAAGCTGGAAAAAAACCCCCTATATCAGGTCAAAGGCAAGTTCATAACTGCTTGTTTATTGAATAGATGCATGAAAAGATGTATCTTTCTCAAATATTTGGAGAGATAACTTGGCCATTCATCTTCTTAAGTAAACTCTGATTCATTTTTGAATATACCTGAAATCACAGAAAATGTCAATTTAGTGTTAGAAAATAAAGTTTCAGCACATTGTAATACTGCAGGCAGAAAAATTGCTATTCCTTAATATTGAAGAAACCCAGTCATGAAGTAAAAAGATGCTACCTCAGACAGCTTCCAAACACAGGACATTATTTCTCCTCAGAACTGATATTTAAGGTACTATATTCTGTATGCTCATATTTATTACCTTTCCAACTACTTTAAGTTTTTCCACTTGGAATGCAACATTTACCCACATAACCTGTGAAGTTGTTCACACTAGTTTTTTTATACCTATTAAATCAAATATTTTTTCTTATGCTGTGCTGTGTTCCTGGCCGTGCATAAAGATGTAGGAGACAAGATCATTAAAAAAACCCAAACCACAACTAAAATGAATATAGTTAATAGTAATCATGAACTATAGCTGTGTGAAAAGACCTAAAGAAGTCTGCAGAAAACCTACATTAAATAGGCTTTGAACATATTTTCCCACTGAAATATTGTTAACATTATGTACAGATGCAAGTATGAATAGTATATTTGTCAGAGCCCATGAAAAACTTACTAGTTATGAATATTGTCCTTCTACAACTCTCAACTCATTTCTGCAATTGGCCTGATTTCCATTCAGCTTGGAATAATTTATAAGTAATTTCAAAAGAACCAAGGAAAAGGTCACATATTACTAAAACACCCTTTTACTTAGGTTTTTTTTAATACTACCATGATAATATTTATCCCTATGGAAAAATAGAAAAAAAATCAGGCTCATTATGATGCTTTTTCATTTTTTCTCTTATTGTTTTGAAACAAGAATGGTAATAGATGTTGAAAAGAATTAATGGTCTATACACAAACAATAATATAACGTGAGTGTCAACATTGACTTTTGGGTTTGAACTGCTGGTGACCATCTGTCCAACTTTGTGCTTGGAGAAACAGAGGAGACTTAACTGCAGCAGTAGATGAATCCTGTATCTGGTTTGGAAAGCAATTGGCTTACCACTTTCATGAAATTTGTGATTAAGCGGTTAAATCTATATTCAGGTACACAGAACTCACACTCTGTTCTCCATTGTTTTGTGTATAACCTCAAACAGTTGCTTTCCACCCCCAATATGTCACCAGAACTGCTTTGTAAACTCCTACAATCTTGGATTTTTTTTTTTTTTTTTTTTTTTTTCCCCGGGGAAAGTTTGGGCTAAGAGAGATTTTTCTACCATATTGTCTTTGTCTTCTGGTCCAGCAGTCTGCTACAGCTTTTGGTTTCAGAGGAAAAATGTGGGGAAAAAATATGGCTGCATTATGATTGTAATAAATGACATCAATTAATAAGAAGAGGAATAGAAGTCCTTATAATTTTCAAAAGTTTCTGCACTACCTATTCTCTGACTAAAATGATGAGGTCTGAGATCAGATACACAGAGGCACAAAGACTCATTTGTTATAGCTCTTTTATTATGCAGTAAGTGACATTGTGGTGTGAGTATACTTTGAAATTAAATGGTGATATGGTCAGTTGCTGGAACATAGGCAGACATGACATTAATTCCAGAGAAGGCTGTAAAAAATATAATTTTCATAAAATGAAATAAGATTTAACTAATACCTTTACTGACCATTATCCTTTTCAAATTGAGGAGAGCAAGTAAGTGCTGTAACAGCTCAGGATTCTAAAATGCAGAACTCAGTGATGTGCAGATGGCCTTCTGTCTTCTACAGACTTTAAAATCTCTCTGAAGACAGCTCTGAACATGGACTTTGGGCCTCTTCTGATTCTTTTAGATAATAATGTCTAAATATTACTGTCATGAAATAGCAAGTGAAATTCCATACTAAACAATCTTCCATTCATACGCATATCTTCCAATTCTCTATCAGAGGAAAATTTCTAGTAATAATAAAAGCCACCATTGGCATTTGGAATAAATTCAGATTAAAATGGGGTTTAAAATTGTATCTGAAACAAAATTGTTTGGCTTGGAAGTGACCTGAAAGATCAAATCTGCCATGAAATTAGAAAATCTGCCATGGTCAGACAGATCATCTAATCTGCCACCTTCCACTACACTAGGCTGCCCAAAACTCCATCCAACCTGGCCTTGGACACTTCCAGGGATAAGGCATCCATAACTTTTCCTGCAGTCTGTTCCAGTGTCTCAACACCCTCAGATTAAAAAAGAGATATTTGTATTCAAAACATATTCAGAAAGTAGATAGGTATAATTGGCATCATGGCTATCAATATCATGTTACAGGGTTTAAGGACTATTTACTTGAATGTACTCAATAAAAATATAATCAAAATAATAATTATTGAACTCTCATTCTTTTATTACTTTTGTGAAGTGTTTCATCTTGACCATAAGTTTTTCAGGTTGGACTTAAAAATAGAAAACAAAATAAAAATTAAAAGGAAAAAAAAAAAGAGAGAAAATGAGTTAGATTAATCAGACTAAAAGAATATAGAGCTCCCTTGGCCTACTCTGAGTAACTGATATGGCATGTAAAAAAATTGAAAGGGTCTTAACCAGCAAAAAAGTGGAATTGTTGAGACACAGATGTTCAAAATAACTACAGAAAAGTTACATGTATAAAATAGAGAAGTGATGAATTAATAGCAAAACAAAGCCAAGTCCCAAGATAATGGATAGCTAAAAGAAGCAGAAAAAGCAATATCCATATTCAACTGAAGTGCAGCAGAAAGGAGCCTGCAAAATGAGAGGCTTAACTCCTGGTCACCCACTGTGAGGATCTGACCTAGGAAATCCCTGGATTCAGGATTGATCAAGTAGACAGTTTAGTTATTAACTGCTCTGTGAAAAAAAAAGTCTATCTTGACATGTGGATTATATTTTTGTCTCTCTTCATCCTGACGGATGATATGTGAACTTGTAGATAAGGACCTTAGCTCCACAATTTTCAGTTTCTAGAGGGAAGTATGTGAGTACATTCAGCAAAAACAAAGGCAGATTAAAAATTAGTGATGATCTACTGGGCTGAATGATAGAGGGGAGATAATTTAACTGCTGCTACCACTCAGTAAAAGCAAAAATCATTCTTTCATGCAGAAACATTAGAGCATCAAAGTGAAACATTCTGCAAATGCATATCACACTCATCTGGTACAGGGATTCAGTGCCCCATACAGAAATGGGCCTGAGCAAGCAATGGAACCTAGAAAGTGATCAAGAATCTATATCCACATCTAATATACCAAAACACAAATGATCAGAAAGTAGGAATGAAAATGCTCAGATGCTACAGATCACAGAACAGAATAGCTTCTGGATTGCATCACTACAGAGCAATGTGCAAAACTCAAGTAAACCCTGTGACTAATGAACTCATGCTTAAATCCAAAAATGAACAAATGTGATAACAATGAGTCAACAGGAGTGAAGATTTCCACACCAGTATTCCAAATAATAGATTATTTAGAAAAATACATTTTTTTTAAACTGAAATAATCTTCATATATCAAATATCTTCATATATCTCTATATTAATTTTTTACTTCCTTTAAAATCAATTAGTAACTGCCATTCCTTCCTTTAAGATGTGAGAAAAAAAAAATCTGAGTTGTAGTGATTTTCCACTCCAGTATAAACTGGAATTCAACAGTGAACTGGTCTCCCTCAGAGTTTCTCCCTGGTCTCTTGGCAAGCCACTTAATCCTACAAAACCACAGTAAAATGAGAATAATAGTACTTTTAAGATCTGTTTGTAGTTTTTTTGATAACAGATCTGTCATACACACACAGGCATGAAAACATTTAGATTTAGTGTTCTGAAAAACTAGCTTGCAACCATGGTACCTGACACTCAAGGCAAAAGTAATGTAGTTAGAGGGGAAAAATGTTGATATTTGGTAGCACAGAAGTGTATCCTTGGGGCACATTTGCATACATTGTGCATGTTTAAGAGAGACTGATGTTAGAGAGTAAACTGTACCTTTGAATAGAGATAAGGTTTTCAAAATATACAGAAATTTAGGCCAGGTCTGCCTAAATGTTTCTAGGGTGAGTATGTCATAAACCAAAACCAATAGTTTTTAGTATTACATTAAAAAATTCAGACCCAAAATCAGAAATAAGAAACCTATTGCAAAAGTGTCCTGTAATTGGGGACTTAAGAAGCAGTTGAAACTCCGGTGAGCTGAGCAACTTTTTCCTTCAGCATGTGATGTACCCTTTCACAGGAGCTGAAATAACAAAATCTGTGGGCAGATCTGTGGGAGTTGTTTTCACTGTCTTTTGGTGGCAGGCATGGCAAGAGGGACAGGTGCGTGGACTGAGGAGAAGCTTAAAAAAGCAATTTATTGTGCCCTATCACATCAACTTAATCAGACCTCACTATGAACAAGACCTAAAAATATGAGTGAAGGAAGGCTATTGTGAGAGGAGGAAAGAAATCGTCTGTTATTGCAGTGGTTTTCTGGAGATGGAGATTATAAATGGGGTTAGTTCCATTGTTGAAATTAGGTGTTCTTTTCTATTAACTTTCTAATTAGTGCTTTTCTCTTCCAGTTAAATCAATATTGTTTAACAAACTGCTTGGATTCTCCTGACAAAGGGGAAAATAAGTTCGATGGGAGCCTGAATTTTAATATCATTGCCCAAAATTCAGAGAATTTTGGCAGAGCTTTGAGCCAGGACTTTTTGTGGTGACATTTAATTTCAGCCCAGACCTCATTCCTGCCTATCAAGTCAGAAAGGAACAAAGCCTTATCTGAATACCACTGCATTAGGAAAAAAATTAGTGTGCCAAAATGTGCATAACAACATCTGTATTTATTTGGTCATGCCCCACCCTGCAGATCCTTATGAATCTTCACTTCCTCCACACTGCTGAAGCACTTGAATTTAATTTGGTGGAAGAATCCAGCTGAAAAGACTGGTGAGGTCAGGCTGACCATGTGAGCCTTGAGAGTGCTGCTGGGCATAGTTAGCACTCTGAGGAGAATCAGGGAAAGCAAACTTTTCTGCAAAGGTATTTGGAGTGACATTGAATTTTCTCTGAAATGCTTTATTTCCTAGCAATTAACAGGTGTAAGAGCTCCATCTATTCAGTAGCTTTTCAATTAGTAAAATAAACAGCTCAGGAGCACTGGAAATCAAATTTGCATCCCTTGATAAGCACCAAGAAAAAGTGCTACAATTTATTGGTGATCTGGTTAAAAGCTTTCCTTTCTGTCCCTGGTACATAATAGAGACACATACTTAAGAAACAGTGCCTGGGAAGCTTATTTCAAAATGAGGAAGATAGCTGTCAGCAACATAAAATATCTTTTCTTGTCTAGAGATTCACTGCTTCCATTCTTTCCAGGGGCAATATAAAAGAAATCGAGAGCACCATCTTCTAGAAAAGGAGGAGTCCAGCAAACTGTCACACTGCTTGATGTATTTCTCCTCTCACCTCAGGACTATCTACTATATAATTGGCAATAAATTGTTGTTACTTCTTACTGTGGCAAATCCCTTTGTGACTTTATATAGTTGGAGAGACAGAGGCATAGAGAGAATAAAAAACTCAACAAGCATAGTGCTTAAGTGCTATCAGTAAGAAAAGAATATTAGTGACAAAAATCTTCTAAAAGAAAAAAAGAAGGTAGAAAAAAACTTGGAATAAAAACTATGTCTGTGCGTCTGTGTTCATTTTCAGTCCTCTTGTCAAAAAAAGAAAATAGATTCAAAACTGACTGAGCATTTTCTCATCTTTCCTCAGGAACTTGGAATTTTATCCATTGGGAACCTATAAACATACACCTTGCTCTGGTTTCTGATATGTGTTCTCAATTATTCAATCAAGAAAAAGTAGATTGTGTACAGGAATTCCAACAGAAGCTTTCTTTATTGCTTTTTTTTTTTTTTTATTTGCTTATTATTTCTTTCTCAGAGAGGTTCCCTGGACACAGTCCAATTAACTTAAAAGAAAAAAAAAATTAGACCAATTACATTTTCTTTTGTCAATATGTGGGGTTTAGATGTTCTCATGGTAGAAAAGCCAATAGCTTTTGCAACAATATATTCCTTCTATTCATGGTACATCTTGTTTTACCTTGGCATGAAAGTAAGAAGAGAATTTGCTAGATTTCAGATATTGTTAATGACCAAAAAAAACCCAAAAAGTTCAGGAAACTTATATTTAAATGATAGTAAAGGTACAGATTTATCTCTCAGGACAAATTTTTTCTAGCCCTGCTTTCACTTCTTTTTTTAAGGTCAAAGTAAAACTAATTCATATAGTCAGGTGCATACTTCTGGTTAGTCACTGAGGGCATGGGAAGGATTTAGTGTGCAACTGGGCTTTAGTGTGTTTCTGAACCACACAAGAAAAAAAAACAAAGCTGTTAACTCCCCTTCATCTGCTCCTCAAAATGGGTAAAATAATTCTGCAGATGTATGGAATTGCAATATTTTTTAGGTTGCATTTCTATTTGGTTTTCTGTGCTATTTATTTTCTCTCGGAAACTAATACGTTAAAAAATCTTAACAGATTATTCGGATTACCAGAGCTGTATTTATTCGGTCTGGCTGAGCTGGAGCTCATCCTCCCATCGAGCCCTCACAGTGCTGTGCTTTTCCCTGGTAGCTGGAAAGGTGAGGGTGAGAGGTGTTTTGGCTCCAGATAAGCAGTGCTGGCTCAGCATCAGGGCTGCCTCTCTGACATTCCCACCCCCACCAAGGTGCTGGGAGTGGGCAAGATCCTGGGAGGGGCCACAACCAGGCCAGCTGACCCAAATAAACCACAGAGATATTCCACACCACGTGATGTCAGCTCAGATATAAAAGCTAAGGGTTTTTTGTGAGAGATGTTTGTCTTCTGGAGCGGTTGCTGTGTCTACTGAAGTGCTGCTTCCCATGAGGTGGATGAATATTCCTTGCTGATGGGAAGTAGAGATTGAACTTTTTTTTTTTTTTCTCTCGCTTCTGTGTGTACAAACTTTTGCTTATTTTGGTGTAGTAAACTACTTTATTTTAACCTACTAGTTGTTTTCCATCTTATTTTCTCTCCTCTGTCTAGCTGGGGAGTAATAGAGCTGTTTGTGGGCACCTGGCATCCAGCTGAGGTCAACTCACTGCAACAGCCTAAAATAGTTTGTTGGATTGTTTATGAAAAATTCATTACCAACACTGGTTTTTATCTGGAATTTGTGGAAGTCATAGACAGTTGTTACTCTGGTTTTGCTGGAAAGTGCATAAGGGTTTTCATTATCATGTACTCATCAAAAAAACCTCAAAGCATTTTACAGTATTTGAATCCATGCTGTATCATGCAGCAAAGAATTTATTCTAGGTAAGCCCCTTTACATCAGCTATGGTCGTCTCCTACAAGAAAACCCCAAAATCTGGATGTAGTTTTCCATTTTTTATCAACATATTCTAATAGTTAAACAGTGGATGAATCATTAGCTTTTTAAAACATTGTTTTCATATAAAACATGTCTACTGTATAAGAGGATCTATGTTAATTTTTACATGAAGTGTGGATTGTATCCCTGTGTAGATACAGACATCACTAAAAATTCAGCGATAAGAAACGAGGCAACTCTGACTTTGTTCACATCTTCCCCAGTGAGGGACTCCACTGAATAACATATAAAGTAGATAAGATTTTAATAGCTTTCTCCTCTCTTTCTTTCTTTGGACCACTAGAAAATGCTGCCTCTGAAATAAATTTGCCTCTTTGACATCATGTTGAATGCAATTATTTTCTTTCATGGAACAGCTCCTGCTAGGAATGCAAACAGCAAACACATCACCCAGTTTGACCAGAATCAATGAGCTTGTGTTAAAACCTGGACCATTCAAATTCATTTTGCAGTCAGTAAAGTTTCCACTGGCTTCGATACCTATATGCCTAGGGTTTAAAATTCAGCACAAATATCATGTGAGGGAACTTTGCAATTTTTCTTTCTTCTTTCTTTGGTTTTTTTTTATAATAAAAATTGTAATCTTTTGTGTTTCTTTGCAGCTTAGTCCTGTTCTTGTATTGTATATGAATAGAATTTTCAAAAGGCCTCAGGATTAGTGCAATGCAGTTTCTGCTGAAATCTTTGACAGTTTTGTCAGTAACCCAAGGAAATCATAGAAACTAATGGGATTTTAAGAAATCCAAAAACTCTCTCCCCTTCTCCCCCCACCCCCATTCCCCCACTAAATGTTAGAGTTAGCTTCTTTCTAAAAAAAGAAAGAGCAAAATGATCAATGTACTATTTTATTGTTACTACTATTGTACTGTTATTTTACCTAATAAAAATCAAAGCTCTGTCTTTTAGTTTTGTACCTTATTATTTCCTCAATATGACCCTTCAGCAAAGGGTTTTTTGACAGTACTGCAAAACAACAACAACAGAGCCTGGTTCTTCAGAAGTTCACATTGCTCCCTAGCTAACAGTTGAGCTTTGCCACAGGCTAAGCATTTGTTTATATGATTCTTCCTTTATTTGAAAGGAGTGTCAACATAAACCCATCAAGTTCTGCAATGGCATATTGTGAAATGTTGAGATATTGAGAAATACTGAGAGCTGCAAGACTATGGCAATGCATGGAAGTCTAGGAAGATGGAATACAATCAAGAAATGATTGTGTTGATGCCTTGTGTTCTGGGCTTTCCTGTTCAGCTTTGGTGTGCGGCTTTTGGTTCTGTATTGAGAGTTATGGGTTTGTTTTTTTGGTTTTTTTTTTTTTTTTTTTTCAGGATGGTACAGACAAAACCATCCTGTTCCAGCTGGGGACTCAAGGAGAGGCATTTCTTCAAACTTCAGGCCCAGGGTACCAGCAGCATGGAAGGAGGAGGGGCTTCTGTATGCAAATGGCCTTGGGCATAGAAAAGAGTGAACTCTTGTGACCAGCCCCCTTTTTTTGGGCTTCTATCTTGGAGACATCTGGGCAGAGCCAGGGCCGTAGCACTGGGGCTTTGAAGGCCCCTCAGTAGATATTCACTTTGTTTCTTTTAACTCTGTCTCACTCCTGTTCCAGTTTCTGGTGAGCTAGGCACCACCTTGAGTCCCCAGCTGGAACAGGATGGTTTTGTCTGTACCATCCTGTAAAAAAAAAAAAAAAAAAACCAAAAAAACAAACCCATAACTCTCAATACAAAAACAAAAGCTGCACACCAAAGCTGAACAGGAAAGCCCAGAACACAAGGCATCAGTGTCACTTGCTGTTTATTGTCTAAGCAACAAAAAGAAAGAAATAAAGGTGAGAAGGTGTGAAACCCATACTGCCATCTCATTGAGGACCTTTCCTTTGTCATCTGCATGTCCAGTTGTGCACATTAGTACTGGTGCTCAAGCATATGGCTGAAACTTTGTGTGCCCTTTTAATATTGAAATACCTAGATGTGTTTTGTATGACTTTTTTTAACTAATTTTTTTTTTTTTTACTTTTTGCTTATAGTTTCATCTGAAAACATGTCTCAGTGAACTCATGGTAGAAAGATAAAGTAAAAATACTGCAAAAGATGCAATTAATTTTCATCATTAATTAATGCAGTGAAATTGAAAATTAAGTGATTATTCCATAGAGATAAGTATAGAAATAAATAGCTGGAGAAGGTTTGCAATAACCAAATAATTGATTAATCAATTAATCATTCTGCATACATTTAATTAATCAGAAGCATCAGAGAACAAACAGAGCCTTTATATAAATGGAGCTGGAATTCTTGTAATTAAAAATAGCTAGCTGTTCTTTTGGTAGATAAGCTGTTTGCTATAGATACAAACATGCTCTTTATCTCTGTTTTGATAAAGCAGCAGGAGAATTCAGGTATAAACATGTGTCCTGTTAGAGAGAGATGACTTCATCTGATTTTCAACTTATATTATTTCTTTATAATGAGAAATGTGTGAGCCTTGGGTTATATTATTACATTGTAATAATCAATAATTACTTGCAAAGAGCCTGTTTTAAGATGTTCATCTGGCTAAATTTGTCCCTACTAATAAATTTGCAAGCAGGTAGATCTTCCAAGAAGGGCACTGAATTGGCTTCATTTGGTTCAGACTTATTATCCAGATGCCAACCTAGAAGACTTGGCTGGTTTCTTTTTCTTCCCTGCTCTTCCTTGTCTCCCCTGGCCTCACCTTGCCTTCTGACAGCTTACTAGAGTTATAATAACTTTTCATAAGCAACTCAGAATTTCCCTCTAACATGTAGGGTAATTCTAATATCCAACATGCTCATCACTACTTTATGAACCTATGAGCAATTTCTACCTTTTCTATTTGTGAAGTGTCACATGTTGGAACTAGTTACCAGTGGCCATACCAGTGAGCTGCTCAACAGCTCTGCAGCATGAATGGTTTCATGACTCCTGTCTTTATTTCTCCATTTTTGTCTCTTCCACTCTCTCTGTGAGGCAGTTCTATACATTGCATCACTCTGACCTGTAAATCCTAGATATGAAAATTTCTTTTTTCCATAAACTGTTTCATACAGATATTATTTCATTCTTTGTCATTCAGATTTATTATGCTGAAAACTCATTTCCTCCCTCTGATTCAGGAATCTTATTTACAAAATCTTTTTCTGTGGTAGGGAACTACTGCCATCAGAGAAGTCCCTCAGGATGCTGCACTAACTTTTTTTTTTTTTTTTTTTGGATCCATACTGAGAAAATATGTTAAGATTTTGAATTATTCATTCAAGTGGCTGGTCTTAAAAAAAGAAAATCATCCTAGATGGTCTTATTTCCTGTTGTTTTGACAACAGTTAGGTCCTATGAGCACTTCTGAGTTTTAAGAAAAGGCTGTGGGAATCAATACTGGTACATAAGTATCTAGAACAGCATAGCCCCTAAATTGAAATATCAAACCTTAGGGCAGGATACAGACAAGGCATTCCATTCATAAGGAATCACAGAGACACTTACTGAGTTCCCTTGTGAAGCTTCATACCTCTTTGTGTAATCTCTATATTGCTATGTTATATTTTTATTGTACCAAGATAACAAAAGGAACTCTAAATAAAAAGAAAATGCTTCCACAGAGAAGAAAATAGTTTATAAAGAAACAGACTTTTTAAGCATAATAAAAAAAAAATATATTGTTAACACAAACAACTTCCTTTTCTCAATTTTTTTGTTAGGGGTTCCGAATATATAACACTCCAAGGATTCTATCAAGATCGCAGATAATTTCCAAAGATACATCCTACACCCTGTGATTTAGTTTTGTCCATCTGGGAGACCAGTAGCTGGCATGGTTGTTCGAGATTTCTTTAGGGATTTTTTTAGATTTGAAAATCTTCAAAGATTTTAGGATTTAAAAAATAATTTGAAAGTTATTCTTTTTTATTTTTTTAAAATGTTTTAATTTAAATATGAAAATGTCACTGAGCATGCAAGCCTTTCCTTCTAAATTTGTAATGAAATTAAAACATGCTGAGAATTTTAAATCCGGTATGTAATACTTATATTGATGCTCTTTTCCTAACAAATAAACATCTGAATTTTCAATTTCTATGTCCCCTGTCATTCCTGTTCTTGTGGTTATTTCTCAGTCATGGCTGATTTCCAGTCTTATTGCCTATATTCATACATTTTTTTTAGAAGTATAAGTTTAAAATATTAATAAATAAATAAAATTCTCATAATGATGACCTTTATGTATTAATTACTTTAAGATTCTGGAAAACTTCAGCGGTGGAACTAGATCAGAGAATTTATACCAGTCCAGAAATAAATGTTTTATTTCTGAAAGGAAAAGTGACCCAAGAGGTGGTTGTTAAAAACTTGACATTCCATTTCAACAGCATACTGGAACAGAAATATTTCGTTAATTCACTTTATTTACACACTTAGTTTTAATTTACAGCTCCAGGTGTGTTTCACAACATCACTGATCCCTTCTTTCATACTTTTTTTTTTCCCTGACACATAAGGGCTGTTAGTTTGGAAAAAAGAAAACAAGATCAGTGAACAAATATAAATCAAAGAACAAAATGTAAATCTTCAGATTGAAAACGCAGATTTTCTTATGTTGTGTTTTCTTATATTCTGTCTGAAAAGGTACAAACCAGCAACTAGAAAGTATCTGAGATGTGCATCATTAAGACCAGCTTCAGGAACTTTTCCTATATTCATTGCAAAAATACCCACTCACCAACAGGACAAATTTTTAGGTTTGGAAGATTTGCAACAGTCCTTCAGTACTCAATATATACTGCAAAAAAAACCATTGTTTGCACAATTATTGCTTTGAACATTATTTAACATCTGCTGTTTTGCTTCCCATTTCTGAACCTTTGCTTCTGGGACTTCTTGAAGATTTGGCTGCTTAAAAATTACTTAGTGTTTCTTCCTTGGAAGGCTAAGAGTCTCTGGAAGGTTCTTAAATTAATATATAGTTTGAGGGAAAGCCTATAGGTAAATACTGAGAGAGGGGAGCTGGAGAAGCAAATAAAAATTAAATATTGAGATGACAGTAGATAAGTTAGCTACAGTGTAGAAAAGCAAGGTCCACTGGTTAGAGCTGTTGTTGCCTTATCAGGCTCGAGAAGGAAAAGGAAGATTTAAAACATGACCTAATTACAGCTGTCCTTAATATTTTATCTCTAAAGTAGGGACCAGAGAGCCACAGTAAATTTACTTAGATAACTTAGACAATCACACAACATCAGCTCAGCTCTGTTTGCTGTGGGATATGACACTCTTTTATTAAGTCTGTTGGTAAGATGTGTTAAATTAAGCTTGAAATTGCATGAGAAGCTTGGCTGAGAGAAATTTGGAAGTGTTCATGCAACAGGGTGGTGGTAGAAAGTGCTGTAGCTTGGCGTGCAGAGTGGTTTGGATCAGCACAATTTTACCACATCTGTAGCAGTAAGAGACTTCTTCAGAAAACGAAAGGATTTTAACTCTCTCGGCCTTTGTGCTGTCTTATCACTCTGAATGCTGATGTCTAAGATAGAATTGAACCATTTAACTCATTTCTTAGAAGCTCTTGGTAAGTTCCCACTCTAGTGCCCCTGGGATAAGTTGTTTGTAAGTTGTTTGACGGTGAAATGGACGGGTTCTGTTGGTGTTCTCTGTTCAACTTCAACTGATTGCAAGGCAATAATAACACAACTGAGATCCTGGGTGCAGCAGGATTTATGACTGGCAAATTCCACATACCCAGGAATTCTGGACCACTGGATATGCCACACACACCGAATAGACTGTGCTTTAACAATAGAGTTCGTATGGATGCAAACAGGATTTTGGCACATTCTGGAAATAATGAAAAATGGTAGGGAAAGGTGGACCACTCTACAGATAACAGTGTTTGCATTAATATTGTACCCTAGATTTCTCTTACTGACTGACTGAAGAATTATTTCTATTGTATGCTCACATTAAAGAAAAAAAAAAAGAATAGAGCTTTTTGAAAATTTTATTTCATTGGCAAAAATGAAAAAAATTCTTCATGAAAATAGTTCCTAAATACCAAGCCTAAGAGAAACAATTTCTGTCTGAAATTTCAAGGTGTTCAGAAGAACAGAAATTACCATGATTTTTAAAGAAAAGACACTGCCTATTTCCTGTGTTTGAGAATGAAAAATAACCATTGCTCTGATGTGAACACCCAGATTAATACCCAGTATATTCTTGTTCCAATATGTATCTTGCCTATTACTGTACCTCCTATGAACATCTTGCTCATCAGTTTTAAGTTTAGGAGTTTTATAACCCTTCAGATAACACTTCAAGAGGCTGTGCAGATATCTGAAAATCTTCAGATTTGTTAAGGTTTTCAAATCCCAGTCCAAGTATAGACAAAGTGCCTGGACATCCATTTCAGTGTTTTGATACAGACCTTTTCCTTGCCTAATGGCAGCAGGTGGCCTGTCTAGAGGTGTTGACCAGATGCCAAAACCTAAGAGTCTAGGAAAACTGCAGATGAATTTCAACAAAGAAGCAGAGAGTGTTGTAGCAAAGCATTTACCACATTTATGGCATGTATGGAACCAAAGTCTGAAGTTTCGTGTCTTGAATTTGGGATTCTCAGTTCTAATACTGGGATTTTTTTGTTTTTAAAATGAAAAGAAAGGACAAGGTAACCAACTGAGGTAGCCATGCTCATCTACTGCTTTTAAGTGTTAGTCCTACAGCTAAGAGAACTCTCTATGGCTATAAAGGAAATCCCTTTAGATTTCTCCCTTAACAGTCTGAACACAAAAATTAGTCCTCGTTGCTACAGCAGGAAAAGCAAGACTATCTTTTTTTTCTCTCTTCTTGTTTCTCCTGTTTCTTCTTTCTTCCAGACAATGCTTTTCAAGGAAATGTGTTGTGAATAAGCATTTATCACATTATTTAAACACTTTCCTGTAATAATGGGGCTGTCTTTAAAGACTACCTGTGAAGATGCTGGCTTCATCACTTTAAAATAGACTGAGAGGAAGAAAATGAAGCAATTAGTGTCTGATTTCCAGTAAGAACTCTTATAATCATTGTCTTTATGAACTTACACCTTTTTTTTAACTTGATCCTATTTTTTCAAAAATTTCTTTGTATTCTGATTCTCCACAAAATGGAGATTGCATGAAGTTTCTTCGTATACTTAACATCCATAAAAAATATTTGACATTATTTCAGAACTCATATTGATTTCCTAACACAAAATTTAGTCACAAACACATTTAGAAAATCTCTTGCAAACTTCTCAATTATTAATATGTGAATATTAATATGTGTTATTTTTCTGTGACTTCAATGAGCAAAGTCTTTACAGGTTTACAAGTCATGAAGCACGACAAAATCATCTAAAGGAAATAATTTTAAATTTTTTGAAAAATATAGTAGCTGAATTTTACAGAAAAATCTTGTAGAAGAGTGAATGAAACAATTTGATTTCATGTATGAATAAATAGTGTCTGAAACAATTAATCTTGTATGTTTTTAACTAGGAAACCTGAGTTATTTCTCTGCTTACATATTTTTTTCAGGGTAAATAATGTATTTCAACATATTGAATAAATCAAAATTCTGACCAGTAGTAAGTTCATAGATTTTATTTCATCTTGAACCACATGGCTCATTCTCATGTATTAGATCACAACAGATTGGAAGGTGAAACTTCAGGTGGCTGTGGGCCAACTGAACTGAATCCAGAGTAAAGTGCTAAGCTTTGACTTGTTACCCTTGAAAACAATGGCTGAAAGAAAATTAACATTCTTCTGCTGGAGTTGAATATTTTACACTACTTGGGGACTAATTACTAAGGGCATGTCAGACACCCAGGCCAGTTTCTTTCCAGAACACTCGCTTTAAACTGTTGAGTGTGGATTAAAAAAAAATAAAAAATAAGAAGGCTTCATACAGACCAGTTTTCTAGCTATACTTGTTTTGATTAAGAAACACATAGTAATAAACAATAGGGCTGTTAAATTAATTGTTGTGCTTTGTGTTAGTCTTTAGCCAAATGAATGTGCAAGCACAAAAAAACCCCCAAATTTATAATTTCTCTCTACTGATAATGAGTGTTTGTATCTTTGTACCGTTTCTTATCAGGTTTAGCCAAATTTATTCTCTGGCCTTTTTGCAAATGCAGTTCCAATACACTGCTTATGACTGGACTTTCCAAAGGTGTATGTATAATAAAAGATGCATACTATAAATCTCAGTCAGCAAAAGTTTTGATTTTGTATTGTACAACTCAAGAACCGCAGCATAAGACTGGAGCTACACTGCATGATCATCTGATCCTAGTCTGCATTCAATCTACCACTCTTCCTACCAGGTGTAGACACTACTCCAGTGCCACCCACAGACCCTGAGTACAACAGCACTGAGGAAAAATTTACAAGGTGAAAGAAGGAAAGATAGTTCTGAGACATCTGAATTATATTGCATCTCACTGATGATAAAAATGAGAATATATGATGCATAAATTTGGTTTTAAGAAGAAAATCATGGTGGTGGTTTTCAATAAGAAATATTTACATATTTTCACGCTGTAGTACTGACTAGATGCAGGAAACCAGTAAGCAACTTCTGTAAGCACAAAAAAGAGAGATTTTTTTTTTTCCTTTTTGACCTCCAGAAGTGCCTTCTATGCTTAGCAGTTACTATGCAGTATCCTCCTAAAGAGAAGGAATACTGGAAAGAGCATTCTTAAGAGTTTGACACTAACATCAAATGATTAGGGTGTCACTTTGCCAATAACAGTTTTCAAGAGTTCAATAACCCAGGTAATAGGCTTTCTTTCTACAATGTACAGTAGCATTGTCCTGAGCTTTACAATTGGATGGACAACGTGAACGAAGGGAAATCAGTTAGAAATAGCTGTACCTGTTTGATCAGATTGGAAATTGCCAATATTTTACTTGCTTCTTCTGTAAAAGAACAAGTGTGAATTCTCTGCAAGGCATGGGGAAGGAGCATCACACAAACCTTTCCATTTGTTCAGCCTCATGCACTCAGTCATTGAACACGTGGTTTCCACCTTTCACTTCTGGCATCCACAATGTGTTCAGATGCTCAGACAAGCTGAAGTACACACTGTGAGTCTGAACAGTAATTTACATCATTTTATAACAAGGGGAAAAAAGGTGAGGAGAGCTATGATCACAAAACTAGCAATGGAGGTGGAATTGCCCAGCTTTAAATGTTTGTAGTGTGGGGGTTTATGAGCAAGCACAGTTTTTTGCACTCCACTCCCTGCACTATCTAAAAGCAGAGGTAAAATTGTTGCAAATAGCTATATTTTTAATAAACTTTAATTCTAAAGTTCCTAATGGGGGATACCTGTACTTGCAGTGAATAAAAGTAGGATCTCCTTATAAAAATAAATATTTTTTTTTAATTTAATCAAATTTATTACTTACATTTTAAAGTTATTATGCTGGTGGCCTCCACCACATACTTGAGAATAAAGAATGAGACGGAGACAATGCAAGTTGAGGATTCTGCTTGTTGGTGCATTGTACTAGAAAGAAAATTTTAACAATCAAAATAGGTCTGCTCTTCTTCATAAGTCCCTTTCTGTTTTTATAATTATTTGAATTATAAAGAGTAATAATAAAAAAATTCAAG
The DNA here is from genome assembly GCA_013400175.1 of Phainopepla nitens. Classification (NCBI taxonomy): domain Eukaryota; kingdom Metazoa; phylum Chordata; class Aves; order Passeriformes; family Bombycillidae; genus Phainopepla; species Phainopepla nitens. Next base: position 149,159 of record VXBQ01015837.1, read on the forward strand.
AGTCATAATTCTTATGACAAATGAGCAAGAAGACCTCTTTTCTTTGAAACAGGAACTAGTATTTATGAGGATTTCAGTTGTGAAAATTAAGACAAGCAAAAGAGCAGATAACAGAAGTATCTGTACTTAATTTAAGCAGGTGTGTTTTCCAAACTTCACTCATCATATCTCCACTTACACCAAATTCAGTGATACTTGTGCAGTTTTAAACTTCATACCTGACTTTCTCCCCGAGGGAATATATCACTACTGCATTTCAAAGTCAGTAATGCACAATTGTAAAATACCTGGTTTGTTAGTTTTTAATTTATAATCTCTGTGATCTCCTTTCACTAGTCTCTCTCTATACACTGGTGAGCAAATGATTTACCATAACTGTGAACTACATATTGGATTTTACTGTTTCTTCTATATTTATTGTGTTTATCTGTAAAGCATCTTTTTATGTAAGTTTTACTGAAATGGTTGCATAAAATTGTTTTTATTTTTTCTAACAGGGGACAGGACTTGGTGCCAAGGAGGTCTCTGACAGTCGTATATCCATATCATGGTGCTGGAATACTTTCTGAGGGGTGAGCCCTGCATAAGAGCCACGATTTACAATAGTTTACACATCTGACAAACTGTGCTATTACTTAATCATTTCACATTACTTCACTGTCCTAGTGATCTGCCTCTGTGTATACACTCTGTAATTTCAGGCACTGGCCATAAACTGGCTTCTCGTTTGAAATAATGACCATTCTCTAGACATGGGTGGAGCACATCTGTGGAATGTAAGGAGCCACTCACAGCTCATACATTGACTAAGACCAAAGGCATTTCTTAATAATACTTTGGCTCTTCAAAGCTTTGTTTAATCCTTATACCTGCAAAAAGATGTACTCATTTAGTATTACTTGTTTGGCAGGGTGGGGAAGAAATGAGGGAGAAGAGGGGTGAGGGGGAAAGGGAAGAGAATACAGAGATAATAGCTCTCCAGATGGCAAGAAGACAAAGCTATCTTAGGCATGATCTAAAATGTTTACTGATGTTTTCCTGCTAATATGGAACTCCCTATGGATTAGGACATTAGCAGGGAGAGAGAAGACTGTGGTGCAATGGCTTCATTTAAACACTCAGACTAAGAATCCCGATCTGCTCCACTTAAGCACCATCACCAAAATGAAGCAGATAGAAAGTCTCTGTAGCAGAAGTTGATTTCCTTCAGTCTGGTACTTGCATATCAAGACTGTTACATAATTGAGAGATACATACTGCGCTCCTTGGAGAGACCTGAGTGTTACACTACAGAGGAAACTGAGGATGGTGGTTCTGCTGGGATTCTGAGGCTCCAGGGCTTGCTTTTGGCTAAATTTCAGAAAAGCTGCCCAAGCCTGTCATCAGTAATCTTGTTTACTCCCACACCCAGGTCTAGAAGAGAGTCTGTATTTGAATTAGATATGCATTCCATGTGACTGGAGAGCCAATAGCTGGCCTCAGTTTCAGATAGTCAGCCCTCTGAGTGGGAGATTCAATCAGAAAACAAAGCAAAGGAAAACATGCATAAAATCTAAGCCACTTTCATGATTTAGAAAGCAGGATCATATTCCATTCCATCATAAGGATTGGATGCAATAACCTACCCAAGAGTTTAGTTCTTCTTGCTAGTCTTCTTAAACTTACAGTACAGACATGTCTTTGTTTGATGTTACAGATTTGAGTAAACCAAATTGAGGTAATAATAACTGATTTAACTATATATGCCACAAATATATATGCCATATAAACATATAAAACATATATGCCACAAATCTGGTGTAAACTTGCAAGAGGAGATGGTCAACTTTACAAAATAACTCTCTGGGTAAAATCTGTGAGAGTACATTGAAGATCAGTTCCCACTCTCTACCTTCCCCATACTCTACTGACTGATGTAAAATCTCTGCATTAAAAAAGTTTAACAAAACTGGCATGGAATGAGGCACTGCAGGAACAGCAAAGGGATACACAAAGTGTGTGGCACAAAGTGTGATCGTGTCAGGAAAATTTATCTAACAGAGTAAGCCTCTGTTCTGATAAGCCTCTGAGTTCCTGTTCTAGATGACAGTGGACTGTGGGAGTCACTCTAAACTCAGGGGAATATGAAATCATAATTTTAGCATGTAACCAATTGGATGAAAATGTCAGGACTTCACAATTACAAGTCTATGATAGGGAAACAGATATATTGAAAGAGAAGCAAGGAACTTTATTTTTTACTAACTCTCAAAGTTAACCACATAGTGGGAGCTGAATCTATACTAGATGGGTTTTTAAAGCTGGCAGGATAATGAACCCATGCTCTAAAGGGCCAAACCGTAAGATAGAGTGGAGACAGCTTTCTTCTACTTTGTAATACCTTCTCCTTGATGTATTGCAGAAGAAAAAATATGTATATAAAACCTTACATCACATTGTATATCTTCAAGGACTGTTCTTTAGATGAGTTACCAATCTCCTCCAAAAATCTAGAGTGAAAAATTTCAACCGATAGTGCAGTGAGCCTTAATGTCTTAATAGAGTAATCATCATCACCATATTTTGTGTTATCTGATGAGCTAACTTTCATGTTTTCATTTTCTTTAAAGAAGGCCAAGTAGCAATGATGCATATGCTGAATATAAAAGCCTATCGCAAAAACGACTGTCACGTACTGGGGGTTTGCATTTAATACCAACAGGCATGGGAAGACTAATTAGCCAATAGCCATGCCAGAAGTATAAATGAATATTTGGAGGTCTGGGCAGGCTGGTGACTGGAGCCACTGCTTTCCTGGGCAAGAATAGACTCTATAAATGGCTTTGAGTGCTACAAACCCTTTCTACTATTCAATGCCACTCAGAGGGTGCATTATGCCTAAACAAACAAAATGAGTGATAACACTCCTGTCTCCACTGACCCACATAACAAATGTACACTGACAGTGTTCCAATCAATTACTTTTCTAACCCAACTGGCTCTTCCATTCTCAGTCAATGAGATCACAGGTGAAGCACTCATTCCCCATTTCCTTCATGTCAATCAATATGGACTTTCTTATGAACTTAACACAATTATTGCTGTAAGGACATAGTAAAGAAGAAGGTGTTTCTCAACTTAGAAGGCTGGTGACCAAGTGCTAAAGGACCTACCCCTTTTCTAGTGAAGCCAATGGAAACTTTTCTATGTATTTTAATTAATACATCACCGGGCATTTGCCTGAGATAAAAACTGAAGTTACAGATTCCTTTGAAGTTCTCACATTTCAGAGAACGAGTGATTGCTTGTGTATGATGAAGTTAGAGCACTGCTGGAAAATAGAGAAAAGGTTTGGTCTAACATCTGTGGTGTCAAGGTAGAAAAATAATATGTATTAACAAGCTCTTGACAAGGTTATGTGTTGATGGCAACCTTCCCATGTCCTTTACTAAACTACTAAAAATTTTCATGTTTTCTCTCTTAAGAGTTTGGAGCTTTAAAACAATCTGGCAGGAAATTTCAGAAGTAAATATATTTTTATAAGGCTCAGTTAACAGTCAACATTAGACAAGTAAAGCCACATTTAAGGATTTGAATATGCCTGACCTGGTTTTCAGAAATGCTGAGCATCAACAGCTCTCAGTGTCATCAGTGTTAGCAAACAGCTGAAAAGCAAATAAATAAATAGCCAGGTTGAAGTTTAACTCCATCCAGCAAAAAATTGCCACACAGCTCCTCATGCACTCTTCTCACAGTGGGATGGAGGCAAGAGGACTGGAAAGGTAAATGTGAGAAAATTCATGGGTTGAGATAAGAATTATTTAAAAATTGAGAGTAAAAAAATCATCACCACCACCACAACAGTAATATTGGTAAGAATAAATTCTAATGAAAAGGAAAGTAACAACGAGAAGTAAATAAAACAAAAGAAAAACAAGTTATACAGATGAAAACAATTCGTCACCACTGACTGATGCCCAGACATTCTTGAGCAGCAGCTCTATAGAAAATCTTCCCCTCAGATTTATTAATGAGCATGACATATGGTCTGGAATATCCCTTTGTCCATTTGGGTTCAGCTGTCCTTGCTGTACCCCCTTTCAACATCTTTTGCACCCAAAGCCTGGTGGGGTGGGGAGCAGAAACACCCTTGGGCCTATGTGAGCACTGCCCAGCAGGAACTAGCACATCCCCGTGTTACCAACATTATTTTCAGCACAAATCTAAAATGTAGGCCCATACTAGCTACTATGAGGAAGATCAACACCACCTCATCCAAAACTAACACAACTCAACAGCCAAAAAACCCTCAGGCCTGACCCCAAGCAATACTTGAAGTGCTCGTACAAAACACTGTGTCCTTAGCAGCCATTCTCTGGAAATTGTGGAAGGTTCTCTTTTAGTTATGCATTTCTCTATTTCTGCAAGGCTCCAGTAAGCTTAAAGAAGCAGTGAAATGTTCATTTCTCAGTGAGAAGGTAGCTAACTAAACGCAGACAAAATAACAAAAGAAAAGCTGGGTCCTAGTTCTGAAAATACAGTAAGAAATTTGAATACTGTTTGTCACATCCAGTGATGATGAGCCTAACTATTTAAGATAACATTATAATACTCTGAGACAGAACCTAAAATGCTGTGCAATTTGGTAAGTATTTCACACTTTCAGCATGAAAGTTACACCAGCAATAACCACTTCTAATTAGACTTTCTTTAAAACATGGATGGAAATTGGACTTTGGATCTGTTCAGTCTTGAAAACAAGAAATCCATAAATGTAGTCAGACAACATCTAGAAAGACATAAGGAACTTGAATCAACTCAATAATATTCCACAGTGGGCTGTTTTTGCTATTCATTTTTAGCCAAAATATTGTCAGCAGGAATCTGCTTATAAGTTTGCCTTACAGGATAGGATTATTATAAAAGATTCAGGATAACCTATAGAAAACAATAATCAAATTTTCAATCTTTTAGACCTTTTCTTTTTTCTTTTTTTTTTTTTTTCAGAAATAGAGAATGAAGTCAGAAGAGACTCACAGGTTACAAAGTCATTGCATATATTTAGTTGTGAAAACTCAAAGGAAACACTACATTAGCCACATCGTTTGTGAGAAGTCATCAAGCAAATACAAAATTTTCTCTGACACTGTTTTTAAACTGCATCCCAAATTCTATTCAGTACAAATATATTGGGATTATCTGCAAAACAGTAGTTATGTAGGCATAGGAAATTATTTCTATTTTTATTATGTTTCAAAAAAATCTTTGTTTCACATGACCTAAATTTCAGGCTTCAACTTATAAGTATCCATTAACACTCTTAGAAATTACCCAAATTAATAGCCATAGATTCCAGAGAACCATCTTCTCGATTTGAAAAGCAAAATACTTCTTTTCTGATGCCTAAATATATCAGATTTTTAACTGAAAAAGAGAGAGAAATATAGGTATAGCAAAGAAAAATAACTAGTAATCTGATGAAGTGGGCAAATGGATGAACTCCAATTTTACATATTTATATTTTATTTGTTATATTTATAGCATGTGTGCTTTGTGCCCAAAGCTTATGAATGAGGAAAAATGCACTGTCAACATAAGAATGGGTTTCTAAAGCAAAGAAACTGAACTCATCCACATGTAAGTCACAGCACAAAAAATGATCTTTTTGCCAAGACATTTCTAGTACAACACCTGATGATAAAACAAATGCTCCCCGGGAACACTTGCCCAAGACAAAAAAGACTAGATAGCTCTATGCTAGCCACTGAAATCTGACAAACTGATCAACTCCTGCAGAGTATTTGGGTCAGTCAGCTGTATGAGTATGGGGAAAAGCTTCAGAGGGAAGGAATAAGTAAAATGGAAATAAAGCATTGGAGCTTCAGTGGTGCTGCAGCTCAGCTGTGCACCAGGACTGGAATGTTAGGGAGGGGAAAGACTCCTTTCTGCACTTCACCTGTCTGAAGTGTAGACATGGGCTGTGCAGACTTTCTGCTGTTGTCTATAACCAAATCCTGGGTGGGTGTAATCCTAACTCATTGCCATGGGATGTGACTGTGCTTGTTCCAAGCACATGTTGGAAAAAGCAATGTCACACTCAAGAATTTCCATGTGTGGTCAGTGACTTGCTTTAGAAGGAGTTCAAAATATTTATAAGAAGACACACATTTTGCCTCTGGTGGAAAGCAATGACCTCAGCAATCTACCTTAAATTAGTTCACAGAGCAGAAAATGCTTAGCATGATAAAAGAAATTTTATGTGTGGTTTAATATATTACTACAGAGGAAACTTCACAGATAAATTCAGGGTGGTTTTTTTTTGTTTTATTTTGTTGGTTTTTTTTTTTTCCCATTTTTTTCTGACCTTATAACTGTTAGTACAATCACCTAATCAGGCAGTTTTAAAAACTAAGCTAGACTTTTCATCTGGGTCAGCTCTTTGAACTCACATTCTGTTTCGTTGTGATTGTCTGTATTCATAGTAATTCTCTGATCTGTGCTTATTATCCACCCCTTAGCAGCTTAGTAAGCATTTTACAAGTCTAGGTAACAGTTTCATATCAGATAATAATTTTTACTCACTGCTTATTTCACTCAACTAATCATTTAAAATTCGTTAATGATTGCCTTCTATATTTTTATAGAGAGCACACACAGCACAGAGTGAATCTGAAATCTGTAAAAATCAGATAAGAAGCTTCTAAATGTAAGATGAGATTTCTCCAAAAGAAGCAAGGAAACCACAAAGCCACAATCAACGTCATGAAAAAGGTACAAATTAACATTAAGCTCTATAATTACTTTACAATTTAGAGGCCTCACATATAAGCAGAAAATATCCTTTTATATTGTGGTTGAAATTATATTTCTGAAAACAGATGCTTTCTCCTGCCATCTGTCATAAGCCTGTTTGTACCCTAGCCCTCTTACTTGTTTAGAAGCCAAAATAAATAAAACAAAATGTGTCCTGAAATGCATTGGTAAAATAGTGTCAGTTCATTAATTTTCATACCACGTCATTTTCCTGTGTTAATACATAGCATATTTTTCTCTCTTTTGCTGTGAACAATAAACTTATCATAATTTTATTCTGTTAGCATTTCTTCAAAAGTTTTTTAAAAAAAGTTTTCTAGTCCCTTCTAGAGAGACTTAACAGACTGAGGAGCCCCTCAGCAAAAAGCTGTGAAAATGTTGTGGCCACTTTCTAGCCTTGCAAACCCAACCAAACATTTGATCAAGAAAGTCTTGAGGAGCAAATACCTCGGTCATGACCCTTGCACTAAGAGCCAGGAAAAGGCTGCTGTGGGAAAAAGGTAGAGCTGTAAAATCTGTGCACTTGCTCTAAATTTTGGTCTTAAAGTCAGAGTTCTTTCATTTGCTATTATATTTTGTTCTGCAAAGTATTTCACAACCTATTTGTACATATAAAGTGCCCTGATCAGATACTTATGAATAGGTAACAGTAAAAAACTCAACACAATCACCAGCTGATATATATACATATATATATTTTTTTTTATTTCTCCCTACGTCTGCCTCTGACTATCACAGCTGCAATGACTCTGTGTGCTGAGTGAGTTTGACAAATATTGGCTGATAGTTCACTTTATTAACCCAGCCTTTACATACTGGTTAGCAAATTTAAGAAGCTCTGATGTGTAATAGATCACAGTAGGTGGATATGTCAGCTTTGTCCTGCAAGAATGTGAGGTTTTTTTTTTTTCTTATTTCTTCTGCAACATTTTCTTTTTTCACAATGATATCTTACTTGAGATGCAGGCAAAAGAAGAAATAAAAGGGATGACAATAAACTTGTGCCTCAGCTACAGATAAACAGACATTTCAAAGGGAAAATAAGAGAATTTGCCCATGGGTTAAATGGTTCAGAACACTGAGATTAATATAAAGTTTATTTTCGTACTTCCAATTTCTATCTGCAGACTGCTGAGAATGACACTCTAATGTGTTCTGATTTAGCAGTGATTTTATGGCTAGGACCTTCCAGTGCACTCGAGTCTTTTTATGACTAGGGAACCACTGTGTGCCTTAGTCTTTTCACCTTGTTATAAGGAGAAATAATTGCTCTAAGAGAAGACAGTAAGGAGTCTATCAGAGCTTCAAAATATAGAGGCTGGAAAATGTTTTATTTCTTTCAAAACTGCTGTCTTCCCACTGAATTCCACAGCAACTAACAAAAAAGGTACCATACAGTCCTATGGGTCTGTGAAAATATTGATAGGTCAGAAAGATTTGAAAAACATTTTAGAATGTTGAATGGTAACATTAAATCTCTTACCATTTAGCTATAGTTTGTATGTTTCATATTTTTCCTTCACACGTTTATTTTGGACTCAGAAGCATACATTCAAATCACTTTCTCAAGGGCAATTTAGCTCCACAGTAAGACAGATAGTACAATTAAAAATTATTTTCTTTGAGGAACCTATAAAACTGAAGTCTTTAGTGCGTGTTTATGGCATATCATAAAGTTGTTTTTGTGCAAGCTTGGAAAGTAATATTGTGTAAATAGTGAGGATTAAACAAAAAAACTGCCTGAAACTTTCACATATAAATTCCAAATTAAGGTTTTCTCAATAAAAAAAGATTAAATGCCAAAAGCTTAAATACAGATTGCCAGCACAACAACCCCTGCAGACTCCTCTACAAGGCGTTGTGCCAATTGCAGAAATAAAAAGACTTGAAAGAATTTGTATACTTGTTATAATAAATTGCTTTGGGACAATATAGTATTATTTTTAAGCAGTCAGCACTCAACAGAAATAAAAATATTTGCAGTGTCATTCTCCGAAAGTGGAACCCAAATTTGGAGGAACAGAACTAAAGAAGTTCTTAGAACAAATACTTTAACCGTAGTCTGTAGTAATCTATGATAATTGATCTTGTAAATCATTATTTACTTTGACTTCAGGACACTAAACACCATCCAGGTTTCTGCAGAAGGCAGAATGCAAAACATTTAATATTAATATGACCAGACTACCAAGAGTGATGCTTTCATTTATTTTCTGATTTTGCTATAGTCAGTGAGGTAGAATAGCCAGAAGAATAGACATTCTTTCTTAACAACATGAAACCATGGCCTGATTTGGGCATATAAATAAAGCTATACACATGAAAAACCTGTCCATAAGTACTATAAAACAGTATCTGAGCTGTCAGACTTTGTTCTTAAAATTCACCAAAAAAAAAAAAAAATATTTTTAAAAATTTTCATGTTACACTCTAAATTATATTAACTTAATTCATTCTTTTCTACATAGGAATATTGATCTGAACATTTAGGAATCCTGGTATAAAACTCAGTAAAACCTAGTTTTGCTCATATTCCCTCTCTGTGTGGAAAGATTTATTTCTCAAATGAGAGTGACTTCAGTGTCATATTGGCATACATGGATCCATCCTAGCAATAAAATCTCTGTAAATATGTGTGTTTTCATGTGAGACTACTATTATTATTATACATATATTATTAAATATACATGTACACATATGCCTGTGTGTGTATAGATATGTATATACACACATATATCCATACTTAATCATTTTAGGTACAAAAGACAGAAAATTCAGTCTTCTGTTTTTAATATCTTTCAACAGTTTATAAGATATACCGTGGAAATTTTCAAAATAACAATTATTGGAACGATTTTTTGGCAAGAAGCACAATATGTAAGTAAAGGCCATTTACCATTATATATCTAGAGCTCTCTATTTTCTTACATATTTTCATTTAGTGTTTTTAATATTTAATTAACCTTAAAATTTTCATTGTCCAAGGATGAAGTAGGAAAAAAAAAAAGCAGTTTTCAATTCTACTTATGTCATCCACTTGGAAGGGTGGAGGGAGAGTAAAAGAAAAACAAAATAGCAGTCTGTTCTGGGTGGGTATATTTTAATGACAAAATGATGACAGAAAAATTATGGCAGGCTTGGAATCTTATTAAATAGGATCCAGCTGAATTTATTGGACAGAAGGCAAGAGAACAATGTCCAAGCAAAAGAAAAGGGATTTATGATCAAAAAATGATTCCAATTTTCTAGAAATATATGGGATTATTTCTGTAAAAATATGCATATGTGTATCTGTAGTTTTTTAGTTAGGGTAGATTTATAGTAGAGAAAAATATCCCAACAAATTCTAAGTTATTTTCTCTTTATTTAATCTCACTTGGCTGAGTATAAAATGTTCATATGAATATTGTGAGAAAAATGGTCTCCTATAATAGACAATGCTTTCAGAGTGGAGAAATGACATAAAGTCTGCAGAAAGTATAATTTCTGTTCCTAG
>VXBQ01015837.1:168385-301585 GCA_013400175.1 Phainopepla nitens
ATATATATAAAACTAATATATATTAAGCACTATATATATAGTTTTATGTATATATATATAAAAATATATAGCAATGAACAAGATACCATAATCTTCAAAGCAGTTGATCTTAATGCATCCTTTTCTGACATCACTCCTTTAACATTTATTGGAATATTATTATGCTATATAATGAATTATTATACTAACTTTCCTGTCTCCATCTCCCATATGCTTAATTCATTCTAGACAAGAAACTAAGGAGGAAGCATCTCAGCCAAGAACACAGATGATGGGAATTTAATAAACTGGGTCCTGCAATAATGACTTGACACTCTTGGTTCTTTTCAGAATGTACTTCTCAAATTCTCTGGGACTTCATTTGGACAAAATAGTTCTTCCCTACTTTTCAGGAAAAAAATCTGCAAGGTATTCTCATCCACCCTGCTAGAGTAGATCTAAACATCTTAGATCACATCTGCTTAGAAGGAAAATGTTGAGATAGAACTTTGGAACCTTGGGCAGGGAACTTACTTATACATTGAAAAAGCATCTAGTGCTCATTCAGTTTATCAATTTTCAGAAAATTAACGAGGAATAAAAAATAGAGAGGTGGGTTCACCAGCATGGGAGATCAGCAATTCTCCAAATAAGGTGATTAAGGATTCAACTGGCATGCACTTTCTAAAGAGAGAATTATGTTTCTTTATAAATGAATCCAGCCAGTTAGTTACAGTCAACTAGTAAAAATATCCATGTCTTATAGAGTGTTACTCTTATTGCTAGTGTTGCTACTTATGCTCCTATCCCTGTTCTAGTACTACTGGTACTGGTACTGTTACTGCTAGTATTGTTGGAATTTCTATAATCTCTCCTTCCAGTCATGAACATGGATTTTATTGTCATATTTTATTTTTCTGGTTTAAGGCTAAGACTCTTTTTTGTTTGTGTCTTGTGTACAGTGTCAGAAATTCCCTTGTTCCCAGTCTAGGAAGCAAAGAGAATTGCCAAATATGGCACACAATATTTAAATCTCTAAGAGTAGAGAAGGAAGACTTCTGAGGAAGTCTTCTAAGTAACTGCCTCTCTTTCCCTGGCACATGTTCATTCTCACATACACATATAACTGGAAATGAAAATGACACTTGAAGAATGTTTAAGGTGGCTACAGAAAACAATGAATGAAAGGAAATTTTAGTCAAGGGTGAAAAGCACCATATGTCTTCAAAAGCCTTGGCACAATGGGGAACCACCTAAATAGTTTTCTTAATGCACCCTGTTGTGCCTAGGTATTGATGGACATATGGTACATTTCACCCTGAACTGTGAATTTCCTGAAACAGCTGTAATGCTCTTTTAATGTTTTTCTGGATAATGACACATTCACAGCATACATTATATAACCATTCCTCCCTGACCCTTCAGGTGGCCCATGTACTTTATCAGTCTGTAGCAAACAGGATATCAGCAGATCATTTATCTTCTGCTTGCATAAATATGTCTTATTCATTGACATATTCTACAGAGGCTTGAAGATTTTGGTGACTGCACCATGAGAAGGCCAGCAAGGTATTCAGAATTGCTGTCCTCTGGTAAGATCCCAAACCAGCTCAAGATACAGAACCATGAATAACAGAATTAAGCATGAGAATAGCTCTTTGCTTTAATAATTTTATGGATCATTTTGTTACTTCTATTTTTGCAAGATAAATTGGGAAAAATGCATGGGTTTATGTGGAAAAAATCAAGATTGACACAGTTGTAAATATATAAGGTAACAAGATATTATGATATTGGGATATATGTGTTATTCTCCCCATAGATTTAATTCCTCTTTGCAACTCACCCTGTGACTCATCCTTTATACATGCCACAGAATCATTCATTTTTCATTTCACTGCTGACTGGTAAAATATAATTTCTTTATTTTTATGATCAGTTACTGGCAGTGTGAGATGTAACTTATAAATCTGCTTGGGTAAATAGATTGGTTTATTTAGGAGAGAAATTATATTATCTGTAAGAATCTCTCTTGCTTGCTATTAAAATAAAAACAGATGTATAAATTTTAAGATTTAAAAGCTTTAAAAAATAATAATTTGGTCTAAATAAAACTGATTCTCTTACATCAGAAACATTATTCAAACACTTTCCTTACAATTCTTTAGGGGAATTACTAACTGATGAAAGACTTTAGGTTAATAATGATTACAGACTGTTGTTTCCTTTTTATTTTTGCTGCCCTTTCCTCTTGTTATCACCTCTTTATATAAAATGGACATCAGGTCATCAGTCTCTTCATTACTTCTGTGGAGCAATGCACTAGACAACCAGAATATTTGTGACAAAACCAATCAGGGAGCTGAATGGGTTAGAGAGATTGGTACTATAGCTTTACATTAATTTCATCTTTCTTGAAACTTTAGTTCACATTTTCAAAGACAACAACTAAAAATATGCATGCAAAAAGTAACTAACCGATTTTCCCACCATATATTTTATACAAGTTTTTTAAGCTTCATTATGTCATCAATGATTTCAGGACTACATTCCAGATTATCATGTTAAAGTGCCCTCAACAAATAGAATCAAACAGTTCACTTACTAAAATAACTGTTTCCAGAAATGCTGGGGTAAATGAAAATGAGTATAAATTTTCTGTTGTTTTACTCCCAAAAGTAAAGACTCTTTAACAATGAAAACCTATTTGGTTGCTGGATTTTTTTTTTTTCCCTGCAGAGATTATATTTTAGGGTTTTTGTATGTGCCTGAGTTATACTCAATGTTCTGCTCTGAAAACTGATGTTGCTGTTTTCCTTGGATTTTTAAATTAAGATAATCCTGTCTCTTTCATAGGCCTTACTCATGCAAATACTCATTTCTTGCTCAGAGAGTACTTCTACCCACCCAAATTTCAAATAAATCGTATACTGTCAGATGGTGCATCAGTTCTGTCCCAGCTCTCTATTTCACATGAAAGTGGCAAAGCAGATCCTCCTCCTCATTTAATTTTACCTTTATATTCTGTCCTCCTGATTCTTCTGGCATGCTTCAGCATTTTCTCGATGCCTGAGGAGTGAAGTTGCAAGGTCCTCCCACCTTTTCAGGAGGAGGAACTGCACAGAGGAGGAATAAGTAATGGAATAAAATACAGCAGTTTTCCTGAAGCAGAACTGATACAGATCGTCTCTACTGACATATCAAATGTGGCAGGAAGGTGGTTGAACAAGTTTCCCTTCCCTCTCCCAAGATTAAAATTTGTGAAAATATTGGAATTATTGCTTTTGAATGATAAGAATCAAAAAATATACTTGCCTAATCTCATTGAAAACAGAAAATGCAAGCTATATTCCTACAAGGAGATGTGTTTGTCTCCTGGAGAATCATCAATGTAAAGCTCCTGATGACTACAAAGTGTCATCACTATAATAAGCTATACCTTAGCTGTAAAACAACTTCCTATCTTTCACTGTTTCAGAAACATGGGACATGTTTTATAACTGGACATGTTATAAAAGAAAAGTCATGATCTTTAAATGATCTGATTTTCAAATATCTAATTTGGGGGTTTATAATATTTATGGTCAAAAAATGACACTAATAATACAAAATCACCTTATGATTACTAAAATAAAAATCACAAGTAAGCATCACTCTGATAAAATTTTGTACATTGAAGTATTTCAGGTTCTTCATGCTGGCACAGGAGAACACACCTGGTAGGACAATAGTGAGATGATGTCTCTGGATGTAAAAAAGCTGTCATTACAGAGAGAGCTGAATCTCACAGTACTACATCCAGAGTCTCATTAGTAACTTAAATTTGTACTTATATCTTAACAGAAATGGGCTCGTTCATTTCAAACTCAAAAAATGCTGGAAAAGATGCTTCAAACTAAACTTGTTTAGTTTCAAATTAAACTTGTTTAATTTTCAATCTCTTTGACTGGCTTGGACTGTATTGTCTGCTTCCATATTCTATACATAAAATCTGCAGTCAGTATAAAACCTGGCAACAAAATCTTAAAATTTCATTCCTCTCCACTTGTCCACAATTTGCCAACTTTCCAGCACAGCACTTCCTAATTGTACACTCAAACACCAGCTGTCACACATAAAAGTATTGATGGAAGTGAAAACTCCTGGAACTTAGCAGCAAACAAATACTGAAATGAAAGATTTATGAACACAAGTTAATTCTTGACATTGTTAATGTTAGAAAGTAGCTCCATCTAAACTTCCTGTTGTACTCCAAAGAGCTAACCTAAGACCCCAGTTGCTTCACACATGTGCAGATTAAAACTGCTATTAAATTAATTTAAACTACACCTATCCACAAATTCTTTCTCAGACTTGCGTGCTATGTAAAATCAGCCTTGGAAAATATTGAATTTTAAAGATTGTTGTAGACCATGTGAAGGTTTTTTTCCCCCACAGTAAATATTATTATTTTCTGTAAATAGTAATTGTCTAATAGAAACAACTCACAGATTCACAAATGTCTCACAAGGTGCTGATTTTACAGATACTGATGCTTTAGACAGCAATAATTACTAGTCAAAATAATCATGGAAGTGAAAAGAGAGAACACATAGACAAATCTGCACCTAATTAGATGGCAAATGTGTCCTCTAGTTACCAGAAACACACCCTCTCATGGGAAAATATTGCTTGTTCCTGTGTAAACAGAAAGACAATGGTGAGCAGCATTATTGTCACTTAAAACCAAATCTGGACAACACAGAGGCCCACAACTCATTCTGTTTAAGTAACATTGGGCAGGAAAGGGTTCCATTTTCATCTAGATTCACAAACACTGCTTTAAAATAATTTCAAAAAAAGCTTAATATATTTTATGTAGATTCGCTCTTGTGTACATTTTTCCATTGCAAAATGGAATATGAACTCTGTGCAAACATGAATTTTAATATTCTAGATCAGTAGTTGCTAACAAGTATTATTCTTTGATATTGGCCTATGTACAACTCAGTGCTTTATACAACTCCTGCAGATACTTGTTAAAGAAATTAAATGTCTTAAAATGTGAATGAGACCAGAAGAAGCTCAGATATACTTCTGCATTCTTTGCTGGCAAAAAAACTGGTTATTCTTACAAAAAAGGACTTCAAAATTTTGGTAGGATTTTTATTCATTCCCAATTCGTTGTTAAAATCAGAAAAAATATTACTAGCCTTTCATTTACTTGGAAATGCGCATATTTGTACAGCTATTAGAAAAAAATTGACAAAACACTAAAATTAATGAGAAAATAGATAAGTGTAGGTGTTAAAAATGGAGCATCCACAAATTCCTGCTGCCATCTATTTGTAGTAGCTTGGAAGTACAAGTCATTATCATTTGCGTAACATTAAATAATTCAATGCTTGAGTTATGGCAACCTACCAGCAGAGAGACTTAAAAAGGAAATAGAGTATTAATGGAATCACTTGAATGACACTAATTGTGAAAGAATCTCTTCAGTGGAAGGTGTGAGTATTTTTGGAGGTATCCTTGTCTATTTTTCTAAATCGAGAGTATATTCTCTTTTTTCAATAAAAGATATTAAGAAAGAAATTGGACCTAATAATCCCAAGCCATGCCAAATAGTACTTTTCACACTATCCAGTTAAGGATTCAGGTGCCTAAAAGCTCTTCACAGCAACATAAACTCTCCATCCCTTTGAGCACAGCCTGGCCCTGTATTTGAGTAAGCTGCTGCGAGCACGTTGGCAGAAGTGAATGACTTCTGGCTGGAGCTCAAAAGAGTGGCACCTCTGAGCATGAAACTGCTTCAATTTTGCAGCCAGCTGCTTAGGCAAGCACTGGGCTGTATTTGAAATCTGTCTGGACCTGATGCATTCAGGTTGGGGTTACAGGAGGAGAGCTTCTACCTGAACCTGGACCTCCAGCTTGAAGGCATCCCTTCAGTGCCCAAACTCTGTCACTCCTGTGAATAAGGTCACTTTCATGTGACAGCCCAAATAACTCGTGCAGAAAGCAGGAAGCTCATGATTAGCTTGGCTGGCCTTGCACTCCCACATTTCCCCCCAGCAGAATATTTCTCCCACTCAATATGATTTGTTCTGAGAGCAAGAGGGGAGTGTTCATCTACTGCTCTCACTGAAGATGGAAGGCCGTAGATCAAGATGGGAACTCAAGAGAGGCCATGACTAGCACTGCTGGACACTTGGCTACAAGATGAGATCCCTTCTTTGAAGCTTTCTTTTCAGGAGTCTTTCTTCTTTTTGCAAGAATCAGCCTCACTGTAAAGCTGGTTCACTTCCCAATGGATGCACAAGTCTTCCCTGCCCTGGGCAAGTGCTTTGGCCAAGAGTGTACTCAGTGTCAAAGCCAGTAACAGCACTGAGCACCAGCACAGGTTAGAAGTGCAGAAGCTGATGCCTTTGAGGTGTATGGTGACAAAATATCTCTTCTCAGGACACTCAAGAATTAGGGACCTAATTCTCACATGACTAAGTTCTTTCTGGGTAACGGGCTTTTGCCCCTAATGAACCATTCTGAAGACGCTCCCTAAGGTTATGTTTTCGACAGTATAAATATCCAGTCCAGGGTTATTAACTCTTCTCATCAGGAAATAATACAGAATTCACAGCAAATTAATGATGAAAAGGAAAATTTTAATAATCACCAACATTGTCGTTTGGTTATTCCATTTTCATTTTTATGCCTGATTTTCTGAGAGATAACCCTTTTATACAATACAAATATTTTTTAAAGCAGAAATGTCAGCTTTGAAACCAGTCACCATAAGTAATGCTTGCTCAATTAAAACAACGGATTAATGTTCTGTTTCAAAATAGACCAAACACTGAGAATTTCATCATATTAATGAAAGAGATCCATTTAGGTAGAAATTACCCACAATTTGTACATATCCACTTCCCTAATATAGAGAAGATTTTCTCTTTTTAAAAAAAAAATAAGTTTTGCCTGTTTTTTAACCTGTGAGGAGAGATCACAATAATAATTTGCTGACATAGTAATAGCACCGCAGATCGTCTCTACTGACATATACCACTTCACACTCCCAGTTTCTCAAAGTCAAGGTTCTCACTCTGTGCTCAACCCATTTTCTCTCTTCTCACTGGTTTTCCTTTTCAAATCCCACAAGGTGCTTTAGGGAGAATTTCTCCCCAAGAAAATCAGTGTTCTGAGATACACAGAGCACAACGGCCCCTGAAATGAACGCAAGCCTGTGTCCCCAGCTTTTGTGCTTTGCTGAGAAATAACCACATCTCTGGTTTTAGGGAGGTAGATAGAGGGATACAGGGCCATACAGTAATCCCCCTGCTGGGATAAACTTATATTTAAATGGATTTTTTCCCCAACAAGAGTGCTTTAGGGGTGATAAAAGGATAAGGTTGGATGTGCAAAACCAGGGGCCGTAGCCAAGGACTGCTGAGGCAGAACATTGCAATTCTTTGGAGGCTGCCGTCTGCAGAAGCTGCTCTGCCACTTCTGCAGATTTTGCCATCAAAATCTCATCAAGTTGTTGCCCCAGGAAACTTCTTGCTTTGCCTGAGGACATCCCTGGTGCCTAACAGCACACAAAACAGATTTCAAACTGGCGCTGTTCCCATTTCTGACACCTCTGTTGCATCCCAGCGTCAGCAGCACTTTGAAATTGTTCACAAATTACTATCAGTAAACACTGTAGTGGCTGGGTATCCTCTGCCTAAAAAGTATGTCCTGAAAAAGGTATTATTGCCTAGTCATTTAATAAAATTTGGCTTCATTCCATCTGGTTAATTCTGGTTAGCTGAATCTGACCTAAACTTCTTACTGTAATCAAAAAGGCATAGCAGGAGATGTGAGTGACAGTCTCTATAGTTTTTAAGGTGAAAATATTTTCAATTAAGTAGTATTTACCTTAGGAAAATGTCACAGATTTCCTCCTGCCCTTTAGATTACTGTTGTTTGTTGAAGGCAGTTTTTATAAGACTGTGTAAAGTGCTTGTTTGTTTGGCTATATTTGTGCAATGTTGTGAGTCAGAAATGTTATGTCTTTGATACAGAAAGAACAAATTTTTGAGTAGAGAAAAAAATGTAAAAAGAGCTTGAAAGACCTTATGCTCTTTCTTTTTTTTAACCTTCTGTTTCCTCTTGTGCCTACTCCTAAAGCAATTTTCTGAGTACTCTGCTGTATTTCAGAGAGGCAGTTACAATTTCCATCATGCAAATTGTCCAAGCAGTCATTTAAAAGCAACACTTTTTGTGCTTGTCAGACTGAAGGACACAGAAAATGTGCAATTTTCCCATCCCATGGATGGTATTGAAAGGGGTGGAGAATTCACCCAACTGTTAAAATCTTAGCAGATTTCAACTGAGTCATATTTCTCTTTTTTTATCTCTCTCTTATATTTTTTTTTTCAATACAGAATTGCTTCATTAAAGGTCTCTAACTATAACCATGATTGCTGTACTCTTAGTTAGCAAACAAACACAATTCTTGCACTGCAGAAACTCATAGATGTTACTGCTTCTGAATTTTAAATGGGTTGAAAAAAAAATTAATTTTCATTTTGTATTTCCTGTCTTTTGCTGATACCTTAGAGATGGTACTTTCAAAATTGTGTTGTAACTTTGCAGAGCTACACGGAGAAGACAACCTTCAAAATAGACATGTTTTATTCTAAAAATATTTTATTTTTTGGGAGTTATCAAAAGGGGTTTTTTGGAAACACTGGCAAAACTTCATTCTTGTTACCAAAAAGAAGACCGTTCTTGAGTGATAAATTGGTAAGGGTGTTTCACCTTTTTATTCATTTTTTTTTAAAAATATAGGATTCATTATTGCAAAGGCAAAGCACATGTGCAGTGAATTCAATATTCCTTTGTTTATTGACACTCTGAAATAAAAAGCCACATGGCAAATATAACTTCATTCTGACTAAACATTTGTGCTGGTGTTTTTTCTAATTGCAGTGTAATGATACTGGCATCTTTTTGTTCTTGCTAAAAGGCCTTATTGTCATCAGTTTTTCCCTGATGAAAATACTGAATCCTAGGATTGGAATTCCCCAGTCACTGGTTTAGTAATCAATCATTTTGATCCTTCTGTTTTTAACTTGAGTTTTTTTGTAAGAATTTGGTTTGGGAGGTGAGTTTCATACATCTGAAAGGAGATGGGAAAATGATATGGTGATTAATCTAATAAGTAAATGTCCAACAGCAATATTGTAGAATGCCATAAAAGAGGCTGTTTGGAAGCTCATGCTTAGAGAAAACACAATAGTTTTATTCCCTTACTTCTAACTTTTCTGTTTGAACACTTTAAATCAAGCCACTCCACTTGTTAGAATTGATTTTTTTTTTTTTTAATGCAGTATGAGGTATTTGTAACACATTTTAAAGAAGAACTTGAGTATGGTGGCTGGAAGGATGAGATAGCAGTTCTGTCCTCACCTATTTGGTTATGGCAAAATTCCCAGAGCCCATTCCATACAGGTATTTATTGTACACAGCAAGTAGAGTACAAATAGAAAACTGCAGCTTAAGAAAAATGAGTGTCAGAAGCTTAGAAATGAAGCTACAGCTGCTGCTGGAAGGAAGATAAATCAAAAGAACACTTTGGTTTCTTCCATTTAAAAATAAAATAAAAATTAAAATCAATAAACAAATGGCAATAGCAGTTGATATGCTGAATAAGCAAGTGAAGAGCTACAAATACCAAGTAGATTTTCTGCTTATCTTCATCCTCAATTTATTGCACTACATGATGCACTACAGAAAAAAAAGTGACCAAATTCATTTTTGACTGGGTGCCAAGCTATGTAGCAATACAAATCCATTTACTAGCTGCCAATTTACCTCATTCCTGAGCTGCAATACCTCAATATTATTTCAGTTTTCCTATCCTCTTTGAGGTAGACACTTTTATCTACATTCATGCAGCTATTTCTTGAGGTTGACTAAAGGTAGGCAAAGTGTGGTTGAGCTAATAAACCCATATTAATTTGTTTCTTGACCAAAAATACAATTCCAAATACAAGATTCCTATAAATAATTCCTCAAAACATATATTTTTTTTGTGAAATCTCTACCAAAACACATCTGTGTAAAATATGCCTGGATATTTTCCCAAGGATACCACGTACTAATCCATTACAGGAGCAAGAGGATCACACTCTGTGAGTTATTCAAGCTTTTTCTGAAGGAGGATGAGATTCAGCAATTTGGTAAAGCATATCAAAGTGGAAGTGTGTTGCAAAGCCCACAGACAGTAAATACACAGTGACTAGAAGTCAAATATTTCTTGTTTGTTGTAATGCTATGTTATGCATGAAGGAGTTGACTTGTGAAAAGCCTTGTAATAAGTATTGGTATCTGGAGGTGGAGTAGAAAGCAAAGCTATCTGAGATGCAGGAAGCTGAATTCATTCAAGAATATTTTTGCTCAGATGGGGAGCAGATATGACTGTCAATACATAAATAACTCAGACGCTCCTTCACTTCTGTATTAAGGTCAAAGCCTACACAAAATATTCTTAAAATTGCCTGAAAATTTAAAAATAACAGTAGATTTTTTTAAAAATTCAGATTTTTTTTTTTCTTTTGTGCAAGGATCAGAGTCTTTCTTTATCCTTTTTCTTTCTTCCACACATTCAATTCTTCATTCTTCAGCACAGTGCAAATCTTAAAACCATGAATGTGAATCAAATATACACTGATTCTTTAGATCGCTAGTAACATCGTGGCACTTATTTTTAACATAAAAAAATATCTAAAGAGTTCAGAAACTTAAAATGAGGACGAATAATGGCTTTTTTTTCTTTCATATTTATTCAATTTCTGGTAATAAACTGTGGTTTCCCAAAGATGTCATACTGCTACTTAAGGAGGAAGGAAAGGCAGAGACAATGTGTGATGAACTGACGTCAACCTCCATTCCCCATCCCCCTGCACTAACTGGGAGGAGGAGGTGGAGAAAATCTGGTATGAAATTGAGCTTGGGAAAAAAGGATGGCCAGAAGAGAAGGTGTTTCAAGATGTAATTTTATTTCTCACTACTCTACACTGATTTGATTGGTAATAAATTAAATTAATTTCCCCAAGTCAAGTGTGTTTCACCCCTGACGGTAATTGGTGAGTGCTCTTTCCCTGTCCCTCTCTCAATCCACGAGCCTTTCATAGAATTCTCTCTCCCCTTTCAGCTGAATGATGGAGTGATGGAGTGATTGTGGTGTGTAACCAGCCACCAGGTCAAGTCACCAAACTGATTCAGATTGTCATATGACCATTTTTCTAGTGCTTTTTTAGTGACTAATGCTCTGAAAATGTGGTACCAAAATTTCCCGTGTCCCCAGTTATTTTGACTACCCACCATACCATGTTTTCAGAGATAAAATCTATCTGGTTGCCTACCCATATCTGACCCTCAATTTTCATGACTCTGTTCAAGCATTCACGGATGCTAAAAATTCGATGTGCTCTGTCAGTCTCTCCTAATGTAGTGAGATAATGGTTTATCTACCTTGATGAATGCTGAAACAGAGACTGTTTTCTAGTATACTTTCAAGACTTCTGGTGATAGCAAGTGATGAATAATGAAACAGTCTTTCCTTCAGTAATGGCTTTATATAACAAAATCACTTGATAAAGCAAAGAATTTCAGAAGGTGATGGGAGCTCTTAGATTTAAAACTAAAGCTCCAGACATGAATATCTCAAGTACATAAATGCTTCATTGCTCTGACAGGGCAGAATGGCTAGTAATTGACTGTCTTAGTAGGATGCAGTATTGTAAGATGATTACATGAGCAGAAAGAGCCATTTTCAGGAAGTCTACACATTCTAATAACAGAATAAGGGTTTTTAACAAGGCAGTAGCTGGAGTGTTAATAACAAAGATGAAAAGCTGGTGATTCTTCCAAGCATGCAAATTGCTGAAAGTTTCACATATGTATAGAAGTCAGAGAACTGTCCAAGAGACACCTATTCCAGATTTTTCTATAAAATTGGGACTGCACTGAATTTTTAGATTGAAAATAATGCTTCAATTATGCTTCAAAAATCAAAAAATCGTAATACTCTTGGAATATCTCTTTTCATGTGCTCTTCTCTGTTCTTTTCCCTTCTATGGGGAAAATAAGTGTTTTGAATGAAATTTTATGGAACTTCCAGAAAGCAAGGTTCAGCCTTGGAGCAAACCCTGATGAATGATTCAAACACAATACCAATTTGATACCTGCATTTGAATTGCTAATAATAACAAAATTTGCTGCTCATGCTGCCACTGCTGTTGCTCACTCTGCTAGCCCAGATGTCTTTTGCCCATCCTTCTGGATGCAAATAAAATTGTTATCTCTTAGAAAGCCTTTTTTATCTTGGATTGCCATGACTTTTACCATCCACAACCAATCTCACATCTGGTATAAACTCTGTGGAGGACAGTAGTTCTTATACTAGGAATTATTCTGATTTGTAACACGTAGGCAGATTTTGTCACTATCTGCTTTAACCTAAAGCTACTTTGTGTTTTGTCTTTGTTTTAGAAACTTTTCAATACTTAAAAGTGTAATGCCAGAAATGATATGAATCAATAAGACGCTTTTCAACCCTCTCTCCACCCCTAATCCCCTTTTATGTTGTAGTGCTCAGATTTGGAACCATTCTCAGCAATAGCATCATACTGCACTGCTGTGACTCTGCTTTTTAAACCCTGTCTTGTGTCTGTTTATCTACCTAAGCTTTGTATGACAGTGTCTGTCATTATGTTACATATGTATTGTTTGAAAAATAAAGATTACACAATTTGAACTGCTGCATGGAACACATGTAGGGTGTTGGAGCAATAGTACAGGCAAATGACTGCAAAGTATTTTTTCCAGAAATCTCACAGAACATTAACACCACCAGTTCAGTTAAGCCAAGAAAAGGCTCTCCATTTTATTATTTTGCTTGATAATGGACAAAGAGCACAACAGAACTGTTACTCACCCGTCTTCACAGTCCATCGATAGCATAGTCAAGGATACATTCTTTGCTCCTCTGTCATTATTGAAAAACAAAACAGAACAAAGGAACGTCTTTTTAATTTTAAAGGGATTAGGATTTCACTTCAGAATTTAGGATTTACCTGTCCCACTCTCTTTCAAACTGCCAGCTAAATGTAGTAGTTCGACATGGTGGGATATCTAAGTATTTTGTCAGATCCGCAAAGTGATTGTCTCTTCAAATATTAAGCAAACCTCTAGACAAAAAGAAGGCTCCTGTTCAGTGTCTCCTGAAAATAATGGAACATTATGTAAGTCTGAAAGCCTCCTCAGAGATCAAAGCTGTGCTGCTGCTTGTAGTCAGTTAGACTTACACACTCTTGATACACTGCATGAGTGAGACACCAACGCCTTCCACTGGGGTTACATGGATGGACAACAAAGTGGCCTGAATTTCTGCTTTTTGCCTAAAGAGAGGTCTCCTTCTCTCTCTGCGACTGATAGGTCAGGAAGATGATAATAAGAATTATTCCTAGCGAAGGAAATGTGGTAATATAATGTTCCTAGGTGAAAGAGAAACAAAAGAGTTCTTCCTTCCTGCACACTGGCAAAAAAGATGGACAAACTAAGATGAGCCCTCGCTTATGTTTTACATTTACATAATTGTTCCTCACCTGTTAAAAGTAGTCTTGTAGTTTACTCTCCTCCAGAAAAAGATTGATGGATGCTTTCTTTTGATTTAGAGTCTTGTTGCACAGTTGGGAATCTCTTGCTTCACTGCAGGGATTCTCAGTGCGTGGCTGGTGTGATTAGTGGAAAAGGGCTTGGCTATTGCAATGGATTGGACTCTGAAAGGTCTGAACAACTTTTGAATATTGTACTTGAATCAGCGAGCTCACTACAAAGAAAGTACATGGATCAGAAAACCTCAGAGATTAAGTTTGGTTCCCTTTTCTGCTTGTCAATCAGACCTCTTGAGGTGAGCTGTTGAGTCCACTGAATATTTGACATCAACACAAAATTGATACATGACATTGTCACTCACAAGGACTCTAGGACAACATAAACTCTCCACAGGATAGCAAACCTCTGTAATAACATTTTTATCTGTTCCTTTCTAGTGTACTAGCTCTAGAGACCACTGCCAAGAATGAAAATATCAGCTAATGTTTCTAGGAGTTACATAGTTATAGCTTTCCTAGAAGTACCAAAGGATTTATATAGCTTTGCTGTATGACTAATCCATCCTACATAGTCTTACCCTACTCACATTCCTGGCCATTAAAAACATCATTTGATGGGACATCAGTTTATGTCCTTGTTACTTTGAATGTTGTTCAGATTGTAAGTTGGCAGCCTGTTTAACAGTCTATATGTGATTTTTCTTCTTTTCACAAAGAATATTTTTCAGTAATTAACACGTTTTCCCGAGCTCAGCTCAGGTTACGTCTTTTTTTTTTAAAAGAATTATTTTATTCACTCAGAGACAACTTCAGCATGTTTAATGTCAAGTTACAGGCAATATCTGGCATGCATGGGTCTGATGATAGTTTTCTGAACACAGAAATGTTGTCAATATTTAAGTAACAAAGGCATTGGAAGGGTCATGTCCTGATTTCAGAAAAATGTGTCATGGAACACCCTACTACTGACACAAAAAGAAGTTGTGCTTAGGGTAGAATCTGAAGAATTGATCCAGATTCAGCTTATTAGCAGAAGTATAACAATCCATGGTATATTACTACTTTGGGAACTCAAAGTACATAACCATCATAACCTTCTCCATATACCAACTTGCATCAGTAAGATGTTTGGAGAAGCAAGGGACAATATGTCCTGTCAGCTCAAATTGCTTATTATATTTTCTCTTATTGTAATTTAGAATGGAATGGCCCAGATTTGAAAAATCTTAGACTACATTCCCAACTTAAACAGTGAATACTTATTTACATTGTCATACAACTAAATTTCTGAAAAGTGGCTTGATTGTGAAATACCTGCTGCTTTACAGCTGATGACAGGATAACAAGAAAACTACTTCCCTCATAACTTTTGAGGAGCAAAACGAAAGACAGACCTAGCTGCATAGGCATCAAATACAGTTATAATAATTGGTTAAGTTTGGACTTGTTCTTTCCTTTTTTTTTTTTTTTTTTGTTTGGTTGGTTGGTTCCCAAATTGCAGTTAAGGGATCAATTTGGGAAAAAAATGTAAATAATAGGGTACTTTTTAAAAAAATACTGTTGGCATAAAAATACCTGCTGAATTAAGGCCTTGTGCTGAAGGGTGCTTTTTTATGGGTATATGTTTCATGATCTGTTTCCTAAGTTCTTTGACTGGAGGTATTGTGTCATTACATATCCATAATGTGGAGATCAAAGGTCAGTGTCAGACTGTCATCCATAAGGCAGTAGATAAATATTCTCAAGAACACTTTGCATTTTTTTCAGGTTAGGTCTGATGAGCTCAGGATAACAACATTAGTGTGCTGGGTGTACATCTATTGTGCAACTGATGTGCAGGTACACAGCAAGTCCAACACCTGAAAGTTATTCTGCTCTTGTAGAGTGACTTTATGCTGCTTGCACTGTGAAATCAGGTATATCAGAGCTGTTCTGCCCAAGTCTTTGCAGTCCCCAGCAGGCTTGTAAAGCTCCACAGTGCAAATGTAGAATTTTTCTGTTTTGCAAATATGACAGATATGTGGTTAGATAGGAATTCTTCAAAAAATTCTTCAGAAAATCCAGCCATTGAACTTAAAATTTTGACTATTTTTACTATTTATTTACTATTTATTTACTATTTATTTACTATTTTTTACTATTTATTTTACTATTTATTTACTATTTTATTTTTGACTATTTTTTCAATAATCATTGAACTGCCAAGGATATGAGTTTCCTGATGAATAGTGTGTGTACAATTAAAGTTTGATTAAATATTTCTGTATGGAGAGTAACTTTTTTTCCTTCAACTTGCTAAAATACAGAGCAAACTTAACCTTTTATTTTTTGTACTTCTTGTTTTCTGCAATGAAATTGTACTGATGCAACGCTGCTAATGGACTTTGATTTTGAAATATAGTGTACTGTTCTTTTCCAGTGCCCCTTCTATTTGAAGTAAAAATTGCCATTTAGAACATATACTCTGGTATTTTTCCAATATGAACATTAACATGAGGTATTCAAACATTTTCAGTTAAGAGATAAATGTGTTTTGAATCTAGTTTCTCGGGCTGCTTCACTAAGAAGTTGTTCCATTTACCTCCCTTAGTAGGAAAAACATATTTCTTTAAAACAAGCCCTTTCTGTTAAATGTCTATGGCACTCTGCTTGGCAGCTGTAGACACAATTTGGGTCACTGTGTTGGAATTTGAGTATATATGTGTATATTCTGTGCCACCTCTGACACTATTATGTCATGAGTTGAATGCACAAGTGAACGGATGATGATGGTGATTTATTCTGATAAAAGAGACAGAATGACCTGAAGGTAATTCTTTACACTAAGGACACAATATATAATTAAGAACATTTATGAGCTTAAGACCTTTTCCTACACTGCTTTCTGTATTTTCTCAAAACTCTACCCTTAATGACCTCTCTCGTAATTGAAAAAATGGAAAGTCCCCATAGATGTTGGTTAAACTAACTCAGAAGACATACAGACAGCATAAACAGAGAGAGAATGGAATTACTGCGAGACAGTCTCAGCTGGTATAAATCAGTGTTGCTGTGATTATTTACTCAGAGGAGATGGACCAATATTACTTTTATGTTTCCTAAGGAGCACCAAAATATAAGTACAACTCAACAATTCTTGTTTAGAATTTTATAAAACTTAAATACAGCATGCCATAGGTAACGAAGGCTGTAAACAAGGGAAACTGGTGAAGTAAGAAAGGTTTTTAAGGAGGTAGAGACATGAGCATATTGTCTCAATTCATGTGTAGCCATTGACATTACCTGATCTAATGAAGCAACGGTAGGCTTGGGCTAGATGATTTTTAAAAGGTTCCTTTCAAAACAAACTCTCTGATTCTACAGGTTGAGAAGATTGAGGATGGTAAGACCCTTACCTGAGTTTCTTTGAAGTTTCAGAATAGATGTACTTCTACAAATATCATTTCTGTTCTCACTAATCATAGTATTTAATTTAGTTTCTTGCCCACATCAGGTTTGAGCTGCTTTTAATAACTCAGTAACCAGATCTCTGATGTTTTGAGGTTTTGATTCCATCAAATTTAGATTTCCCTAGTACTATTCCAGGAACAATAACTGAAAAAACAATCAGAGTAAAATGAAAATGAAACAGTTATCTTCTTGAAATTGAATAGTTAGAAGGAAACTTAAGCACAACATCAAGGGCTTACATTTCTATTCTGTGTCTAACAGAAAGAGATTATAAATTTGTGAACAATCCTTAATTAATTAGACAGGAAGGATTTTTAAGTTTAGGAAAGATGCAGATACAGTGCAGATTTCCTTCTTTAGCCTTTTACAATTTATCACTGAACTCGGGTGAACTGCTCTGGGGTGAAAGGACTGAATGGAGGTCATCTAGGGCCACATTTGATGAAAGGCAGAAGATTGTGATCAAGAGCATGTAGGATTGGATTTGGAAAAGAGGTTGACATTTTTATGGAATAATGATGATTAGCAAAACTGGGCTTCTCAGAAATGTCTATGAATGGTTCTGCAGTGAAGACTTCTTGGTGTTCACAGATTTATAATCTATGGACAGAAAAAAAGCAGAAACTTTCATCACTAAGGTATCTTATTTCGAGAAATCTTTGCCATACACTTACAAAACGTGCACATCTTGTGAGCAGAAGTGAAACAGGTTTCTCAGTCATTTTCATTCTTCATGTTGCTTCTTGAAGAATCTGAAGGCTCAAGAGGTCATATATTTGAAAGTAACTGCAATAGCAAAAGATTGTCTGTAATTTAGACTCCTTTGTATTTTTTGTTTGTTACCAAAATCTTAAAGCCCATTTGTAGTAGGAATAAAATACATGTACTCTTAGGTCACACATTCTTGGAATGAAGTTCTTTGAGTCTGGGCCATTCCACCGTGTGAACCAAAGATATGTGAAGAGAACTGTGAGATATGCTTTGAAAGTGCACTCCTGAGAACATTGATAATAGACACACTACCTCTTGAAATCTACCTATGCAGACAGATGTTGCACTTACTGAAAGAGAGGAATATGAGGGATAACTGAGAGGAAAGGTGGCAATAAAGCTGTAATGATTAGCATGAAAGGAAAAAAAAATCACAGCATTTTAGTTTGGAATCTAATGGGATTATGGCATAGAGATTGTACATCAGAAAAAAATTGTATCTATTTATTTTTTAAATAAATTTAGAAGTGCATATATACATATATATATATATGTGTGTGTGTGTGTGTGTGTGTGTAACCCCGTCATTGTCAGAGAAATACTTTGGATCAGATTCCTTCACTGCACAGACTTCCTCTTTTGGGTACATCCTTCATGTAGTTTCTTTCTTCCCACTCTTTTCTACAGAGTATCTGACACACAATCACTTTACTGTGTTCCCATTAGTTTCCAAGCTATGTTGCCGTAATTTCACTCAGATCCAGCTGTTTCTTTCGATTCAAATCATTCAGCATCTGGATCTGAAATTTTCTCCAATCCATATCTGCTCATGATATTCTTAAAAACTCTAGCTGTAAACCAGCAAAATCCATACTGGGAGAATGGTGGGGGGGAGTTATGAGGTGGGTTTTTTTGTGGGGGGGTGGTGGGGTAGTGGATAGTGACTTTTTAGACAGTCGTTCGCAACACATTCCAAGAGTAAGGTTTTAAGTGTTTATTGCTGTCCTATTCAGTTCTCAGGAGAATGTGCTGGCATTGGTTTTAACAAGCAGTGTCAATATTGCTGAGTTTATGACAAAATTCCTTAAAAGCCTCTCTGCTCCCTCTGCTTTGTTCTTATCCCACTTCCAAAGGATAATCTTATAGGAGAGCCTTAGAGGCTGACTCATTGTTCAGCATGTAAAACACACAGCAGAGCAGTGAAGATAATGAATGTATATTTGGACAGGATATGCCAGTTCAAAGGTCTCAATTCTTTATGCTGGCTTCCCACACATTGTCATACAGTGCTATGGAGCTATTTTGTGGGTGATTTGGTTCACCTTCTTTGGTACTATTAATATATAATATTATATATATATATGCTGCAGCGCTACCATGACAATTGCAATACTTATTTAATACTACTACTTATCAGTTTTAATATTTTTTAATCATTCTATGAGCCAAATTATTTTATGGCAACTTGCATAGGAGTTCTGAAATTCTATCTCTAATTTGAAATGCTGAACACATCTAAGAGAGTTATTTAAAGTTACCATCTAAATGAGAATTCAAGCATGTAGCATCACCATTTTGGTCATTTTCCTTGAACATTACATCCTTATTTACAAGGAAATATCTGAGCCTTTTCCAAAACACCTCTTTCACTATTTTAGAATTCTAATTTTTTTCACCAACACTCTGCAACACTGATATTGACATCTGGCAGGAAAAGGGAGATGAAACACGCAGAGGAAATTCTATATTTATGCTAGTGATATTAAAGAACCAAAGCGTGCTTTCATTTTGTATCATGACTTTTCTTTGGCAAAACATTAAAAGTTATGCAGGATCACTGAAAAAGATGGTCCTTGGCAGCCTGAAACCTGGTGTAATGTTTACTATGTCTGAGTTAGATACTTGAGAGCAGGTTTTTTTTTAAAAAATTATTTAGCTGTATCCCTTGCACTTGATGTTTTCCTCTTTCCATTGCCCTAACTAGGTAAGAAAGTGCTATTGTACAGGTTTTAAAAGCGAGAGGCAAAAGGGCAGGATGTGTATGGACCACAAAGGATTTAGCTATTCAAGGTGTGACTTATCAGTGTACAGTCTCTTTTATTGCCATCTGTGAATATAACCCACTGGCTGGGCTCCCTGTACATTGAACTGACAGACAAAATGTTGGAAAATTTAGAAGTCTGGGTGCTAAATGGCAACAAATTAAAACTGGCAAATAGGAAAAATGAGGGAAGGCTTTGGATAGATATGTCTTCAATTCCTGTTTGCCCTAAATCCTTTCCTTCTAAGACAGGTCAAGTGTGTCTTGGAATACAGGGACAGAAGAAATAGCAGAAGTATTTTTTTCTGGAGTGTTTCTACAGCAGTCTAGGACATTCTTGTTCACATATTTGTTAATTATTCTCATAGCCAGGAATTTCACATTCCTAAGTCTCCCAATATCAACTACCTCTTATGACACAACTGTAGGGGGCCTCAGTATCTACAAATTAGTGTCTAAAAATAGCAGTCGTTCCCAAATTCTCTTGTCTGTCCTAAAAGATATATTTGCATTAATTATAAATGGACTTGTTTTTCTAACAGTTTCCTGCGACCTAGTGGATCTACCTACAGAACTATCCTTTTTTTACACTATTAGAAAAACAGAGAAAAATTATATGCTAAATACCAAAGAATAAAATTCCTTACAACTCAGTTTGTTGCAGAGATTTTGTAATATATGCTGCTTTGTAAACACTTCTTCCTCTTTCCTGGTTGCTGCCCTTTTTTATCCTTGTACTGAATCTTGACAGTTTAGCTTTTGTGCTTTAGACCAATCAGAACTGCACTAAACAATACAATCAATCCTCCTTATCATTTCTGGAAGCTAAAGAGACAATGAATACGGACAACTGAGCAGAATCACAGAAAAACAGAATAAAATCAGCTTCAGCACAGAGGTTGTAATAAGACAGTGATGCCTTCCCTATCTGTCATTGCAGTGCATCCTTGTCATTTGCTTATCAAAAAATAGATAATGCCTTTCACCACTCCCCCCCAGCACAAGAGTACGCTTTTAAGCCAGCTTGCCACTACCAATTTTTTTATTTTTCTGGCATTCAGTAACTCTGTTTCACTGAGTCTTACTATTAAGTGTAGTGTTGTGGTGGGGGCCAAAGCTGGTGCACATTGTTTGTCAGCAGACTGGAGTTCAAAATTGGTTCTGCCACCTCAGCAGAACTTGAGTGTGGCATTGCCATTTGTTTTCTTTACCTTATTTTGCTTCTCTAATGGGTGCAAATTTGCTGCATAAGAGAAAAGTAGCATTACTTATTATCTGTGATATTGGGACGAGACGTGTGCAAAGAATTTCCACCCCTTGAGTTAAAAATTGCTGCATATGTATAAACGTTTGTAGTGGCTTTCTACCGAGTACCACTTCAAGGACCCCAAAGCTCAAGAGCACACACTCAGAACTTCCTTCCATACAAGGGAAGTGAAGAAAAACAGTTAGTTATAAATAATAAACAATTTTTAAATTGACACTTTGTATCACTCCTGTTGTTCTGATACTTATGATGTATTAATGATGTTAAGAGAACAGAAATTTCCATAACATTGATATGTATAAGCCACAAATCTTCCTCCTTTAGTCTCTCAAACTGGACATCCCATTTTTATGAAATCTTAAAAAGACAGATGGGCTAGGAATGCAGCTCCTAAGATAAAGCAGATTAAAAATATAAGAAAATGCATACACATGAAAAAGCAGTAACTTTAAAGCATTATGGATTACAGTATTTATAGAAAATTAATTTCAAATATTAATTTGCAACCTATGCTAACAGATTGCATAAACATGTTTTGTGACATATATATGCATTTTTAGACTTCTCACTTTGAATGTCAATATATGTCAACAAAACATTTATGGAAAGATTTACAATCAGCTTTTGGAGAGCAACTCATTCTGAGATGATATGCATGCAGAAAATAAGATAGGAAATGGGTTAATAGATTATTTACTTCCATATTTTTTTTCCCCACCTAGTCTTAGATCATTCTAACTGCCCCAATGGAATTTGACAAGACAGGGAATACCTTCTCATGGTCTGTGAATACCACTTTATGTTTCACTTTCTTCCAATCAGACTTGAAGAAACTTTCAGGCATGCTTCTCTCAAAAAAACACCAAATTCTCTCTTTTTCTAAGGGTGATTTACCATCTGTTCTCAGCAAGAGCTAAAGAAGTGCTAT
Source organism: Phainopepla nitens (assembly GCA_013400175.1). Taxonomy (NCBI): domain Eukaryota; kingdom Metazoa; phylum Chordata; class Aves; order Passeriformes; family Bombycillidae; genus Phainopepla; species Phainopepla nitens. The sequence continues at coordinate 190,399 of VXBQ01015837.1, forward strand.
ATTATTTCTATATATTTAACAGCCTGACCTTTTCAGAATAAAGTCAGAGGTACTGACATAAATTCTTGACAGCACAGTGAAGAACAGATACCAATACTCCAGAGGCAACATTGCATATATGTGCATTCCAGTACCATGCACAAACATGTGAGGAATGTATAGAAAAAAATGGATTTTTTTCTATTTATCCTGAAAGAACACAGCCAGTCTGGCTTTTGCTTTTGAAAAAGAATGATGTTAAGATCTTAAAAGACAAGAACGTGAGAAAACCTTCATCAAAGGGAGACAAACCTTGCTTGTTTGCAGTATTCAAAAATGTGAAGAAAATGAAAAGAATACTGCTCAACACAGCCAAGAAAGAACAAAATGATTCTGCACGTAGTTTTAGAGCAAATGTAAAAACTGATGTTTTCAAAAAAAGGGGAAAATCCTAGCAATAACATTCTCTCTTTGCTATCCATTCCTCTGTAAAGAAGGAATGTTAATTTTTTTTTCTTCCAATAGCAGGAAAGCCCTAATTTCATCTGCACTGAATCTATGGCCAGACCACAAGTATTTGAAAGCAAGGGAACACCTGCAAGTCAAGCAAGAGTGAAATGGAGACTGCCAAAGGCTGTAATTTTTTTTCCTTCATTCTTTGCTGTGAAATGCGTCAGGGGTATTATCAGATCATTCACTGACATGAAAAAGAGGTACTCACAGATTTCCCTGTCACGAGCATAGCTCCTGATCCAAAATCTACTGTGGCCAAGAGAAAGATTATCACTTACTTCAGTGGCAAACTATTTGAGGTCTAAAATGTTGTTAAACTTACTACAGCAAAACTCAATATATTCAATCAAAAAAATTTAAACTCTTCTTTTTATATAAATAAATGCAAATGGATGTAAATTTTGATGCACTTGCATCTACCTGTTCTATTTCATGCCAAGTTTTAAGCACCACTTTTTTCTGTTATGAAAACTACTACTGCCAGGAAATTAATATTTTATAATGTAAAACACCAACTGCTTTGCACTTTAAATTTCTGGGTTTTTTTATTTTTTTTTAGATTGCATTCATTTAGAAACTATTACATTCAATGTGACAATACAAATTTAATATATTTTTCTGGTTGAAAATTTAAGTGAAAACTGTGGGTTTTGATTTGGATAAAACAACAAACTTAGATCAATCTGCCTTTGTTTTACCATTGCTGAAAATACTCTGTCCAGGTTTAATTATGTTGACTTGCTGAGGATATATTTATAGCAATGTAAGTGCAATATTTCTATATGTCTCTATAGATGAATAAATTAAACACAGGGAAAGTTGTTTTTCTGCTATTGCTATGCACAGTCAAAATTTATGCTACATGTGGCTCAATTTCCAACCTGCTTAACACTACATATGGGACACAAGCACATGATTTACTCATGCTGGGAGATTCCAGCAGAACAGTCATGAGTGCCCATGAACTTTCAAATAAATTCCATAAATTAGACACTTAAACTTGTTATAGACCTCTATCTCGTTCCCACTTTGTACTTGTAAGGTGGGAGGAACCTTATCTTAAATTTCTTTTGTAGTGACATATCTCAGCAATATATTCTTTTTTGTCTTTATAATTATTGCTGGAATTTTGGAAAATTAATTTTACATACTGGGCTAGAAAGAGGAAATAAAGTGGATATCCATAAAGCCACTTTAGCATGAAAAAACCTTAGTAGGTCTGCTACTGTTACTGTAGGGAAAAATGTCCTGTGCTTTGAGGAATATTCAGAATATCTGAGTTCATACTGTGAAACATCTTGTGAAATAGCCTTTCTGTTTGCGTTGAAAAAGAAAGGAGTTAGCATCCCACAGCTACAGCTGACCTTCCTAAATGTCCAAGTACTCTTTTAGCTGTTTTGCCAGGGTGTTACATTGGAAATCTGAAGCTAAGGCCCAAATTGCCTTCAACAAAGTCATATTTCCTCTCCAGAAGTTAATTTGAAAAACCATTTTGAAAATCAGAACTCATATATTCTGCATATATTTTTTTAAATTTATGTTCAGAAAGAAAATATCTTTAAACTTTGCTCAGTTTTCTTCTGTATCTACATGACCAAATGGGAAGATCACAAATCAAGATCACAAATCAAGTGACTGAATGACCCTACACTAGAAAACATTCTCTAATATTATTATCCTAGACACACAACCCCCCGAAATTATTTTTCATTGAGCTCTGCAGTTGATTTCCTTTGAAAGTTGATTCAAGCATTTGTATTCACAACTTGGACATTACTGTGTCACTCCCCCTGAGGCAGGGAAATTTGGATTATCTTGAAAAAAACGCTGGCATTTGTCACCAGATAGCCACACCTAAGCAGGATTATGTGGATACTCACCAAAACTGCAACAGGAGGACATCTTGGGGTGAAACCTGATAGCTATACCCCTTTTTTCTACCAGTACACCTGAATCCCACATCAAATATTTCATGCAAGTTTTCTGACTTAGATTTGCTTGTAATGGCAACGAATAGAATGCATTAATAATAAAATCCAGGTTGCTGTGGTATTTATTCCCAACAAGAAAGGCACAGTTTGCTAGTGAGGCCGAATTTGACAGTACTGAGAAGAAATTATTAATTTGGAAACAAATCACCGACCCTTTTTGGCCCCAATAATTATTTATTTTTCCTCAATACGTACTTCAGCCTAGAAAGCATTTGAAAGGGAAAAATAACACCACACCCATACCGAAACACGCACACACACACACACACACACACACACACACACACACACACAGACTGGAGTTCCATCAAAGAGATAAGGTACAAACTAACTAAACAGGAACAATTTGAAATGTTTTAATAATAACTCCAGAAGGGTGTAAACTTGATAGAGTCCTGGTGATATAGAGAAATAAGATAAAGTTTACAATACCAAACATAATTAGAAAAAGATTCGTGATTTTAGTGATGCAATTCAAGAAAAATATAGTTAGAAAAACACATGATAGATAATGAAAGTGACAGCTTTTGCCAGGTATCTGTGATTTACCTTTGTCAGAAGTGGGATTAATCCCAGCCCCTCTATTACTACATCTACGCTGATACAGTTTGCAGGTTTGAAAACTGAAAATCTGGAAGAATTGACTGCAGGAGTTTATTAGGTATTTTATTTCTCCAAGTAATTAGTGAGCTTGGAAAAACTAATCTTCAGTGAATCCCATGTGTAGTGGCCTTTTTTAGGCTGAAATAGTGCCTTCATTGATATTCCAGTAGTACAGAAAATTTATCTATTTACTTATTTACTCTGGTCAAAATTACTTTGTTGCTGTTGTTAATTTTTGTGGCCTACTGAAGGCTTCTCTAATGGAGCAAAAATTATGCATGTCAGGGCTCTTGTCCATTTTTTGTCCATTAGGACTGACTGATGATTGGTGTTTATTTCTTCATTGCAACATAGAATTTCCTCCCCCTTTTTTGTTTGTTTTTTTTTTTCTGAGTGTCTGCTGACATAGAAACAGACCTATGTGAAAAATAGGCACTGTTATATGTTTATGTGGCTTTCAGTCATGATCATATTCCTCATGTGCAGCTCCAGAAATGCAGATGGGTGCCATGCAGACTGCAGCAAGGGGCACAGGCCATCCTGCTCATTTCAGCAGGTACCTGCTCAGCAGCAGTTACACCCTTCCAAAGTGTGATACAGATCATTGTCATCTGCATTATAGGCATTTTCCTAAGGGCAGTTTTTAATCTGTATCACTAAGACTTTCTCAGCATGTTCGAGGGTAATTCCTAGAAATAATATTCCTAACTGTTAAGGGTTAATTTCATTTTTGTAATGAATAGACTTAACACTGGCATTATAAAGTGTGTTGAAACAGGATGAGGATTACATACCTAAATATAACTTCTTTGCTGAATAATTTGGAGATTATTGTGACAAAAGAGCACCTTTTCCTATATCCTAACGTGCACATTTTATATCCTATACTGCGTTCCTAGGTCACGTTGCACAACTTCCTGATGCTCCTGCTGTGAGTTTTGACACTGAGAAGCAGTGTGTGGGAAGTGTGCTTGTCAGAGAGACACCCTCTGAGATGCTCTTTATTTGAAACCAGCCTGCCTTGTCATGTGTTTGGTACAGACCCACGCTGTTTTGAAGAGGTAAGCAAGGAATCTTTGTTATCTCTCTTCTGTTCTGCTTCAAGACTGTGCTTCTTTAGATGAAACTGCAGCTGTGCTAAGATTACATCTGTGCTGAATTCGGTCCTGTCCTCTAAGAAGAATTTACAGAATGAATGAGGGTGATAAATTTCATAGGCCTGGGAAGCTATTTCTCAGGTTATCAGCTTTGTTGTAATCTGAATGATATGAAAATCACACAAATCTCTCTTGTGATAACCCAATCTATCTTGTACCACTTCCTGAAGTACACATGTATTAGATAATTATAGGATACACAGACCACTGGAAGATTTTTTTAGCTGAACTGGAACTTGCTGAAAATGTGCAGAACTGGAGCTTGCCGAAAAGCAATCACATATTTACCAGGAAATATGATTTATTCCAGCAATTAGTGGCGTTTTCAGAATTGTCATCAAATTCCATGCTTTGTCTGATCAGAACAGGTGATGGTAAGAGCATGAAGACTATTCAGGAGGAGCTATCTACTGTCCTTCAAGGACTAATTGCTTTCTACATGAGAGTTTTCTGGTTGGGACACAGGCATTGTAATGGAACTCCCAGTGGATTCATAATGTTCCTCTGAAGTTTACCAGTCCAGAAGTAAAATATATTCACTGCATGCAGAAAAAGCCTAAGGCCTTGCGCTATTAAGGTCATCACTTTTCAAATATGTTAAAAATGCCATTATCAGAGATTTTTTACAGCGTTTATGTCTAGTATTTGACTCACACACCTGCATACAAATATATAGATATATGTATTTGCATCCAATCACAGCTTTGCAGACTGAAGCAGCAGTAGCAGGCCATGGAGACTGGGTGAAATATACCATGTTTGAAGCACAATTTTCTTCTCTCTTCTTTAGGCAGGTGTGAGTCATGACACAAACTGGTATAAAATACCCTCCCGTGAGAATCGAATGCCGTGGTTTTTATCCTCAGGTGGTATATACAGCATAAATCAATATTGCAGTGCCAATTTACATAAATTTCTACACAGAATTTGGCTAAATGACAACCCATAAGGATATGATAGCATTCTGCAAGTATTTGAAGGCCATAAACACTAAGCAAGGGGACAAATGATTTAGGGTGGCATAAGGAGATGTAATTAAGAGCAATGGGAGGAAATTAGGGGAGGAAAAAATTAGGCTGAGTATCAGAAACAATTTTCTGACAGTGAGATGTATTAGACTGTGGAAAATAAGTCTCCCAATGGACATTCCATTGCTCAAGATGTTTAGACTGGACACAGTACTAATGCATATCCAACAGGGACTAATTTTGCAATGTATGGTGCGTAGACAAGAAACCAGAGACATTTAATGGAGTAAAAAGAATTCTGTGCTAAGAAAAACAAACAAATAAATCTTTTTTTTTAATCACTTTCAACAAATGCAGTAATATTTCTGTATCTTTTACATATGTGCATTTATACATGGAAATATTCTTTTTCTTAATTTTGTCTGAAAATTAATTTTTTTTTAAGTATAGCTTCAGTTTAATGGCAAATTTCATAATGGCAAATTTCTTGTCTTCTGCTATCTATCAAATTCAGAAGTGCTACATTTTCTAATATTTAATTTTTCTTTTGACACAGGAAAAAAATCCCTTATACTTATTTTTTTTTTGTTTTACAAAGGTTTCATTCTTTTGTCTGTTGCAGAACTGGGTATCCTTATGGAATTGCATAAGTATTTTTGTAGAAGTTGACTGTAGTATAATATTTATTATGAAAATAGTTAGAAAATTGATCTCAAGTCATTAAAATGTCTAATTCTAATAATTTTGCTATAAATGGCTAAGATAAGTTACAGTTTTTTCTGCATTTAGTTGGACTTTAATCACTGGAAGAAATGTTTCCAAATTAAGGTTTGCAAAGCTGATTACAGAAACACATTTCAAAACTCTGTATCTTTACTTTTTCTTAGACAATTCAGAGATAAATATTGGGATATATCTCATTTTACCTTGGACTGAAACCATCTAAGAATGTCCCTCAAAGTTATTGTGTTACACTTGACTCCATGAAATGCAAATGTGAAGCACACTCTGGAATCAGTGTACTTGGCTGCTGAGTGTATAGAAGGCAAACTAGAAAAAAAAAAAATGCAAAACAGCTATATCTAACAAAGAAATTTGTTAGATGCCAGTAAGTCAACAACTCCAGGACTCACATTTACAGCTCAGTTTGCTGAGCACTGTATTGATGAGAAGGACAGAAGAGAGGCAGATTCATGGATTGAGCTCACAAAGAGAAATGAAATTACCTGAGTCAGAAAGTTATAAATTAGTTATATAGTTATAAAGCTAAAATAATAACAATGAGGATGATGGCGACAATAATAATAGTTATTACAATTATAGTAGATTAGAATATAATAATAATAATAGCAGTAGTAGTAATATGTTTTGGAAGTACTTTGATAACAAATAATTCTTCTGTACTGAGGTGCATGTATGGCCCCCAGCATTTCAGGAGTTGTCAGTTATTTGTATTTTATTATCGACCTGTTTCCTCACCTATTTCCTTGACAAATTCCATTAAAAATATTCAGATGCTTAATGGAGCTGAAAGTTATAAATTTTTTTATCCTCTTTTTTCAGCATTCCTCCAAACCTAAAGTAGACCCACACAACTGACGTGACAGTTCAACGGGAAGTGCAGAGAACACAGAGACCTTTTAGCTGTTTGTTCTGTCTACTGCTGCTTTGGTTTTTCTGCAAAGAAAAATGTCCAGGGAAAATTGCATCATGGCCAGATGACCCGTTTGTATTTTGGAAAACAGTTTCAGGATTGTCAAGAAAAAAAATCACTTCACCAGGAGTTGCTTGAGAAATATAATCTTGAGCACCTCTCTCTCTCAAAAAAAAAAAAAACCAAAACCAAAAAAAACAAAACAACAAAAAACAAGCAAACAAGCAAACAAACAAACAAAAACCAAAAAAAACAAAAACACACAAAACTGGTGCAATTTTGATTTACAGGAGGATATATAGCTTCAACCTCCTAAAACTGCAGTATAGTCAAAAGAATGGTTTACAGTACAAAAAGATCAGCTCACCTTGTCACAGTCCCAATTTCACCCTGATCCAGCATCGCTCGTGTTGAAAGTATCTTCATAACTCTAGGAAATGTGCATTTGGGAATTGGCATGGATATCAGTCTAAACAGTTGAGGTTCAGAAGCAACAACCAGCTAACTTCCAAAGGACATGAAATTGATGTTTCACACTTTCAAACTGCATTTTGATAACACTGTGGAGTGTTTACATACTCGTGGTTTTTGCCTGCCTGACTTTAAATGTTCAAGCTGTCATTACTAAGCAAAAGTAGCAGCAAAAAATATTGTGCCTCAGGTATTGTCACATAAGGAATCCTGTTTTGTACCATGGGAATGATAGACAATCTTGGTTATATTAACACTAATTCTCAAGTGATGACAACTTCAAGTTTATATCTTGCAATCTTTATTTAGGTAAGTCAAAGTATGCTGAGAAAAGAGAGAATCACACCAATGCATTTATTTTATTATTTTAACACCATTTAGGGTTGAAAGCTCTGTGACTTTTTTTACAGTATAATTGCTTTCCTAGGTAGAAATGCTATTTATTTACCTTCAGAGGACACTCAATATACAGTGGATGAAATATAATGGATTTAATTGGAAGATAGAGAAACATGCTTTTTTCAAGTGCACTATATCATAAGTCATTGTGTCTTACAGGTGTTAAAATTTTCTCTAAATTTTGATCTTTCAGAAAAAAAAATGTTGTTTTACTCGCTTTAGAGCTTCCTATATGTCAACAAAAGAGTAAAAAACTTAAATATATTTCATGGATAAGATGATACAGAACCATTTATACTGTCTCTGTAGCCGATTGTGATATGGCTAAAACTGGTTTTCACAGACCACGTGATTTATTTTTAATTCCTTGTCCTAGGAATTTTGTGTTACAAAGATCACAGTCCTTTGAAGATATCAGGTTTACACAGACACTTCTCAAAATTTGACTTCTGAGTATCACATTTGTTTCCATTCCTTTGCTGGAATTACCTCAGAGAATAAAGGTAATTTTAAAAATAAACCTATTTTAAAACAATAAAGTATACTTTTAAACAGAATAATATTTTTTGCTTATTCCCATGCTGAATTTTAACTTTTTATTTTAAGAAAACTGATGCTTATAATTTAATAATTAAAACACTTCAAAGCAGATTGAAATCACTTAAGAGCTGTCTTTTGATTTGATGGTTGTAAGTATATAACATAAACATTTGAGAGACTCACGAGAAAGGCTGGAATGACAGCTAATAATCAATAGTCACTGCATTCAGAACCCACTGAGGAGATGGCCCCATGCTATGATACCATCATGGCTGATGCAGTGTAACTTGATTAAGCAAAACCAAATTTGTGATAGTCTTTGCTCCAGAGGAGATTGATACCCATCCTTTAATTTCATTTCTGATCTCGGTCAGAGCTCTCAGAATTCAATAGCTCTGTTTACAGAAGAGGGGTTGTAACTGAAGAACACTTTGAGGTGACAGCACGTAATATGCCTTTAAAGCTGGTAAGACTCCCTTAACCCTGATAGCTGTAGGCTGATGATGGCTTTCTGCTGTCCTAAGAGGATCTCACATCCATGTGTGTCATTATTGCACTGAGGACTGGTGTGTGCCCTTGATTTCCATCTCTGCAGCTGGATCTGGAACTCCTGATCATACTCCTAAACACGTTCACTCTAGACACGGAATGGACAAAATTTCTTCACCCTGAAAAAATGTGTTCTTAACTTCAACGTGCTTGCCTCAGATCATTTAAAGTTAATATACCAGTAAAGACAGCGATTTTAATTGCTCCAGCTGAGCTATGGGCTCTCTTTGAACCAAAACTGGTGGAGCAAGTAAGCTGCTTTGCAGACATCCATCACATTGCAATACTGTCATTTGTTGTACAGAGTCATTGCAGGTGTTGGAAAGTTTCAAGGGCTTAACCCAAACAAAGATTGAGATAACTTGTCTGACTGCTGCATTAGACTGATTTTATTTACTTGGGTTAGGGAAGCTGAGTTAGAAAAACACTTTTTCCTACAGACATGCCCTTTCTCTGTTTTCCTAAGTGAAGTATTTTCAAAGGTTTCTGGAGTTCGGAAAAGAGTTTGAATGTGAAAATAAAATTATTTAAAGAACACTGTGAAAAATAAATCCCTGCAGCTGGTGCAGTGCAGGATGTTCTGAATCTAATGAGTCTGAATAAGTTAGTTCTTGAAAAGCTGCAGTCTATCACGCAGCTCTTCGGGCCCGCTTAGTGACCAATAGTTTTGTTGGACTTGAGCTGTCCTGACAGCAAAGGGTTTGCCTCAATAACCAATTAACCATGGAAATCTTTGGATTTTTCTTATTTCCCTTTTTTTTTGTTTTGTTTTGTTTTGAAAGTTCTCAGAAGAATCTTCTAGAGCATAAAAAAATATTATAAATGTCATAAATGACTGGATTTCTTAGAAAATGTATAATAAACACAATATAATGTCAATTTAGTATTTAAAACATCTCGTTTACATGCTGCAATGTTTCAAGGGTTTGGGATCTCTTTATGTTGAGACAATATCTATAGAAAAGGTGTGAATTTTATAATTTCAAACAGCACAGCACACAATAACTAAAGAATTTATACTACTTTGTAGTGAATAAAACTACATTAATACTAAATCTCTTCTTTCATTTCTACTACACTTGTATCAGAATTCGGCACATTCTTGAGCTGTCATAGAATTTTCTACAGAACTTATCTATACAGGAGAAACTTTTATGCAGAGTTTTTTGGATTTTTTTCCCTTTCCCTTTTCCTTTTTCTTTCCCTTTCCCTTTCCCTTGCCCTTGCCCTTGCCCTTTTACCTTTCCAATCTCCCTTTGACACTTAATCTCAAAAACCTGAGCCCAATGTGGAGCGTCATCATTTTGAATTTCCAGATAGAGACTGTAAGAATAGTTTTGGGAAGTATGACTTTCTAAGATCATGCCACTCAAAACGCCACAAAATCTTTAATAACATAGTCACAGAATCTGGCATCTTTCCAATGTATTATAGAACTCAAGACCTTAAAGAGGGAAACAATTTTACAGCTATGAGAGACCTGACACTATAAGTTTTCTTTGTCTACTGGGAAATTCCCGTAAATGTTTTTTCTTTTACATAATTACATGCTGCTGACAAGGTGGTGGCAGTTACAAATGCTGTAGTAACCCACTGTGATACCCCTGGGGACGACAGGAAATTTCTATTTGAAGAGCACACGCTCCTGAAACAATCAGATGTCTCCCCCTGAGGTTTGAAATGGTTGTATCTGCCACATCATGGCAGGTTGCTTCCCCCAAGGGCTCACAGCCTGGAGGCTGCTGTCAGCTCAGTGGAATCTGCTAACACAGGAATCTTCAGCTAACACAGGAATCTTGGGCAGCTAACACAGGAATCTTCAGCTAACACAAGAATCTTGGTCAGCTAACACAGGAATCTTGGGCAGCTAACACAGGAATCTTCAGCTAACACAAGAATCTTGGTCAGCTAACACAGGGATCTTCAGCTAACACAAGAATCTTGGGCAGCTAACACAGGGATCTTGATCAGCTAACACAGGGATCTTTAGCTAACACAGGCATCTTGGTCAGCTAACACAGGGATCTTTAGCTAACACAGGAATCTTTAGCTAACACAGGGATCTTTAGCTAACATAGGCATCTTTAGCTAATACAGGGATCTTTAGCTAACACAGGAATCAAGCAGAGCTGTCTGGTTTGTGCCTGGTTGAATTCACTCGCAGCACTAAGCCTAGTCTTGGTTAACATGCCCAGTTTGGATGCCATGCGTCTCCAAATTACAGAGGATATTGAACTATGTTTTCCTTGAACATCTTCTCTTTTTTTCCCTTTCAGCATAACGTCTTTATTTCAGAGACCTAGTTCTCTAACTTTCTTCTCATAGTTATTCCCTTATTTATCTTCTTCTGGAGATATCTGGGACTTACATTATGAATGTAAGCTCCTGTAGCTCCTGATAGGTTTTGTACCTTTCAAAAACCAACACAGAGTGAGAAACTGTCGTATTTTATTCCCAAAGATTCTCCTTCAAAGATAGCAAGAGATACTTTAATACATTTCTTTCTCTTTTCTGCTGAACTGGAGTAAATTTGTTGGCAACAGTGAAAAAGGTGGATGAGTTAATGACGTAAACTTCTGTTTATTTCTGGGTTACTAGAAGGGTTAATTTATTACTTATTAGTATTAATTCAGTGTGGATTTGAAACAAGTCCCTATGCCATAACTAATGAAGGTGAATTATTATTATTAGAAACATTGTTAAATTCTTTCATCCTATGTAACTTATACAACGAATATTTCTTAACTGTTTATTGTTATTACAGCACAGGTTCATTGCACCTAAATTTGCCACTTTTGTAACACATAAAAATTAGAATGCCTGCCTAGTACTTCTTTATTAAGAGAACAGAAAACAGGGCTTTTGATTCCCCTTTAATGGGTATGAAACATCGAAGGCAAAGCTTTGATTTCAATATCTTAAAAATGAGGAACTGAAAATTCACTTTCCAAGGATCTTATATTCTTCAGTTATATCTATATGCATTTCTCATTTTATAGTCTAAATTCATAAGTGGAACATGCTCAATACTGAGTCACTTTGGGTTGTGTGAATTTTATATTGAGATTTATTTCAATAAAGTTTTCAAAGTTTGATATTAAGATATTAAGAGACTTCAAAGTGATTTAGGCATGCATCCTTATTTTTTAATATAATCAAATTTAAATTGGGTTCAAAAAAAAAAACTAAAGGTTTATTTCAGATTTAAAATATTTATCTGCATGGTTTTATTTGCTACTGGACCTGCAAAATAAATAATCTGATTTTCCCCGCAGGGTTTTGGATTATGAGGCCTTGTTTGCCACCTCTTGATCTACAGCTGTCTTTGATGCTCTTTACAGGGTACACGGTCCTTGGAGTGAATATTTTGTAAAAGTATGTTTCTGTTTCCTTCATCTTACATTGAAGAGACACTATAAATCCCAGCAGTTTCTAGGCTATAACAACTGCTTATTAATGAAAAATATGATATATTAGAAATACTAGTTCATCTTTCAGCTTCATTTGAATACCTGGTACAGTGTCTTTGAAACCACTAAAAAAAGCCTGTAAACAAAAAAAACTAAATACGACCCAAAATATATTGTTTAAATTCTATATTCATTTAAAGATAAAATATGTGAAGTGTTTGAGTTTTTCTCTAGGTGTCTATTAGATTTGTGCAAATTGAGCTGTGGAATTAAATGTATATTCCTTGAAATAAAGACAAGAGATCTTAAATTTTTTCAGGTAAATTCAAGTAATGAAGGGCTATACAAGTCTCTTGATTTTATACAAGACCTTTAATCTCTTCTAATTATTCTGCCATTCCCAGTAAATATGAATTTATCAGCCTGCATTGTTTGCTCAAATTTCCTCCCTAATCACGGAAAGCAGGTGATTGCAGGCACAGGAACACAGGCTGTGCCAGCCCAGGGCAAAGGTGAGTGGTGACTCCAGTGAGACTACCTCCACTGGAATTTGTGCTCCAGCACCACTGGGTTGTTAAACTGTATCTGTCTGTGTATTTTCATGGTTCCAAAGGATTATAGATTTCACCTTACTCTAGATTTCGTCTTTTTTTTTTTTTTTTCCTTTTTTTACAAAGGGGAAGGATCAGAATCTCAGTGTAGGAAAATGAGGCTGCAGAGCCCAAAGATTAAATTAAAGCACTGTTCCATTTTATCTGAGGAAAACTTTTCTTATCCATGGTGATTCCTTTGTGTCATAGAAACTCAGTCACAATAAAAGGTATAAACTGAATACAAAAGCACCAAATTTAAATTCTGTACTCTTAAGTGCAAGATGATTTTTCTCCTATCAGGTGACTTGATTTGATTTTTTTTTTTGTTTGTTTAAATTACTCTATTTGCACAGAGTAATACAGATATCCCATTTCTGGAAAGATCTAGACTTGAGTCTTTTTTTCTGAGTTTAATTAATTTAAAGACATCTCCATTAATTTGAAGTAGAAAACATTAATGATGTCACATTAGTCTGAGCAGCAATTCATTATATCTTGGCTTTCAAACCTTCTATCTGACCTAAATACAGTCCAGTTTTTCTCTGACATCCAGAAAATTTGTCTCAGAATCTTCATGTCACACATATTCACAAATTAATTTGAATAAATTTTAATAAAAAAATTCCACAACCCCAAAAATACTCTAGTTATGCATAAATGTAAACATGAAATCACATTTGAAGGATATCAAGTTAGTGCTTGTTACCTTTGAGGAAAAATTAAGTCTTTTCTTCAAAAATAGGCAACCTAATAATATCCCTCAGATAATCATACCCTCTCCTCCTGCTTTTTGCATAATTTGGTTTAGAATCCTTAAACATACAGTGCAAACCAAGACTAAACATGCAACAAATATATCTGCAGATTTGTGATGCACAGACTTACAGCAAAGTTGAAAATGAAACAAAACAAAATAGATTTTTGAATATATTCCTAACTGATAAGATATCAGGACTACATTGTTAAGATTTTGAGCCAGACCTGCAAAAGAGAAACTATATTGCCTTAAACTCCTGTATGCTCCCTGTGGCTCAGAATTGTGTTTGCATTCTCCCTTGAAATGATATACTATTGTATATTAGATTATGCACATTACATATAATATATTCTATATTATATAATAATATAATATAGAATAATACATTATATAATAATATATTATTAGACATTATTTATTTTATATAATTATATATATATAATTATACTTTATATATAAATTATATAAAGTATCATTGTGGATACTTTAGTTCACATCTTCTCTGCTGGTGCAAATTAGCATTGAAACATCCAAGTGATGTTGCTTATACAAACTGGAGAACTGACATTAACTTTTAGTTCCTGAACTGAGCCCAAATTTGACAACGTATTTGTTGTGCACATGAACATGACAGATAAAAAGAGAGCATTTTGTTGCTTCTTGTGTTACACCATATTTCTATAGTACAAAATAGAAAACAGAATTTTCTTTCATTTGAAGTTCAACTTCAAAAAATAAATTGTGAAGAAAAACCATAAATGGATCAAACTTCTGAGATATTGCCATGCATAGGTTTTTAAAAATTACGTGAAATTCTCTTGAAAAATTACAGACACATCCCTTTTTACTATATATTTGACAGTGGAATAATATGTTTTTGGTAGATTTTTCTTCAGTTGTAGTAGCCCTGTCACATAGATGAAACATATGAGGCTGTAGAGAGATCTCACAGGTTTAATTACACCAATATCTTGGTGATGAGCTCTCAGCAATGAGCAATTTCTCCTTGTTTTACCTTTTCTTTTGGGGATCAGAGAAAAGCAATAATTATTAACAATGATTCATTTAATCAAGGAACTCTGATTAAACTCTTCAGTATTGTCATGTCCTTCAGGTTTAAATGAATTATTGGATTTATGCCAAAGAAATGAGGAACTAACTTCTGAGGGACTTGTTTAGCCTATTACACAATTGGAGACATATAGTAATCAAAAGAAAATAAATAAACAAACAGTCAAACAAACTCCTTTCTGAGATTTATACTAAAAAAAAAGAAATCCTTAATTACAGAAGTACCTGTAATTTTTAGTAATTCACAGCTGTACAGCTTAGACAAGAAAACAGGTTATTTCACGTCCTATTATTGCTAGTTTTTATTAGGACAGCACCTAGAGGCCAATGAACAATGAAACTTGATTATGCCAGTCAATAGAAGATAATTTCCTTTCAAAGACTATTGATCACAAAATAACAGTAAGTGCTCAGAATGTGGGACATCCTTAATATCA
This sequence comes from Phainopepla nitens, assembly GCA_013400175.1. Lineage (NCBI taxonomy): Eukaryota > Metazoa > Chordata > Aves > Passeriformes > Bombycillidae > Phainopepla > Phainopepla nitens. Next base: position 205,491 of record VXBQ01015837.1, read on the forward strand.
CCAAGACAAAAAATAGCAGAAAGAACAAAGGAATCTCCCAATTTTTTCCTTTACAATTTGTTTTTAAGAAGTACTTGTTAATGAAAGTTAAAATCCATGGAGAAAAGAGGGAAGGTATAAGAGCAGAGTTGTAGGTATGCAAAAGACAAAAAAGGAATTATGGAGAGGACACAAACAGGCTGCAGATGAAAAGGAAGAGTTTCTAGGAAGCACCTCCAAGACCTGATCAGAAAATGCCTTTCATTACTGCAGGAGCAGGGAGGTCTCTGATCACCCAGCCAGCATTAGAATTTCTGCTTGTGCAGGAACTCCTCACACAGGCCCATGAGGAGTCTGTCCCCATGTCCACAGCAGCCATGAAAATGGTCACCAACGCAATGCGATATCACAGGCGTTTTTGTGGCTCCAGAAAGAACCTTGTATAAATGACTGACATTGTCATTTATTCCTTCTCTTGTTTATTATGTTGGGTAAGTGATTTCAGTTCTGGTTTATTTTTTTTTCTCTGATTTTTTTATGCATCAGAGCTGCTTTTTCATAGAACTGTGCTAAGGAGGTTTCTGTATATATTGTTATAGTGATGAGTGAAAGTACTTATATATGACAGTACAAATTTCCTTTTTTCAGAAAAACATTTCTCCTTTCACTTCTGAGATTTTGAGTTAAAAAAATGTCTACTGATGTTTTTTGATTCAAGATAAAAACAATACACTTTTATTTAGCTCCAGGACATGATCAGGCAATCCTTCTTCAAGTCCATTCTCCTTTCTCTTCCTATCTAATTACTAGCTCTAAAATATATCTTCATTTGTGTGTCTTCTGTTAGGTAATACTAGAAGTGAAATCAAATTGAGGATTCATTTAAAGTAATCCCATAAGCACATCAGGCCTTAAGCTCATAAAGTCTGGATAATTCAGGAAATCGTTGATATTTTTATGTAATACAGATTGTCTTCAAGATTCATCTTTTTCCCTCTCTTTAGAAAGAAAGTATTGACATTTTTGTATCATGGTGCAAGACTTAAAACTGCATATTTTGTACTGCATACATATAATGTTTAATAAATACAGATTAGAATTAGACTCTGAAGTAAATCTAATAAATCACCTGTATGACATCACAACTTATATGTCTTAGAGTCATTATGTGTTATTGGCTAATGGTGTATTTACTCTTGTGCTATTGGATCACCCTCAGGGATAATTCCAGTAAGTCTTGAATCTCAAGAAGAATTTCTCTGTAGAGGTAAATTATCTTTTTTTTTTTTTTTTTTTTTAGTAAAGAATGCTAACTAATTACTTTTATTTAAATTCATTTGTCTTGAGGTCTCGCTGCATTTCAAGTGATGAATTTGATGTTCTCTGGTGCCTTGAATTTCCCCCTTGAGCCAAGAAAGGTGATGAGAAAGGGAAATGAAGCCCCAAAATCCAGAGTTCATAAAATGCAGTATTAAAAACATATGTAGCACATAAAGAGAGGATCTCAGCCTTCTGGTTGGGAATTACTATAAAACATTAAATTTTTTTGTTCAAAAGTATAAGCTTAACATACTCAAGGCGTAGAAGACTTCTCTAGAAGTGTGGAAGGTAGCAGATGCTGGGATTCTATTGCCTAATATATAGTGATTCTCAGAAAAAGAGTACAGAAGCTATAAAAAATGATCATGCTTAATGCTATCATGTAGGAAGACAAACACACATTACGTGTTCCAAATTATTTTCTCTTCTCTCTGAATAGCTCTATATTTCACCTATTGATTTGCAGGTGTATCTTTAAATATGTGTTGCTTCTTGAGAATTTCCAAATTTTTTTAAAAGTCCACCTGAAGGGGAGTTTTGAAGTTTATAAACTCACATTTACTGTGTTATAGAAAAATAAACTGAAAAAAGAAAAAGAAAGAAAACCCTAAAAAATTTTTGTTTTTAAAGCAAAAAAAAGGAAAAATAAAAAAAAATACATTTACTGTTTGAAGATATTTGGCAAAAGAAGGTGCTTCAAAACTACTCTGTGTCTTGTTTCAAAGTAATAATTTATGAGATAAAGACATTTAAATTACAGGTTTAGGAATAAAATAAATATTTAGGACCATGACATTAGCTTCAGAATTACTGGTTTCTATTAATTAGTTTCCTTCATCTGCTGGCTTTAGAGTGTTTTATTGGAAATGTGTGATTTTAATTAAGACACAAGACCTTTCTGGAGATATTATTTCTAGGTAAGTAGTAAAATTCATAGCAAGTAGACTACACATTCTAAATTGATTTGAGGATATCATTACCTTTGAAAGTTGTTTTCTTTCCTCATCCTAAAAGCAAACAAATTCACTTGGAAATAAATTATCAATTTAATAAAAACAAGTTGTTGTAATTTTATTGCCATAAAATTGTTATTCAGTAAAACATGGGGCTTATTCCTAAAATCCTGTTGCTTTCTATTGAGTTCCACATTGACAAGTGCCCATCTTTTTAATTTTTTTCTCTGTCTAGGCAGTTTGAACTTGCAGTGTGATGTAAAAACCTGAGTTATTGGAATATCTCTTGATTTCAGTGAAGTTGGTAGAGCTTTTCATTTTCAGGTGAAGGTTGGAATGTAATCACCAGCTGGAGTGGAGGAACAGAAATTGAAAAGGTAAAATTGCATTATTATGGACAAAAGTCTTTCAGCCTGAGTTGCAAAGATGAATCAAAGCTTTTAGCTCAAAGAAAAAAAAGAAAATCCTTTGTGCCTTGGAAAAATAAGGCTGATGTGAAGAAGACAGGAATCAGCTTTTTAAAGGAGCTGTTCTTTGGACTTTAACAAGGTAAACAGTGTGATTATTAGAAACTGTGTCAAAGCAGCAAGATGTCCAATGGAACAAGGACAAGTATTTACCATTAATTTCTCTGACTCATCTTTGGTACTAAGTGCCCAAAACAATAACTGATAAGAGTGGTTTGGGAAATTTTGAATGAATAGTTTATAGAGAATCAAGTTTTCAAAAGAACAGCATATAAAGCTGTCCTTAACTTCTAACAATCTACCTCAATAATGGTTCTGGAGGAGTGCAGGGCCAGATAAACATGAAGTACTAATAAGAATGCTTAACCAGATGCTCCTTTGAGAAAGTTATGCTAAGTGAGTTTGACCTACAAATTTGGTTGTGCTCTTGTTGATATATGGAATCATTCTGTTGCTGAAATATATCTCAGCGACTCCCACAGTGCCATGCTCTTTTTTCATCAGGCTGAAAGTTTGAAACTGCAGCAGTGACGAGGACTTTTAAAGGCTAAGAGGAGGTGGCTGCTCCTTTGAAACTGATGGTGCTCGGATTCACGCCTTTCCTGGGCTCCTGGTAGATTGCCCTTGTTCTGCAATGAAATCTCGTGTCACAATTCCTTGTCACTTGATCTGGGAAGGACAGGTTTGTGTTAGATGGGTATATGAGCTGGACTGGGATGTTGGCAGCCAGTGGAACTGCGCTGTGGTGGGTGTGGGCAGCCAGCACGCCGCTCCATCCGATGTCGTGGACACAAGACCACAGAGAGCTTGATCTTGGGTGACTTTGCCTAAAGACAGTAACTCTGTTCTGTTTAGTGGCATTTTGAATAATCCATGCATGTTCTTGTGTAATGTTACATGTTATATGGGTGTTTTCAGAACCATTTTGACACTGATTCCAGAAATTAAAGATGACATAAAGAAGCAGCTAATACATTACATTTTGTTGGGATGAAAAATATCAGACACCAATAAGTCCTTTTAGCCCAAAATTAATGAGAATTCTTTCTTCTTGGTCAAATTCAAGGTACATTTCCCTAGTTTGTTTTGGTTTTTTTGGTCTCCATTGGTAGAATTTTCTGACTAACAGAAAATCACTTTCTATTGAAAGAACAGATAATTGCAGTAATTGCAGCGCGTAAAACATATTTTTGTATAATTTAAGAAAAGTGTTTGAAACTTTTTCAGTATATTAAAAGCAGCAAAAGTATTCCAGGCTAATTGCTAATGCAGTACCTCATATATCTTATAATATTTTTTTTGTTTTAATGATGCAGAATTCTGGAGGTCAATTTCCATGCTGATATACACTACAGCTTGCCTCTGCAAATGGAGATAAATAACTGAAGGACATATAAAGTAAAATTACTGTTTATATAGACTGTCTATTTCTCACATCTAGGAACTAAGGAAATCATCACTGAGAGCAACTTTCAAGAAATGTGAGAAGAAAGAGAAGATTTAAATATTTGAAATATCTCTTCTGGTTTTCTTTATAGTCTCCCTTAAGCACAGTAGAGTAATATGAAGAAAATATATTTTAAATGTCTAACTTACCCTGACTTTTTCTGTTTCCAGTTTATTTCCTTGCACTACCAAATAACAAAGAAAACATTGGAAGCCTGATTCACTCATTTGTAGATGATCTATGATGCAATCTGAAAGTCTTCTACAATATTTTTTCTCAGTCAGCCCTAAAAACAACTCAATTTTTTGAATATGCTTCACAGATAGTATATTCAGTTTTGATTTATTTTATAAAGGTTTTATAGAAGCAAAACATACCTAGGAGGTACAAGAAAAAGTAGGACTTACACAAAAGTAACTAAATCATCACTTTTTACACTCCTCTAATTTCTTACTTTAATAAAGAATTGAATTTACAACAGAATTGATTGTGTTGTTCTTTTCAGTTCAGTTCACTGAAATTTTCTACTGATATATAGATAGCACTGCAGCCATGAGGACAAAAATCCCATTGCAATATCTATTATTTATCCAAAGTCAGAGCTTGTGACAGGCCTCTTTATATTTTGCTATCTTTCTTTTTATGTCCAGGCATAGAATCTAGGCATAGCTTGGATGTTTCTTTCTGCTAAACATACAATTGTTTCATAGCAGAAGACAGCTATAAAATAACTCAAAGTAAACTTACTCTGCTTCTGCCAAGATTGCAAGTTTTACACACTTACTTTCAATATTTTCCCAGTACTCCTTCCTTGGCCAAATAAGATCTGTGGTTCTGTAGTTCTGATTTTAGTGAGAGGTGGAACCATTGTATTTGGATATGTTTATGTTACAGCTGAGGAACAAAAATAATGGTATTATCATTCAAAAAATTAAATTACAGAAAAGGTCTCTTCTGTGTGTTATTTTGTTGGAAGCAATGGACTGGGCCAGTGCTATTTCAGCCCTTGGTGTGACAGGTAACTGATATCACTGAAGTGTAAATAAAAGCACAGAAAAATGCCAGGATGTAATATTATAAGCTAACAGGCACATTTGGGGATTTAACTCAAAATTTAATTTGTCTGCTGAAGGAAAGCAGTCTGCCCTCTGATGCAGTGAACTTAGATGCTCCTCAGAAAGTCAGTAAATGCTCACTGGGTACAGAAAGTTCTCCAAGGAGTGCCTCTTACACAGTGAATTTTGCCAACTCTCTGTATCTACAGCAGATCCATTCCTAATTTGTTCCTAGATTTGTGTAGCCTACCAAAAGTAGCAACAATAGAAGGAACCAAGGAAACTCGAGGCTCTTGGGAGGGAAGGGGAAAGGGAAGAGAAGAATAACTCACGAATTCAAACCCAAAATGAATGAGATAGTAAGCTCTGGAGCCTTAAAAGTGGGTTTTTTTTCATTCTTGTTCTTATTTATGTTGAAATCAGTCAGATGCTAGATGGATGCACCTCTTTTTGTCTGTAAAGCTGTAATTAGTGCAGGCAGATTCTTCTTATCCTCTTCTTCAAACACTGTCTTCAAGTTTCTCAAGTTCAAAGGTGCTGTCTTGTGCTCCTAAGCAAAGAAAGAAGCAGAAGACATTCATAAGAGGAACAGCCTGTAAATTTCCAAGGAATTGCTGGGCATCATAATATTATCAAGGAATTAGTGTAAGTCAGCTTTGGCACTTAGTCAGATGTTTTTTTACTTTTGAGAGCTGGCTTCACACAAGCCATAGGGAATCACAAATGTCAGAACTGGACTACAGTATAGTTTTCTTGCCTTTTTAAACAGTGTCCTGTGTTAACCTGTCTGGCACACCTGGTAAATTTCAAAAGCAGAAGTAAAAAAGGCAACACTCTGTAGGAAAAATATGAGAAAGAAATTCAGAAGCACCATCCTTCTTTTTACAGACAGAGAATATCACCAGAGCACAGTTGGTATTTTTCGTTATTGAGAACATGCAGCAGCTTCGTTTCACCAAGGCTAATTGATTTTCACAGCTGGTGCATGAAAGGCTAAAGATGATATGAAATTTGAAAAGGACCCTTGTCTAGCCCCTGAAGCTTCTGGCATCTGTGGAGGCAAAAGAAAATCTTTGGAACTGGAATTACTAATACATCTAACAATAATGTCATGTCTCTGGGATATTTAAGATATTCATCGATCTCTCCATACTGCAGGTAGTTACAGGAAGCCATATCCTTTCTCTCAAGAAAAATCTTACACATCTCCCACTTATTTAATTTCATTTTATTAGCAAAAGGTTGAATAGGTTTATGTCACATGTGACATAAATATCTACAGAAGGCAACATCTTACTGAATAAGCATGTTCCATTGTTCGATGCAGGCAAAACAGATCATGCAGCTGAGAGAAGTCTGCTATAGTTGATCAAAGGAAGGGTTTGTCCAAAAAAAAAGTCCACTGTTGAAGGGATTAATCAAGTGCTGCTGTAAAAGTCATTCTTTCATAGCACTTAATCTTATTCAGGATATCAGATTTCTTCGCATGTGGTCAATCTTCCTCACCACTGATAAACAAATCCATGGGATGTACACATTAAAACTGTTGAGGTTTAATCATGTACCCTGATCTCTTCCTGAATGCTAAAGCTTTTTGCTTTTAAAGCAACTCTCTTGATCCATGTGGAATCAGCATTCAATTCTAATGGGAATAAAGATCTTGTACCTGTTAATTTATTAAAAAAAAGGCAAAGGCAGATCTCAAACTGCCAAAATGTCTCCAACTTGTGGCTGTGCCATGGCTTAGCATGAGGACCATAATTTAACAGTGTCTCACCTGCTCTATTTGATTGATTAATAAATAAATCATAATAAATCTTACCCTTTCCCTCTTGGTGATTCATTACTATGTTTTAACATGAAGCATTTCCTACTTTGAAAATTGCTTTCCGTAACAATTTAATATATTAATTAATACGCATAATTCATTTAAACATGTAAGTCAAGGAAATTCATATAGTTCTTAGAAGCTGCTTATTGAAATCCTGCATAATGACCATTGATGATTTTGGGTGACCACAGATTTTGGAAAGACTGATTAAGAAGACTTTTCTGTGAAATCCATTCCTGTATTAGTGTACACTCCTTCCCACCCCATTCTAGCACCATAAGTTAAATTTTGAAGTCAGTGAGAAAGCTCTATAAGGTGTGATATTTGGACATTGATATTTTGACTAAGTGAAGATACTAAGTGTCTTGTGAGTCTAGGAGCAGCTTAGAATACAAAATATGTAAAACTCCTAAATGTAATGTGAATGAGATCATAATAAAATTGCATTGTGACATACAAAAAATCTCTATCATTACATGTCAATGTTTAGACAAAAGTTTATAAAATGTCCAGTAACCAAAATGTACCATTTATTTTGTCATAGAAATGTAACATGAATTTGCCATACAGGCATTTTCCAAATATTTTGCCCATGAGTTGCAGAAATCCAGATGGTTTTTGACTAACCACTTCTTTCTTTCACTTTTTAGGCAAATATGGCTAAACCTTACCTGTGAGAGGCACTTCATAGCTGGCTTTTCCTCCTCCTAGACAAAAATAAAAATCAGATACAGTTTGGTGGCAGTGTCAGGAATTTTGAGCATGACATTAGAATTTAGCCTGGATTACAAATCCTGGAACCCAACCTAAATGTGTGAGATCAACTTTGTGCCATCTGGGGAGTCATCTGGTCCAGTACTAAAAGGTGTTCTGGCTGAAATTGAGGAGTCTAATTATTATACCTAAGGTACAATTTACAATAAAAATGGCTTGAGGGAATTTCAGCTGATCATTTGGCTGGCAACTTTGTAATAAGGAGTCCTGTATTCAGCCAGTGCTTCCCCAAGTTCACCTGACCCACAACAAGTTTGATGTCTAGTAAAGAACAGTAACATACTGATGTATCATATCAGGGATCAGAAAAAAATTAGATCTTGCTGCTATGGGGGTTGAGGGGAGAACCTCATAAACACATTTTGATTAAAGGGAATGGGATAGGGAGAGAATAATCTTGTTGGAGGGAAATATTTTTTTGTATTGGCAAATAAATGAAACAATTTCTTCTTTCTCTAAGACACAGTATCAAGTTGAGAGGCTGGGTAAACCCTCATATGCAAAGCAGCAGTGAAGTTGCATTTTTATCAAGGTTTCTAAGGTTGAATTGGGTGGGAAAGGTGAGTTTGAGATTGCAAACTCCTTTAGACTGTAAAACTTGAAATAATAAATGACTGACTTCCTCTTTTCAACACAGCTTTTTTCTCACAGTCTGTTTCCTTGCAGCTAATAAACTCTAATGAAATAAGTGTCTTTATATTTCTATGTTGTACAAATGTCCTTTCTCACTTTGTCTCCTCTTGAGGCTAATTTGTCTCTCTGATTATAGGATTATAAGAAAGTTATACTCATGCTTGTTTCATCCCTTTCATTTCTCTTTCCCTCTATGATGAGAACACTATTTTAATGGACACCTAAGAAAAGCTATCCAGAGACAATATAAAAAAGGGATAGAGGACTTCATACTTTGTCTCAGTTGAAATGTCAGACAGACAAGTTAATCACAAGCACACAAAATGAAAAACTATTGACCCTTTGAGGCCTAATAAATCATTTTACACTTCTGATTCTTTCCTTCTCCCTTCCATCCCCTTAAGAGACTGTAGTTAGAGATGGTTCTTTGAAAGCAGATGATGGCTGTCTAATGAGATAATTTCTCCTATTAGACTAATCCATGTGCACTAAGTAGATTTAGAGGGAAAATAATGCCTGCAGAAAGAAAAATCAATTTAACATTATTTTTAAACATGGGTAAGAAAAAGGTGACCCGTAATAGACACATTCTGTCTTTAGAGTCTACCAGTGGTGGCAGTTTTATACCTGCAGCTAATGCACAGCTGAGTGTGGCCATCCTGATCTCACATGAATGGACACATCTATTTAGAAATGTGAATGTTGATACAACAGGACTTTGTTTGGGACAATCACTATAATTGACAGGCCTTTTTGACACTATAAATCTGAAACACACTGCAGTTATGTATATTCAATACATGAAGGCTAAAAGTCTGAGTTTATTATATAGAAGACACTGATAGAGCCAGATGAAGACTCAAGAGATAAAATTATGAGATGTAAATGAAATGTAGCATGATCCTATGATGCACTTTCAGTGCTTGAACTTTTTTTTTTTGGACTGACTGACTGACTGACTTAAAACCTCTTTTCTAATCAGTGCTCCTTGAATTAACTTACTACGCTATTAGAACACAGACAAAAATATTAATTCTCTTTCTCTGCAACTGCAACTATACTTCAACTCTCTACAATTACAGCTTCTCCAAATTTGGCTCAATTTCATTTCCTCATACTTAGAGGCACCTCTGTCTGTCTGAGAATAGAGAATATACTGATACTATAGCTAACCAAAAAAAAAAAAATAGGAGCAGAAAGCTTTACCAAAGTGAGTGAAATTCCTCCAAAAATGCTGCCTTCTACCTTGCATTTACTTAATTACATGCAAGCACCTCATTTTAGCACATCATAATGACAATGGAATGATGAATCTTCAATAAATTCAAATCACATGGATTTCATGAAAGAGAGAAAGGTGTTATTGAGCTCTTAGACCTGTAGTTCACACGTGGACATCCATATTGTAGATATCCAGTCAGCCTAACATCCCTCTATAACTGCAGAAAATATAATAAATGTGTAAATTAGGGGATACCACCCACATGAACAATATTGCAAAAGTGCAAAATCCTCCTATGGAGTATATGGGTTGTTTTGATGCTTCCCTCAAAAATTGTAATTCTTGTTCTATGTAATTCTATAGTTCATATTTCCTTCCTTCACATGTGATCTGGGAATACTAAACAACCTTAGCTGTTTTTTTAGTGACACGAATTTAAAAATGGGTCACCAACTCAGGTAGAATGAGGAATTTGAAGAAAACAACTTGGTTCATATTTTCCCTAGTTTCCATGCATTCACTAGAATCCAAATTGAGTTTAGGACAGTGAAGTTTTTCACATAAATTTATTAGGTGGAGAAGAGGACCAATGCCATTCTGATGTGTACTCATGCAAGAAATGAAAACTTACACTCTTTTAAGCACCGTATCTGAATTTGGATTGATTTAAGGGAATCTAATGTGATATAATTTAAATGGTGAAGCAGTTAGTAAGAAGATTGCAGCAAGAAAATCAAACAGCATAAAAGCATAGAGAGGGCTACTCCCTGCTGCTGTAATTAAGAGAGCAATACATTATAATCATAAACATCTCTTTAAATAGTTATGTCAGGTCATTAAGAGAGCACCTGAGTTTGTTGCAGCATGTCCTCACAAAGCAGATGGGACCCTGTCAATCTGGCAAAAACCCAAAGCAATCTGCAGGTAGGCAACATTGCAGCCTCCATGTCGTTCCTGTTAGTTCACCTTCAGCTCGGAACACAGCATTAGACAGATGGTAATTAATTCTGGACAGGTCAAAAGGAATTACTGTGAAAAGAAGAGAGAAGTGGTCTGGACATCAGGGCTCCTGGTTAAAGTTTCTCAGTGAATCACAGCAGGGATTATCTGTACATAAGCTATATGGGGTACAATCCACTTGAAGCTCTATATTTTCACAGTAGCAATAATTATGGACACACCAATAGTCCAGTTTATTAAAAATAAGGCTTTGAAGTCTTTGAAAAGTGAAAAAAAATCTGAGCATATTTAATACTACTTAGTAGCACAGGTTTGTTTGGTTATAGTCTTTTGTGGGTTTATTTTTGGTCGCCTGGTTGGTTGGTTTTGCTGTTTGGGGTTTTTTCTGAAATATCTTTGATTGTTTGTTTTACCTCCATTTAAGCTGTAAATCTTAGCTAAACATTTTCCTAAAGCCTATTGTCCTCCACATCTCCTTATTAAAGCATCTCTCTTTCACTAACTATCACTGGGACACTCAGAAAAGGACCAGACCTGTCAGCTGTGAACTTTGAATATCTTTTGATCACAATACAAAGACGGTGTTTTGTGGGTTTTTTTCCCATCTTCTTGCTGATGTCTAGCTGGCCTACTTATTACTCCATCATGTGGAGCAAGACACAAGATAGTTTTAAATAGTGAAATAGGATTTTCTATAACTGCATATAAGCTGCTAGAGATTTTATAATTAAGGTAGAAAAATACAGAAATGTAGCTCCCAAACAGAGAATATAAACTAATAAGAAACTTTTTTTTAGTAACATGACTGTTGATATATTAAAAATAATTATCAAAAAAGTCACCCTAATTCTCTGTTCTTCAATCAATCCTATTTGTTGCAATTAAATATATTCTTGGACTTCAGAAAGAAAGCAAGTAGGGATATATTTTATAACTTTTCCTTTTTATAATGGTTTTATCATCATAAAGATAAAATCTAGTGCTTTTACCAGCAAGAGAAATGGTGGAAGATAAAGGCAAACAAAAGAACTGAAAAGTTCCTCTCATCCATCTCCTTGCTAAATAGAGTTCCGGTTTACATATGTCATTAAAAAGGCAAAAAATATATCTGTGAAATTCTGATCTAAAGACTGCCATATTCTCACTCTCTTAGTCACTTGAAGCACCTCTGGAATGTGGCATTGAAGTTTTTCTTTCAATTTTGCCTTTTTAAGAGAGTATTCTCTAGTGTTACACAACTTATATTTTAATACTTTGAAAAATTTAGTAGGTCATACACCCTCTTTGCTCATGGGTCTTCAGTAAGTTTGAAATATCAAGTGTTTGTTAATAGATTTTCTATCCTGTATCATGGTGGACTTTTTTCTCAGTGTTGGCTCCTTTGTTTTTTCTATTTTCGCTTTAAATAAAAAGCCATCAAATTCTAATAATCAAATAGATTAAAATAAACCCTTAGAGTGCACTAGGGTATGCCAAACTGACTTTGCTACAGAGAAAATAAATCCATACATATCCTGTGGAGAAAATAAGAAAAAATATTACCAAATATTAATGAAATATAAAGAAAGAAAACCCAACAGCATAATAATACAATAGAAAGCAAGTAAAATCCTGGAATGTTTTGGAATAAAAAAAAGTTATCTAATTATCTTCATGCACAATGGGTTACTGCAGATCTGAGAAGTCAAATTTCATTCCTTAGATTGAAAAAACCAACCTCTGAAAAATAGCTTTAAAAGTAAAACAAACCCCTATTAAGCTCAAAGTCTTACATGTTGCTATTACAGTACAAATTTACCTAAATTTAAAAGAAAGTTATTAAGACGGAAACAGTTCAAGTGTAACTGAAAATTTACTTGGAATAATCTGGCATATGATCTTCGTCAAATGCGTGAATCATTATAAAAAAAAAAAGCCACTGGTAAAACTCCAAACCACCAGTAAAACATGAGTTAATGGCACCAAGATCTGTCATAAACAAGCCCCTTGATTAAAAAAGTAAGAAAAAAAAAAGAAAAGTTATGTCCATTTTCAATAAAGCAGAAGAAAACAGTGAAAAATAAGAATCGTATTTTGCTCAAACACTGCCAGTCCTTAAGAGAACTCCTGAAGTATGACCATAAAACTGTCATGGGGTCCAAGCATGTTTCTTTCTACTCAGGATTACACACAAACCTGGCGTTGTGATCAGTCACTAGATGGCAAGGTCTGCTATTCCAGATCTCTAGCTCCTCGGGTCTTTGTTGACACTCCTTAATCCTGACCTCACACATTCCATTTTCCCACTCATTGCACTCTCTTGATCAGAAAACACTAATCACAGCAAATTGCCCTCTAGCTTTGCTTTACATTATTAACAGCTAGCAAAAAAAATATGAAGCGTGTCATCAAATTACTACAATTTATAATTTGCACGATGACCCAAACGTTGAAAATGGACATAAATGGGTTTCCACTTAATTTGGGAGGTTTATCTTACCTAAATCTATCCAGTGGTGTTGTCTGTTGGAGACAAAAAAGTGTATTCTCAACATGAGTTATACACAATGTCAAATTTTACTAAGGACCAGGAAAAATGTAATTCTTACAAGAATGATGTGCTCATTTAAAGACTACAGGGAAGTTTTCAATTTTTCTTGACCTGATTGCATGTTTGTAGTAAAAAGTATAAACTCTTTTGTCTGCACTGGGATTTTATTTCAAACTAACCAACTCAAGAATACACATTTTTATAACTGATGCCAAGGCTTTTGATTGCATGAAGTACAAGAAAGCATTGCAGCTGTTTCCACCAAGAAGGTGATTTTTGCAGTCAGGTCTCTGGCAAACCAAAAGTATGTAAAACCACAGTAAGAGTTCTGCAGCTAGATCAGTTATATTACATAGTAAAACATACAACATTATCAATTACAGTTATTCACTAAAGCCTGCATTGAAACTTAGACTTGAAACTCACCCATAAAACAATAACAAGGGATTGATAACTGGATAAAAAAGTGATCTCATCTGGCGTTACAACTTCTAATAATAATCTTATCATGAACATATGCTATAGAATGATAAGCTACAGGGCTATAATTTATTTTAATTTTATTTTCTACTAGTTGCTATGGGACTAGACTGATTCAATCTAAAGATAACACTACTACTTATTTAGACAAATAAAAGCCTAATTTGAAACTAGTAAAAAAAATAGGAAAGCAAACTAGAGAAGGAAAAATCAGATCAGTATAAACAAAAATCTAATTTCGAAGTTTAATTAGTTAGGACATTCTTTTCGGGAAGTCACACAGTCTATATGACTAAACACATGATTGTCAGCAGCAGGCATTTAGGCTATCTCTAACACAAACTCTCAGGGTTACCTAGACTACAAAACCCCAAAAACTCAGCAAAGCTGTGCACTTTGGGCATAGAAATGAGTGTTCCTTCCCTTGGGACACCAGCTCCTGGCCCTACAGCAGGAAACACAAAAGCCTGACAAGTTCATATGTGACAACTGCAAGACATCAGTGATCATATTTGGCAGCCTGAAGTGGGAACATTTGAGTTATTTTAACTGTTAGCAGGATTTCAAGCAAATTATACCAAGCTGCTTTGCATAAACAAAGAAAATTGCTGACAATGGCTGGAAGAGTAGGAACATACCCCTTTATCTTCCCCCAGCACAGACTGTTCCTAAAACCACTGTATTTCTTTCTTGTCATTTTACAAAATAAGATAATAAAAAACAAAAAAATCCAAGCAAACAACAAACAGACACACAAAATAATCTGTAGTCTGTAGTATCTTTTTCAGACAAAAATCTGAACCTTTACTCCTTTTTATGCTATCAAGAAATACTGCATAATATTAGCTGTTGACTGTTCAGTCAGCCTTTAAAGTGGCATCAGTCAGTTTATACTTGCCCCTCCAAGGCTTGATCAAAGAGCATAATTATGCTATTTCTGAGCATTTTGAAGTTTCCCTTTGCTTAAGCATGTTCCACATCATAAAAGTTGATGCTAGAGATATCAAAACATGATGAAGTCATCTACAATTATTCTATAGGCCTAGTTTTTATTTCCTTTCCATATATACTTGAGTGATCACATTTAACAAATTGTATGTATGTAGATATACATATATGTATAATCATGTTGAAACTTAAACACAAAAACATTCAGTTAAATTATTCAATACCACAGTAGCACATGAAAACTGTAGGATGAGCTGTAGGACCTTATAAGGTCTCTGTTCAGTGAATATTTTTCTTACAATTAGAATAAATAGAATTATTCTTCATCTATGTTTTAGAATGCTGAGTTTTAGAGATATTTAAAAACCCATCTGAGATCAGAGTACATGCAATACAGACTGGAGGATTCAGGCACGTGATTTATTTGTCTTTTCACAAAGTGAACTGAGAAAGTGTGTTTACAATGGTTTGCAACACTTTTTCTTTAGCTTTCATATATAAGATCACTTAGAAATTTCCCAGTATAAATTGCCTGTGTTGGAATGCAGAAATGGCATTTATAATGTTAGTTATGAAGTGATAAAATATGGCTTCTTCTCCATAATGTCATGACTATATATTCATGAGGTTTGATTTTTTTCTTTTTTTTTTTTAATCTATCTGAAGTTCATAGAACAGTTCTGGATAATGTGGGAGGTTTTCTTTGTTTTCTTTGCATGTGATGCATAATAGCATATGAAATATATGTCATAAAGCCTGTTCTGTATTAAGTCATTATTACAACCATGGGAAAGAGGACAAGCTGACCTTGGTTATACTATAGAGAATTATAATCCTGATTTGACCCATGTTTTTGTTTAGCTAATTCATCTGTTCTACACATTTATTTCGAGTAGTCAATGCTTCTTCATTTTCCTTTTGTACTATATCCCTCAATTCTTCTATTGGAGCAGTAATGGAATGCAGATCACAAGAGGTGTGGATGGACCAACAGGTCATCAAGGGTTTGCAGTGTAAGTACTGCTGTTACTTAGTACAGGTGAGCCTCAATGTGGTGTTTTCAGGAGTGACATTTTCAGAAGAGAAATATGGCAGTATCAGTATAGGGTAGTATTCAAATTAAGAAACCATGGAGGGAAGAAAACACACATTTTTGTTGCTCTTGGAGCGCAGAACACTGCATGCAGCATTCTGCTGCAGCTTAGCTTGAATGAGCAGGTTTCTTTGCATGCTGTCTGTCAGTAGTATTTTTAGCAAATTTTCTTTTCAGATGTTTCTTTGAAGAAGATACCCAGAAGAGGATGAGACTACGATTTCTTTTATTTCTGTAAGTGCTCTGTCTTCCTACTCTACTTGAATCCGTGTTTCTTTCTCTCTTCTTAACTCTTCTTGTAACAGCTTTCACAAAGTAGTTGCCAAGACTCATTCATTAAGATCTATCAAATGTTAGAGGCCCAAGGTACATCTGAAACTTGCAGTACAGTCATAGCAGGGCAGAGCAAGCCTCAGGTTGGCAGAAGAGTATGGTTTTGTTGATGAAGACAGTAGGAGAGTCCAAGTGACAAAACTGATAGAAGAACCCATGATGTAAGCAAGACAGATCATATCCTACTAAAGCAACAGGAAGAAAATATGGCTACACATTTTTTCTGCTTTTGTTTTCCTTATTAATTTTACTCAAGCTGAACAGAGAACCTGCAACTGATTTCAATATGTCTGCTCATAGCACACATCTGAAACACAACATGGGGTAAAATGGGGCATATTGGGTACTGATCTTGAGCTTCTCTTTACAATGGCATATTAGCTAGCCTGATATCTCACTGCTAAACTATCTATGCTCTAAAACAAGCATAGATTATTCAGAGTTCTGGATTTATATTTCCCATTTAAATATACTTAACTACAGTCACATTCTGTTAATAAGTTAAGGCATGAGCACATTCAATGCACGTGATGTTACCTGTGCAGCAGTGATGGAAGCATAAAATGAGTCAAATCACCTCAGCACTTCTTAGTCATGCTGCCAAAGCTGCACAAATTCTATGGGGGCATCTTCCCAAAGACAGAAACGTACAGGGCTTTTAGATAATAAAAAAAGAAGCCATCGAAGTCCAAGACATTGTGTCATATTACCCAAAAAAAAAAAAAAAAAGAGTGCTTTATGGTCAGTTTTCCACTATTTGAGCTGAACTTGCAATCTGAAAGAATGACACAGCCACAAGATTAACCTCCCAAAACTAACAATCAAATCTATTAATTTTTCAAGCTAAAGAATACGTATTAAGCAAATGTGGGCTCAATTATATAAGAAGAATTTCCCCATGGTGTACTCTATTAGATAGGAATAGTTTCTGAAAGGAAATTGTGGAATCCTAATAGCTGGCAATAGTTTAGACTGTGGGGAAGGAAATTTTCACTCTTTAAGAAGGCTGGAAATTCAGTTTAAACATTGTTCCTGGACTCTAATATATATGTAGTAAGGGAGGAGAGATTGTATGTCCTACTGCTGTGACAAATTGACTTGTGAGCTTGAAAACTCAATGTGCAAAAGGGGAATAAACTAGGTAAACAGCAGCAAAGGCAAATTTGGTGATTTAATAGTGCATGTTTATTTAGCATAAATGTTTCATAGCAGATAGCTGCAGACAGACAAAAAAATGAAAGTGTATATTAGGTAAAACACTGAGGGTGCAAAATCTCCTAAAGATGATCTTTAACTGACAATCTTACCTCACCTAACAAAGCCTCCAGTGTTCTTCTCTTTCTTCTTCTTCCC
Organism: Phainopepla nitens; assembly: GCA_013400175.1. NCBI lineage: Eukaryota > Metazoa > Chordata > Aves > Passeriformes > Bombycillidae > Phainopepla > Phainopepla nitens. The sequence goes on from VXBQ01015837.1 coordinate 222,869, forward strand.
CTTTCCCCCTTCTTTATATTCCCTGGATATTTAGTGCCTTACATAGTGGCTGGGTGAGCATGTGTTCTTGGTTAAGGACAATTGTTTATGAAAATTTTTCCAGGTTTCAGATTTCTTTGTGGCAAGCAGAACACCCAGGCCCCTGGCTGGTAGCAATTGGAGCCATTCAGAAGTATGTAAACATTAGAGTGAGGAATTTATGAGTCTACAGTTCAGCTGTATGGAACATTTCTCAATGTGGATTTTTTTTCTTTTTGTCTTTTGTGTGTGCAAATAGATTCCTTGACTTCAAACACAGCTGAGCAGTACCTGGGTGTAGATAGAAAGGAACAACATCTGGAAATAATAACTACTTAGCCATTAGTCTAATGCCTATAGAAGCGCTAAGATAATATTCACATTTAAATTCAGAAAGTTTTTCCAGCTGAATCACTCACATGATCCTGGGCTAAGCAAATAAAAAGGAGAAAGGTGGGAGGAGGACGATATATAATATAATTTCTTATATATATATGTATATGTGTGTGTATATATATATGTATATGTATATAAAAATATATATAATTAGAGGACTGTAAGAGAACTTCCCAGTTGCTGACTGAATCTGTAAAAAGATAAGAAAATTGAGATTCCTGATCTGTTAAACATTCTCTGGAAATTAAGGCTGGCAGTTGAAAATGTATTAACAGCTAAATGATTACCCACAAAGAAAATGCCTTTATTTTGCCATGCAATGTAGCCTCTAGTACTGCAGAAGAATATGGGTAATTTTACCATGACCATGTAGTCATGGTCATTTATTCATGAAAAATGTCTTATTCTGAATGGTGGAGAAAAAAGACCCATGATCAAAGTTCCTTTCAGCCTGCCCTACTACTTCTGTGTTGATGAATGCACTGAACATTTTAAACTCATCTAATTGGCTTAATGACAGATAAAACAGCATTTGTGAGGATGCATAAGTATTACCTAGCGGATAGATGTTTTGTCATCAGCCCTGAGGGAAAAATAATTCTCAAAGCTGCACATGTAATCCTGTGGTGACTGCAGAGAATGAGGCAGTCAGCTCCATCGCTTCATTCCCTGGTGATAAGATAAAAATTGGGAAAAGGATCAATCACTGATTTCAGTGATTTTAGTCTCAATATGAAAAATACACAGCAGTACTTTGACTCAGATGTCTTTGGACCCTTAGAATTTCATTATAACATTTTGGTATAGCTCTGGGTTAAAGAGAATATCTCTCATATATTATTTTATTTAATGTGCTTATTGCTGTCATTCTTCCATTCTACAGTTTCCTGCAGACTAAAGCTGTTCTTTGTCTTGTTTCCTGAAATGTATACTGAGAAATGGAGAGGGGAAAAAACATTGCATGTTCTTAACACATATTCCTCAAAATCATTGGATAATAGGTTCAAGGTGCTGTCAGACCTTGCATGTGCAATGTGCCTGAAAAAGTCAAAATATGGGGTTACTTATTTCCTTAATATCCCAGTGCAGAGCAAAGGCTAATACACATAATGAAACTTCTCAGTGGAAAAAAAAAAACATAACAGTGCATGAGGACATAAGACAAAATTTGCTTTACTGCAAAAAAATCAATCCAAAGTTTTAAATTCTAAATTCTGAACAAGATAAAAAAATAATTTTTTATGAAGATGCAGTTTTTTTTCAGACTAAAATTTTAGGAAAGTTTAAAACTGTCTTGTGCACCCACGCCATGCACAGTAATTTGCTCTAGGCTGAAATTTGGCATAGGATTTAAGGTGCACTTTTCTTTTTTCTCAAGTTTTGAAAAGACCTCAGTGTCTGTTGACATTTCTTCTTCTTTCTTTCCACTAAGCAGACATACAAATAAACAAAAAAACCCAAACCCCACAGAAGTAAAAAAGTAAATTACTCCAGATGTTGATTGAAGCAGTTTGCACCGAAAAAAATAAAAAAATCAACAATGTCTTTTGTTTTTTCTTTTTCCAATGTTAGGGATTTTTGATCTTTGGGAAATTCTACAGACATGTGAGCAATATGGATTGAATTCTGATAATATTTTAACTTTCACATTAACTATGCCTTTAACAAGAAATAATTCCATTCAAGGGAACCTGAGATAAGACACTTTAAGCTTAGCACAATGTGCAGTAGTACTATACTTAGAATTTGGGAAATTTTTCCTAATATGTGGACGGAAAATCATTTGAAATGTCTGTATTTTAACCCCTGGAAGCAGACAAGAGATTTATGTCTAAGTATGAATTCATCCTTTCTCTTCACCAATCTCATTAATTGTTAGCATACTGTTGGCATCTTCTGGTCCTGAACAAGTAACCAAAAAGTTCAAAGTGTCACTGACCACTTAAGCTTTTGAAACTCTTTTGTGAGTTTATTTTGAGATATATTCTATGTATTTATTCGTGTGTGGTCTCAGAAGCGTGTTAAAATTCAACACAAAAAATTCAGTGCTTTGGCTAGTTTATGCTAAAAAGCTGTTCAGTTACCTGGATCCTCTTCCATCTTTGAAAATATTCCTCGTTCAGAAATGCTATATCTAAGCACAATGGAATTTTATGACCAATGCAGGAAGGCACAGTATAGGTAGTCTCAGCAGCAATTAACAGGAGAAAAGAAAAAAGGGGTGGGGGGGGAAAGGTAACACTTTCTTTCTTGCATGGCCTGCTTTACTCTAGTATGAAGAAATATTCCATAAACATATTAAAGAACATGAATGATGTTTACAAAATATATATGTATCTGGGAGTTGCTGCTTATATTTCTGAACGCAGATTCTGTAAAACCTTTCCACATAATTTAGAAACAAATGCAGCATACTATTTATTTGTGTTTCCTTATTAATTTGGGGATGGAGAAGGAGAAATGCCTATGTTATTCATAAGATGAAAGAAGGATAATCAAAGCATGCAAGAAGAATTGCTCTGATTAACAAATTCCTAATCAATGAAACAACAATCTTATTAGTAGGAAAATCATAAATTCATTGACTGACTCTACAGGAGAACTTCCTGTGGTTCAGGGAAACTTTATCCTCAGTCAAGAAGCCTTAGCCCTGCCTGAGTTGATGTGCTTGGTTCGAGGTTATTTTGTGGCATGAAACAGAGGAAACAGTGTATGAATATGCTATTTAAATTGTATGTTTCTTATTCCCTCCAAATTTAACCTAAATCAGGCTCTAGCAAATTTCTTGGCATTGCACATCCCTGAAAACAATAAAATACATTTCTCTCAATTAAATAAGGAGAAAATATGTAATTGTCCAAAGTGGAAATCAGAACTGAAACAGCACTTCATCGTAACTACAGACAGACGCATGCTTAAGTGTATCTTTTTAAGTTTCTAAGGTATAATTATCATAAATTAATTGTCTGTCTATATGAATACTTAAGAGAACAAAGTACTATTAGATTCTCTCTTCTCAAGATCTTAACCTAATGGACCAGAAAATTATCTGACCTCGAGCACTGTTCATTGGGAATATCCTTTCTCTCTGAGGCTGCTCTTGAGCTCCTGAGGCCAAACCAAAAGATCCTTGTTGAGTTTACATTTGTCCCTTATGCAGGCACGACTTTCATTTACTTTAATGGGAGTTTTACTCGATCTGATTCCCTGACACCTATGTGATGCAGAGAAGTAGATTGCAGAGGAGGTGTTAGTAATGGCCTTTAAAACTGTCAAGAGCCCAAAGAACAGTGATGCTATCTCAAGGAGGCCTTTTGTGCAGAAGTCATTTTATTTGGTGTTCCATATGACTGTGAGCACATGAACTCTCTGTTTCCAGTATGCACACAAGAGAAACTCCTCAAAATATTCTATGTTTTCCCCCCTTTTGCTGTGGTATTTACATTTATCTTCCCACTTGGTGTTTCTCCTCATGATAGAGAACAGAATGGTGTTGTCAGATGACTCAAAATGCTTCACTACAATGGTACAATTAGCCTGGCAGTTTTAAATAGGGATTTTCCTTCTTGTGTAATCCTGTAATGTTGACCATACATTCAGAGTACAATTCAATGGTAAGTATTAGTCAGAGCTATTCAATTATTACAGACCTTCTAACACTCAAGAACTAATATTACATTCCCAAATACAAGTCATTAAATTTCTGTTTGTGTTTACCTGCAAGCTATATATAAATTATCTAACTTAGTTATTCTGAAATTCACAGTCATATGTACCCAAAAAAAGTATAAATTGTGATGTGACTTGATTTGAGGGTGATGGAACCAGTGAGAGGTGCAGGAAGGAACTCTTCTTTTCCTCCAAGTTCTGTTAGTACCCATGGAAAGGAACACTTTTTTCTCTTAGACAGAGGATTGCTCATATAATATAATTCTATTTCCCTAAGGTTTAATTATATGTCACTGGATGAAGTGATTTTTGGAATTTTGTCTCTGTGATTTATATGTTGGCATTAGATAAAAATATTCATGTTTCCAGAAGTAGAAATAATTTTTTTAAATTATTTTTCTTATACTTACTATATGTGTGTGTGTGTGTGTGTGTGATTTTGTCTTTCTCTTTTGATAGACAACTAGGACTAATGAGTTAAAAATTTCAAAAATTGGTATTTTCAATGAAAAATAGCTTTAAAAAACAAAAACCCCCCAAACTTCACAAATAAAAAAAAAAAACAAACACACCTTTGTGAGATAGACTTCTTTCTTTGTAAGCACAGTATTCTCCTAAGAAGTGCTTGGAGCCTCTTTTATTTAGAACAGACAAAGCACTCCAAGCTGTAGTCCACCATTATGGAAAGTATAAAAGGTTATGATACAAAAGGTCTTTTCTTGATCCTATTTTCTCTAAAAATACAGTAGATTCTTTACATGTGTCTTTGCTGTCTTCAAACCACCTGGGTGAAAATTAGGAAACTGGTGTCTTTTTTTGTCTTTTTTATATTTTTTGGTACAAGAACCTTAGTCAGTACTTGGGGAGTTTCGGTGAAGTTTCAGTGTGAAGCTGGGCTTCAATCAGCATTGTAAATTACCTGGATTGTTTTTGAGCCACGGCTTAAGTATATTTTGCCAACTTCACTGTTTAAACCTTTTCCTCTACAGCTTTATCTGAGTTTTTTTTTTAAGCATTTTAACCTCTCCATGTGGGCTAGGAAATCACTGTCATCATTGTTTTATTACTCTTCTTTAGAAAAAGCGAATCCAGAAGTGTGTGTAGATTAGTTAAAGGAATGGAAAGTTGATTTCTGCTAATGCAAGAAGCCTGTACAGCCCATATATAAAATTTCCAGTAGAGTCTTGAAAGTGGCCACATTTCAAACCCTTTAGTTACTATATAGAGCTTTAAATTTAAAAAAAAATGCAGGGAACGTGCTTTATTGCATTATTTCAGTGACATGTCTAAAAGAAAATAAAGAAAAAGGAGGATTATTTTATTATTAAAAAGAACAAAGACAACATCATTCACATGGAAGTCATTGGAGTCTTTCAAGTTTTACCTAGTATGCTAGTGAAGGAGGCAATGGCATTCTAGTAAAAAAAACCTTTTCAGAGCTCAGCGTGGCTGAGGGGATTTTATCTGCTCTGACATCTTTGATTATTTGACAACTGCCTTTATTATTAAAAATGTCTAGCACCTGTAAGCTGTATCCTGTATGCAAATAGAGCAGAGCATGTTCTTAACCTGATTCCTCTACAATGACTAACCTGAAATTTTGTAATCTACTGACACACTCAAGTGTACCTGTTTTAATGGCTACTGAAGGTTCTTTTTCAAAATATAAAATGATAAAATAAATAACAAGCACATAATACTTCCTTACCTTAACTTTCACGTTTTTGGGTACATTAGGCTTTGGGTTTGGATTTTAGGTTTCTTCCTCCTAGACATTTTTCTGGAGGTGATCAGATTGATCAGAATTTTTGATGAAAGAGCAATATGCAGCATGGTACCCCATTAGTATCTCAGCATATCAATACTGATGTTGTAAACAACAAGGAGGGACTAGGTCATTTTGTGTTGGGTCCATTTTCCACCTGTATATCTGTGAAAAAAGCTAACAAACAAACAAACATAAACAAAACAATCAAAAAAAACCCTCAAAACATCAAGGTAAAATTGAGGTAAAAAGAAGCTATACCTTGTTTTACATATTAGGATGGTTCACACAAGAAAAACAGGGAACCCAACGTGCCTACTGTGTCCATGAATACAAAATAATTTGTTGTTTATGTCAAGGATTTGGCAGTCCAAATGAAGACTTTTAACAAAATCATGAGAGAGCTCAGTGTTTAATGATTGCAGTAAGTGTATACCCAGGCCTCATCAAATCTACTTTCATCCATAAATTAATTTCAGATGAAACTGAAGGATTTTTAAACTCTGTCATTCTTGTACTACTGTTATCCTAATTAAAACTACTTTTCATTGGCTTGTCAGAATTCTGAAAGCCTGGACAAGGGGGTATCATTTCCTCAATAAATATACATTAAACCCATGTTTTCTGGAAATGTCAATCCAACTTTCAGGCACAAGGCAAAGCACAGCCATAGAGTATTTTCTGAGAAATTCCAAACACTGAGAAGATATCAGAGCTATGACTGTTCTTGTGGGTCCTATGCAGAGACCACATGGCAGAAACTTAGGCAGGTATTGCAGGAATTCACAGGGGAATTTTTAGGTGATCAAAAGAGGGCCACATGCATTAATTAAAACCGTAAGAATGTATGTGTCAAACCAACAGCCCATCCAGCCCAGAGCCCAGTCATCATCACAGGCAGCAGGAGGTGTTTAGAGAGGGAACACCAATCTATTTGCTTTTTGCAGTCCAAACTCTCTCAATGGACATGGGCTGTTGTTTAATGGTACACTGTTATCTAGAAATTTGAGTAAATGACCATTTATTTTTCAGCTTGCTACACCTCCACCTACAACATCACAGTGCAGTAAGCTCTGTAAATTTGCTACTTGCTGTTTTAAGTGCTATGTTTTATCTGCTTGTAAAGAACCTCCTTCTAGTTTGAAGAATCTTTATTTCTAATATTGCAGTTTGGTTAACAACGGCTTCTTATTAGTATTCAGGATTATCCCAATTCAGTGTTCTTCACCACAAAGGAGATTATTAGCAGCCACAGACTTGCATATTCATTGTTCCTTTCTTCTCCAGGTCTCTAAAATCATGAAAAGAGTTGGTCCCAGCACCTACCCTATGGGACTGCTTTGCTTATTCTTCCCCAACCTGGAAAGCAGCTGTTAAATCCAATTCTGTGTTATGCTATGCCATCCTACCCTACCCCTTCTATAATTTAGCCAAATCTCAGTGTTTCAAGGCAGATTTTCCTAACTTATTTTCTTTAGCAACCTTTGGTGAACCTTTAAAAAATTCACATACAATGGTTCCACTATCTCTTGTTCATACTCGTGCTTGCAATCATTCTTCCAGAACTGCAGCAGGTCAGCGAGGAAGGATTGCCCTTTCCAGAAGATAGGATGACTATTTCCCAAAAGGCTCTGTTTACTGCCATGCTAAAGATCTTATTTTTTGCTATTTTAGACTCAGACTCATTGTTCCTGTAATTCCCACAATCCTAGCTGGATTTCTTATCACAGACAGGCAATCTTGACAGTCTTCCTGTTCTGTATGCATGATGGCCTCACCACGATATGTTACACACCATGGATGAAATATCACCTGCTACTGCTGACTTAACAACATCTGATTTATTTCGTTCTACTATATCCTGTATATTTTTATAAGTGATTGAATTCCTTTGACCTACATGCTGCAAAGGGACTTTAGGTGTGGGAATTTATTCAATGGCTTCCACAGTATAAACCAATTCAAAGAATTAATTGTGTTTATCTACTATAGCCTTGTCCCACCTGAGTTTTCTTTCAGAATCTTGTCACAATATGGTCTCACCAATTCCTCATCAGAAGTGCTTTAATGCGCTTAGCAACAGATTTACTATCAGTCTAAGCACACTTTTGCAGGTGTTATTCAAATGACTTTTGAGGCTTTTTTAAAATTTCTGGATCATGTATGTTTTGCGTATTTTATGGTTGTTATCCATATTTGTGTGTCTTTAATTTCTTCAACATTGAGTTTTTATCTATGTTATCATTGTTAGCTTGTATTCTGAGCTACTGATCATAAGACTTTGAGGTCTATTTTGATTTATTTTAATTTCCCATTCTTTTTACTTGGACTTCCATTGTAATAATTTTTAAATGGAATTTAAGATGAAAAAATGTGGTTTAGGGGTGGTTTGGAGTTTCTTATTACATTTTGTTTGTTTCTTTGTTAGGTTTGGGGGGTTTTTTTCAGGGTTTGCTGTCCCATGTTTTGTAAATCTTTCTTCCTTTCTGAAGACTCATATTCTGATTTTTTTTGACCTGTTTCCTGCTTTTAAACCTTCTCCTGGCATGGTCACTATCACATAACAAATTTCCTTATAATATCTCTTGAAATGTTTCCTCCTGCATGGCTCAAGACCAAATTTTCATCAGAATAATTTTCTGTGAGTTCTAAGACTTTTTATTGTTCTAAAAACAAAACAATCATCATAACAAAAAAGGAAGTTTACTCCTCATTCCATTCAATCCTATCAGATTTCTAAATAGATAATCAGAATCTCTCACACTTAGTACTTCTCCCAAACTTGGAAATTTTTCCATCTCGCTCAGCATTTTGCATTTTTCTGATAAGGGTAGGCATAGTTCCGTGCTAGTTCTACATTTTTATTAATAACATGAGATTTCCATCCAAAATGAGTAATGCTTTTAAATTATGATCATAATAATTTAATGTTCCCTAAGTTTCTTCCTCCGTTACGTCCTAGTCTAGAATCCCTAGGAAGCTGTAAGCGTGGCAGCACAACATTCCATGGTTTATCCTCTTTCTACCAAGTTTCTGAATTACCTGACATGTCAGGGTATTTGCTGAGATTCCAAGAATTGTAATAATTCCTTATATTATTTTCCAGGCTCCCAGCATAATTAAGGAAACACTACTAAGCTTTTCCCTATTTCACTGATTAATGTTGCATATTCTATGCATCAAGCACTATGCTCCTCTTGTGAATTTCCTTCCTCTCTTTTCAGAGACGTCTTTAGCATTAGTTTTGATATCACTTCTGCAGACTGTGTCAGTCTGAACTACCTGTTCTTCTGCAACAACTGGCTTTCTATTAACTTCTGATTTAAATAATCCTTTCGAGCATTTTGGTTTTGGGGTAACGTTATCATTATGAGTATGCTGCAGCTGGTTTCTTTTTACTCAAGTTCCTCTGTCCATAAAGTTCTGCAGTTCCTAATGTATGTAAAACCCTGCTGTTTATTCAGTCTTGCTAATGACTCCACCACATATTGAAACTCTAGACTTCTATCTATATGTAGAATTAAATAGAATTTCAAAGCTGACGAAGAGCCCTCCTGCTAAAAATACAAGGAGGGAAAAGGAAAGTGGTTGAGGTTCAAAGTGGACAAAGGAAAAGGTTGTCATCTCAACAAAAGTGGAAGTTTCTTGAGGCATTCAACTCTCATAGTGACCTTCAATTCAATGAGTCAGAGAAATACCCGTGACAAAGTGATATAAAGCACAGCATGGCAAACCTAACTAGATTATTTAAAACCCATGACTTTTAAGAATATCCAGGATGAGAACAATGGTTATGTATCTTTTCAATAGACAATCATTTTTTTTTTTTTTTTAATCATTCCTTTGAAGTCCATATTTACAATCTTTTCTTAGCAGTGTCCTCAATTCCCAAACTATGAAATGTGGGAAACATTGTTCTGGAAACATCAAAAAATTATTCTTCCAAGTTCTTACTTTTTTGCAGTCAACAGTACATTTTCTTTTCTAGCCATTAGAGTACATAGTTTTATTAAAAAAGTTTGCTTCAAACCATTCACTGTTTCAAAACTCAGTTTTAAAGGCAGTATTACTAGAAAGTTATGAAAAAAAAAAAGTTCTTGTTTGTTTTGTGGAAAAATAAAAAATCAGGTGACTTTTCAACATTGCATGGGCAAAGGTACAAAGGGAAGAAAAAATGTGTTTTAAAATTGGGGATGATTTTACTTGCTTGATGTGTAAAACACAGTCTAAGTTCTGAGGAAAGAAACAGGCTACAAGTGCGCAGAATTGATTTCTCTATTCTGACACATCTCTAGAAAGAATTGATGTGTTCCTTCTCATAGAAGCAGGAAGTTGAAGAAAGCACTTGTCTAAAGAAACTGGAAAACGATGATCCAGTTATTTTATTGGTGGTAGTGGTGATTTTATTATAATTTGTTAGTAGAAAGAAAATTCACCAACATATTGTCCCCATATGAAAGTATACATTGTAGTTGTTTTTGGGACAGTCCATATAAATATTACAGTTCCCTCCAAAACTAGGTCAAAGCACTTTCTTTATTCCAGTCACCATCAGCTGCAAATTTGCAATTTGTTTTTTCTCTTTCAAGACAAAAACCATTTATATTCATGTATTATAAATTTTATCATTTACAGAACCACATATTTTGAGAACTATTTTGTGTATCGATATTAACCCTTGAAAGTCTTATTCTTTGACTCTTTTGAGCCATCTTTGTCCCACTTGCCAGAAAGGAAGAATTAGGTTTCTAAGAAGTGGACTGGTGAGATGATTTCTTAATATTAGATGATCTCCTAATATAATTAACATGTTTTTTAACTACACAGTGAACAGAGCTTTGTCTACAATCAGTTTAATCCTGAAGCAATCAACACTGACTCTCTCAAAAAATATTCAAGTAAACGTTCCCTTTAGAACATGGCCCTGCAAAACAAAAGCACATTTTTATGGCTGAATATTTACAAATTTTAAGGCAAGCAGTGAGTTCTGCATACTTCAAAAAAAAACATCAGGTTCCATCATATTTATCCAAATTGTATATGTCTGAGGTTTATAGTGATGGAGACCAAGCTTTTAAATTTTTTAATCTGAAGGTGATGATATTATATTTCTATGACAAAGGCTGTTTCTGATTTGAGGAAATGGTTTCACATCATGGATGAAACTGAACCCAAAAACTTATGTGAAGATTGAACTGTTAAGAAAAGGTTTTTGTTGCTTTTAAGACAACGTCACCATGGAATTGATATCAAATTGAGAGCCAATACAGTCCTATCTAAAGAAGAAATATTTAAGCACTGTTTTTCTGTCTAGTTTTGAGAATGCTGAGCAGAGTGTTACAGGCTGTATGGTATAATTCTGTGCTGGTGACTATGAATGGTGTCCCAGACAAAGTGTGGGCTCACCAAAAGCTAACACGGGTTTCTTTTGCATTTTAAATATGGATTTAGCTTAGGGCAGTGCTCATTACACTATGATCTTGCCACCCCAAAGTATGAAGGCTGCAAAACAGTGCAGGTAATTGCACTCAGAGGCTCAAGTATGTGTGACCCATCAGCCCAACTGAGATAGCAGCTGCAACATGCTCCAGAACCACAGACGAGAAGTCTAGAGAGTAAGTGGTTTTGATTAAAGAAATCTAATTGACTCAATGTAATGGAGTGACCTATTTTAAAAATAATTGCATCCAAAATCAAGACAAGTAACATTTAGGTGTGATGACTCACCCTTAAGGGGAAGGGAAGAAATTTGGATTTCTCTGTTAGTTTTTAAAGCTGAGATTTAGATGGCATCACAAGATGCCTCACAGCTTTGTTCCATTAGGTTCTTTCCTTGATGAAGGCAGAACCTCCTCCTAGTCTTCCAGAAAGAACATGAATGAGATATGGGCAGTGACCTTCTGATGCAACACCCATTCAAGATTCTCAGTGTTTTGAATCCACTCCCTTGTCAGATAGCAGGGATGCTGAGGAGGTCTGAGTGTTCCCCTGATAATGACCCCAGATTCTCCCACCCTTATTCAGGCTGATCAGCATTTTACCCCGAGCAATATAAGTAACTGTTAAGCAACAAGGTAATTCAGAGCCAACAAGTGACAGCTTACAGTTTTCTTACAATTTTTCTCATCTCAGGTTCACATAACAGTTTCCATTTCTGACAGATTGCAAGCTGACTACGACCCATGTGTCTACATGTCGGTCAGGTGTAAAGACAGGAAATCAAAGTGCCATTTTTACTGCTATTAGTCTAATTTTTTATTATTGTTGTGTCTAAGTAAAAACAACAACAACAAACAAACAAATAAAACACCAAAGAAACAAATAACCCACAAAAAAAAAAACAAACCAAAACAAAAAACCTCTACACTTGCCATTGCAGAGACTCCAATAAACCCATCACAGATTGCTGCCACACTTCACTCTTCTTCAGTCAATAGAGACAAAGATTTGATTTCATGGTCTCCTAATTTTGCAGATTGGTGTGTCCAAATTCTTTAATTTCTTTATTTAGATGCTGTTTCCTTAGAAACATCAGCTCATGGTCTGCTGTAGAATCATTTCAATCAGTTCATAGTTTATTTTAACTGAATGAAAAAAATTAACATTTTAATTTTAAGGTCATTTAATTTTAGGGTCATTCCCCTATGTCTCTTTATTTTGGGTCATGTTGTCATCCCCTTGCCCCCTGGATCCTTTTTGCTTTTTTCCCTCCAAATGTCATAATTTTCAAGAACAAAAAACAAATATGGCTTCTTTCCCAAAACTTTTTTCCCAAACAACAAAGCTGCAGTACAAGGACAAGACCACAGCTCAAGATTAGGAATCTGAATCCTGTCTAGGGGAGCAATTCTATGTCATGGGCAAAATGTGTCTGGATAAGCAAACAAAAGGTAGATTTGCTTTATATGTATAAAAGACACCTGCTCAATAAACATTACTTTTTTCTATAATCTAAAACTTTTTCAGAATGTTCATAAAGTCCTTTCTTCATATGTTTTATTCTGCCTGCCTTGAATACTCCTCTAGATTTTGAAATAGATAACACATAACTTCCCCACTGAAAGTAACCTGGTAAAAAAAACCACTTGTGTCCACCAAACATCCTCTTCCAAATCCTAGAGTTGAAATACAGAAAGATAATACAAATCCAATCCATCAGTCCCATTTCTTTCTAATTTATTTTTCTTTCAGAATAAAGGCTATTCTTTTATCTTTCCTCTTAATACCAGTAGGTGTTAATCTAGCAGTAACCCAGACTTTCAGGATCCATGCCTTAAATTTTAGAAGTTTGGTGACAGCCAGAAACAGTGTTGGAATGAAGATAAAAGGAACTCAACCTAGTAATAATGGAATATGGAGCATTTTATTACATATTATGGGTCACTGTCTCACTTTCAGTCCAGGATAGCAGTCACCTCAGACTGTTACCTTGTGAGAGCTGTTTTATGATCTCTATAAAATGAGTTGCTAAGTTCACTGCATTTTCCTGTTGCCAAATATATGAATGCACACTTTGATGTAATCTAGCATCACTTTGACTAATCTTGCCTGAGAATCTAAGACAAGAATGTGACACATTGTCCTGGTTTCAGCTGGGATAGAGCTAATTTTCATCCTTGGCTGGTACAATGCTGTGTTTTGGAGTCAGTATGAGAATAATTTTGATACCGCTGATGTTTAAAATGTTGATGTGCTGTGCTGGTGAGCAACATTTTTGTGCATCACTTTTTTTTTCCTTGAGTTTTCTTCTTCTTTCTCTCTTTTTGTTATCTGTCTCCCTTTTCCTTACTATTATCACTAGTAGTGTATTTTATTATATTTCAATTGTTAAACTGTTCTTATCTCAACAATCAACTTTTTTTCTGCTTCTCCTCTCCTAGATGGAGCAGGGAGAAGGAAGTTGTGGAAGAATGTGACTTCTGGATCAGGGCTGAAGCAAACAGGTGAAGAATCTTGAGTGAGGCAACTCTATAACGATTTTGTTCAGTGATGACTTCACTCTCCAGAACTCTCCAGAAGGCTTCAGATCAAATTTCTCACTGAATTAAATTTAGTTTTAAAGTAACTTCTGCAAATTTATTTTTTCTTGGTGAGTGATTTCATTTTATTGTTTGAGAAGAGGGAAGGCCAGGGATGGGAGATATTGTCAGCCAAATTTTAAAATAGATATGTCTTTCCACCTGAGCAATCAGGAACCCAGATGGTACCTATTTTGTCAGGGGGCAAATTAATTATTGACAGAAGTAAAATGCTGAATGCTTTTGCACCTTCAACACTCAAAAGAAAATATCCATTCTTAGGTATATATTTTGCCTAAAACACTTAATAGGGCAGTGCAATTCTTAAGAATTAATTAAGCCTTTAGTTGTGTAAATGTACATGTGCTGATGATGCCAATCTAGGATGATTCCAGAGAGAGACAAACTCAAAGCTCTCTGGCTGGATCATAACTTCCATAATATTGCTTAATGTTTCAGTAATCTTAGGGGCAGTTTTCCAAGCAATATGTGAGAAAGGTAAAATCTTTTCCATGAAGAACCTGCAGCATTTTTTTGTCATTTGAAAGAACATGTGTATAACATTTGATGCAAAAAAATCCCTGTCAGCACAATTAAATCTAGGCTTCTGTTGAGAAACAGCTCTTCTTTTTCAAATCTGGGAAGAATGCCCTTCTTATCACACAGCTATGTACTCCTGGTTTGCACTGGGACATGGCAAAAGGAGAAGATCCAACACAACACTCTTTTATTTGCTCTCTGTCTAAAAACAAGTTTCAGAGGGGCCAGATCCTGAAATATACTGCAATTCACACAGCAATAAACAACACTTTAGCAGCACAAGACTCAAATTATTTAATATAAACGCATGATAAAAGAAGAATAGTTTGATCCTGTAAATCTCTATATTTTTTATGTCAGACTTTGTGTCTAGAACATTTGAAACTCCAGCCAAGGGCCATGAAAATGACTGAGAACCTGAAGCAGTCCAAATATGAGACAAAGCTGGAAGAGTCTAAATTTTTCATAGTTAGAAAAATTTTTCAACTTTTTGAACCTTTTTGTTTGTTTCTACAAGGCTCAAACACTGTACAAGTCAATCTGAGAGGTTATACTCTTGAAGATATTCAAAATTCAACTCGGCATGGCCCCGAAAAACATTCTGTGGCTGACCCTGCTTTGAGTAAGGTGGGTTGAGTAGAAAATCTCTAGATAACTCTTCCAACCTCAGTCAATTTCTGCCTCTGTGAATTTTTGTGTGGTAGCTCTAACCACTGTACTAACGTACCAAAGCAATAAGAGAAGGAAAGAAAAATTATTCTCTTTTTCCCAGCAGTGGTAGATACAATAACCCTGTAGAAATAGATGTTCTGTGAATTACTTAGCCTTGCTCCAGCCTTGCATCATGTGGTAAAACACCTGTTTTGACTGTAATGAGGTCTGAGTTGGGGAAGTAACCTAGTCCTGTTCCAAAAGTGGTTGTCCTGGGGTGACTTGTTTATAAAAACAGAAACAGTGCTTTAGACAACTGGAAAATTTCTGGCAAAAGCTAAACACCGATAGTTTTAGACTTAGATGGTGCATATTGGAGAGGGATTCCAGAATCCTGCTAAACTGGAGATTTATGCTGTTAAAGCATAAGCACCCAAATTCTGTCTAGATGGTAATTTCTCAGTCCTGAGGAAGCTGATGTTAAGACACTTGAAGGCAGGTTCCTTGCAGTGGTCCAACCTTCAGGTGTCCCACATGTACATCCTCACTGCTCTCCTGGGTAACCTAACTGAAGGGCTCTGCCTCTGTTTTTCTGTCCTACTAAATGGGTAGCTCCTACACAGCAATTTGGGCAAGGCCTAACTCCCCTCATCCTGCTCAAGCCCATATGCAAAAGCTCATAATCTTGTTCTAACTATAGCACACACATGCTACGTCAAAACTGTGCCTGAATAAATCCATATATATGTTAAAATAGCTATAGTAATTGCAGGACAAAAAAAAAAACCTTGTGCAGGTGTGTGCATGCAAATGTAATTTCTCAGTCACATTTGATACCAGCTTTATATACCCAGGAAAAAAAAAAAAAAAAAACTAAAAAGGGGAAAAAGTCTCCAAAGTCATCATCCATTTACAAAATTTTGTGAAATGGAAGGCTCTCTTAATGATTACTGCATGCCAGACTGAGGCAAAAATGTCACCTAGCCAGAATAAATGTAAAACAAGATTATACTACTTTCTCATAGCTGTGCCAAGTTCTAACAGTGCAAGAATACTTCTACATTTTATGAACCTTGGTTCTGGGATTTTCAAGTGTGACAACCTTTAGGTGTATGGTTTAGCTTAAATTCTCTAAAACGTTCTCCATTTCCTTACCCTATTGTTTTCCAGTGCTATTTTCGCATCTGAATAGTTTGATCAGGCAAATGAAGAGTAACCTGTTAATTAATTCTCTGTCAATCATTTTGGTTTAGGTTTTGGATTTTACAGTTTATTTTTGGGAGATGAAAAAAAAATGCAAAATATTTTTGTGGAAACGGAAATGAAAAGGTTGAATGAACAAAGAGAAAATGGAAGAAGTCTCATAATGTTTGCACTTGTGACCCAATGGCAATTGTCTTTAGGCTGCAGGACTTCTGTTTGAAATTGCCAGGTGGAATTTTCGGAAGAGAAATGAAAGTTTTAGCAAGCTGGCCAGATACACAGGAAAGAGACATATTTATTTTCCCTTTGGAAACAATCCTAGCCGAATCAAAAAACAAGAGGGATATCACTTTGATATTTTGACTTCAAAATAATAAAAGACAATATGAATATTTCAATAAAATTATACAGCAGTCAAAAATGTAATGTCGTGAATTCTCAGTAATAAGATCATGAAAAGTGATGGAGTGAGGGAAGAAGAAGGGGTAGTATAAATAAGCAATGCCTTTACTATCGAATGTTTTGATCTGTGATCAGTTGGGAAGCATGTTTTCAAAAGGGTTTTTTCCCTTTTCTGTTTTTTTTTTCTTCTGGATCTGAATACTCAGAAACTTGCATGGCAAGTAGATGGAAAGCAAAACCACCAAGGCAGCTGGAGAAAAGACCAGTGCTAAGCTTACAGGAATGGTGCAATTCCAGTTTCGTTTCAAATTCTGTCAATCCACCTGTAAGAAGATGAAGGAAATAGTAAAAGCACCTGTTACTAGACTATCTTAGCAGCTCAAAGAAAGACAGTTATGAATAGTAAAATAATGTCCAGCCTAATGCAGGCGAAGATCTGGTGACAGTAACTCCCGGTCTGCTAACAGTCTTTGATATCTCATGTCTTATTTTACTCCTCTTGCTCGTACTTGAATGCTGTCTCAAACTTATGAAAACATTTTGAATCCAGCCTTTGTAATCTGAAAGCTAATTTTATAATGCTTAAGGGTTTAGACATATATTGTTCAAACATTCAGATTATATTAAGAGTGGGCCAGTCTGTGTATCCACCAGAAGAAATGAACATTAATACTGCTTTCCTTCATTTGTTTTTATGCAATTTGAAGTGTCTGCCTCTGGCTTCAGGCATGTTTAAAGTAATTAAAATGTGCAGTCATGAACATGGAAGTTCACACAAAACACGGAGACAGTCAAAGCTGTCCAGTTAAAATAAAACTGACTATTTCTGTATCCTGAAACCTCCCATCTGAATATCTGAGATGCTCAGTGCCACATTACACATCTAATTCTCCTGGGAGATCAAGAAAAGTATCTAAGAGATTTCAAAAGGCTTTGGATTGTATTCCACACATGCAAAAACTACTTTTATGTGTTCTGCCATATAATGTAAATAGGCTGGGCTGAATCAGATCAACAGGAGAACAGAAAACTAGTTACAGTATGCACTATCAAAGCCTCTTAATTTAAAGCTGTTTCTTATATGAAACATTTCCACTGATCATGTCTTCCTTTGTGATACACAGAAGTGGTGATTTACAAAACTGCGTCCCAAGATTTTAGAACTTTAAAAAGTAAATCAGTGGCAATTATAGCTGTGTAATGCACCTTTCCAAACTAAAATTACCTGTCACATTTTTCAAAAGCTTCTATATTGCAAAAACCTGTCTATTACAGGGGTGCTGTGCTTGTGTAAGCACAAAGGCCTTGATTCAATTGCACATTTGTTATCACACAAGTGACATCTCGAATGCCTCAGGATCTGTGAGACGTTCATGTGAACAGACTGATATGAGGAAAACCTACTGTTTACCCAAGGCTTTCCCTTGTGGCTGCTGGGGTTCTGCCTGGATACTCCTCAATTTATTTCCAATAAACCCCAGTGACTGGATGTCCAGGAGACTGAATCAAGCCTGTAATATGAATGGAGAGTTCATCTTGGCTGCCTTTATTCTAGTAACTTAAGTGTGACAAGGACTTTTCTCTGAACTGAGGTACAGAGTGACCATGCTGAGCTAGTATCAATTTTATGTCCTCTCCTACCTCAGAAAAAGGTAGAAACACCATAATTTTCTGCTGGGAATGGCTAATATCCAGACTAGGATGTTTGGAACAGCTGCCTTGGAGCAACCAAAACTTTGGACATGGAACATCCTAACATTCATGAGTACAATCAGCTGACTTTCAGTGTTTGAGTTTATTCCCTTCCTCTTCTCAGTTGTCTCACAGAGATGTTGACCACCTGTTCAGGGCACTGCAAATGTCACCAGCTCTCACAGGGATATGGGCCTTCACTGGGATTCTTTCTGAGGGAGCAGGGCAGGGACTGAGAGCCAGGGCGCACCCCGAGGTCCAGCCAGGAGCAGAGCAGGTGGGCAGAGGGCACAGCCCAGCCCTGGGCACAGGGCACCTCCGTGGAGGTGGAAATGGGCCAGGGACAGGATGGGTTGTGGCTCCACAGGTGAGTCAGGCAGGGCAGGCCCACAGAGAGCTGCAGACCAGCCCTGCCACGCTGTTGCTGGACAAGGGCTGGTGGCCCTGGGAAGCTGACATGGAGTCCTAGGTGGTAGACAGAAGGAAGAAGCCCCAGGAGAGGTCAGGCAGGGGCAGACAGCACTGTCAGAGGCCTGAGAACAGCCTTGTCATCTTCACAGACTTGTAGGGGCTCCAGAACAGCCTCCTACAGGGGCTGTGACTTCACAGGAACTGTACCAGCTCTAAGTGATGGGGATTGCCAAGCAGCTAATGAATAAGGAGGAAAAACAAGTTTACCAAGAATGAATGTGAGTACATAAAATCAAGCATTTAATGCAAATAGGTCGTTTAGAGGAGCTCTACAAGGATATTATACGAGTGATTAAATGGTGGAGAATGAGAAAGTTACGAATTCAGCATATCTAACTTCATGGCGAAGCTTGAATTCAGGACAAGACAGTCCTGGAGGTGAGAACTTATGGCAATCAGAAGAGCCCTTGTAATGTCCCCAAGCTTGCACACAAGTCTGCCTTTATGAAGTCAGCACTAATTTGCTGTCGCTGTCAGAGCCAAAAAATATTTGATATACTAATATTAAAAAGAACATTCCACCACACCAGAAAACCATTTGCTTTCAGGGCTAGCACTGATAAATTTACTGTGAAATATCCACGGCATAATGCTCAGTACAGTATGCTGCTTGGTTTCCAAAGGCCTGCCTAACGGGGACACGTGCCCCATCTTGCTTTTTACTTCCAACACCCAGCTGTACAGAGGCAGAAATTTAAAATTGAAAATAACCTTTCAGCTGATTCCTTGCATAATTGCTATCTTGTTTTGTTAATACCGTGGTTAAATTATAACTTGCTGAAACCCTGGAGATTTGTGTGCTGGTTTATCAGCCTGAATTTGCATTGAAATGCTTTTCAGTCAAGTGAGTAACTAAATCCAGTGGCCTTGAGTGAGCCTAGCAGTATTTGCATAGAAAATAAGAGGTAGATTAGGGAGAATTAGTATGTTGTCTCCATAAATAGATGCAATGCTGAAAATTTTGTGCATATCAAAATACTACTGAATTTCATTGAAAGACTGTGGCTGCCATACTAACAATCCTTTCAAAACGCAATATAATAAAAATAGGTACAAGACAGCCAAACCTCTGCTGTAATACCAGGCAGCCTTTCTCTACAGTTATCAGAAATGCCCATGTCTCTCTTGACTATCATACATGCATGAACCCAAGCAGACTAAAAAACATGAATTTCAACTGAAAAATCTGGTCATCATTTCCCATTTACAACTTAGTGAAATTAGAACTTTAGATTTTTGTGGAGCAGATCTGTACACAAAGTTCCTAGTTTCCTCGGGCTATGGGGTATTTATTAATTACTTTTTTTCCCCTTAAAAAGAAGTGGTCAATTCTGTAAATATTTCATCCTGGTTATGACAAAGGCTGCTGATGCTAGAATATTGTGTTAGGAATTTTTTCCCTGCTTATTACAAAATATTAGAAAAAAAGTTCAAATTAGGGATGCAGTTATTAATTTCATTGTTGGCAATCTTCTGAATGAGGTTTGTCATCACCAGACAGAAATGGATGTGTTCCATGTGGTTTCAGCCAGTATTCCATGCTTTAAAAGAAATGACAAGAAGCTTCATTCCCCTTGAGGTAAGTATCTGGTGACAGGTTTAGGCTTTTTTTCCCTCATGCTCAAATCCATCAGGCTTTATTGAATCCTTAATTTTGCTTAATGTAACTGAGGGCATTTTGAAGTCTGAGAACCAGTTAAGAAAGTTATATCCATGAATTTGGAGCTCCTCAATGAATAGGAGAATTGTCCTCAGAGTCCCTGAGTGCTTTTACAATAATATTCCTGTTTAAGTTCTGGTTAAACCAACTCTTCGCGTTCCTTGAGCTTCTGAGAATTTCTCTTACTTGACTGGAGCGGGAGCAGATGGCTTTGATTAGATCACCCCAGACTTTATCTTTTAATCACCTGCCTCACCCAGTATGAGAGGGTGAAAGGGCAGGCATGTGAGCAATGTCATCCTTTCTGCTTCCCTGCCTCACCAGTTCTCTGCAAGGCGTCCGCTAAGACCTCGTCCATCACGGCGAAAGCTGCGAACGGATGGCTGTGTAATACCCCACGGTTCTGCTGTGCTGCTCCAGGGCCTGGCCTCTCCCCTCCAGAAGGAAAGGCTGCATGCACTTTTGTCAACCTGTCAGCAAGCACTTGTCTCTCTGCACCCTTTTCTCAACCCTCTCCCCCCGTCCCGACAATGCCGGGTTTCTGAAAATGTTTCATTTTGAAGAAAACCCCAGAGGTAGCTGTCATGAGCGTGTATTCTTTATTTAATTCCTCAGTGCATAGCCATATGTGAAAGATATATTTGTCTGCATGTGTGACTATGTGTATATGTCTCTTATATGTATATATATATTATTATACATATATATATATAAAAATACGTATTTTGTGTACATATCTATGTCTCAAAAATGTGAAAAAGGAGTGGATATTGTGCTTCCTTCAGCTATAAAAAATACCAATACTGGCCATTAAATTTAATTCTTTGGTCACAGTTTTCAGTGAGCCTGTCATAAAACCACCACCTTCTTTCTCTGTTTTTGCTTCAAAGAAAAGTAGTCCACAGAATTCTCCAGAACTAAGGTATAATATTCTCTTTGGACTGCTGAAGAGCAGCAAGTTAATTCTTTCCAGAAGAGTTTTCCAATATTCTGCTACTGTTTTCTGCTGAATGTTAATTTAGAATTCTTATACTAACTCACATTTAACATTAATCACTGTTTTTCAGGGAAAAAAACACCAAGACTGATGGCTGATTAAAATAAATGTCTGAAAGTTTCTTTGATTTGAGGCCGAATTACAGCTTCCTTACTTTTAGCCGCTTTTTTATTCAGACAAGTTTCGGTTTAAGCCAAGGGATTTTTTTAATTCTGTTAAAGCTAGCATTATTCTCATCAGAATTTAGATCAGCTGTGAATCAACTCTTGAAAACTATCAACACTTACATAAAGAATTTTATAAATAAGTTAAAGATTTATATATATAAAAAATGATCAATTTCATAAGATCAGAAATTTGGATATAAATGGCATTTACGAATAAATAATTAACTTTGAAAATGCCTAAGCATTGCTCAGATGTTTAATTGTACTGGCTTGAAGGCTTGTACTGGACTTATATCAATCTTTCTTTTAAGAGATTTAAAATAAAAAGTGGTAAGAAGACACGCAAAATTTAAGGCCAAATGCTTCTTAATTCCATGAAAACATGAAATTTCTCTTCTGCATTGTACTGACATGTTCCAGAATTCATCAAAATGACACTAAATTTGGGGAGAAGAGGATTTAAATTCATAGTGTGAGCATAAATCCATTTTTTCCCCCTGCAATATGAAGCACAACTTTAAAGGGAACAAAGTACTGTGAAAGCATGACAGAGTTATATTTAATATCAAAAGGATACATGCAATATTTGATTCACACCATGAGAAAGAATACTTGCCTTCAAGATACAGTTTACTCCTCAAGCTACCAATGAGCCTTTTTTTTTTTTTTGATCCATCTGCCAGATTCACCATTTCTTTGTAGACACACTCCCAAGATGACACATTTACACCCCACAGGTATTAATAAAATCATGGATTCATTGAATGGTTAGGGCTGGGAGAGACCTAAAGATCATCTAGTTCCAACACCCCTGACATGGGCACTGGTCCAGACTGTCCAAAGCCTTGACCCAAAACCCTTCTCTTATTTCAGGTCAGGGCCCCTAATTAGCTGTTAAGCACGCTGTGTTGGCTTTCCAAAGCTGGGTGGAAGGATAAGACTAAGAGGCTAGAATATAAACAGAGATTTTCTGAATTTGGTGTTACTGATTAACAATTTTAAGACTGATTAGAGTGAGCAAAAGAAGCATAGTGTTTCAGTTGGTTTTTTTTTTTTCTTTTTTAATAATTTAGTACCTCTGATAGGATTTTAAAATTTATGTAATTCCAGTCTAGAGAAGCACCAATGAAAACTGAAGCCTATAAAAGAGTTCTGGGGTAAAGGATTAAAGCAAACCTAGGAGATGCTGCAAGCTTCTTCAACTCCTGACCAAAGAAAATGATTGCTACAGAGGTTCAGTGTCTCTTTCATCTCTGATAGAGGTGTATGCTAACATGTTTGCAAACAGTTCTACTGGTGAAGGGCTGGGTGTTTCCTTCTTTGAAATGGCCTTGCACCCTTCCAGGGGTGGTGCATCCTGGTGGTATATAGTAATACTCAGCAGAGATTCACAGTTTTTTTACAAGGAACTTCACCAAACTTGTCTGAGAGTTCACAGCCACAGTGGCCCTGTTACCCTGATCATCAAGAGACAAAGCACCCTATAATAGAATTCTAGTAAACTAAACTGAACAGAAATATTTTAAAAATATATCAATCATACTTTGCACATAGCCATTGAAAAGCATGAAGTAGTTGAAAAAAAGCATGAAGAAGTTTGATATTAACAGTAACACCTCAGACTAAGCATCTCTTATAGGTGTTTAATTCCTTAAGGAATTGAATTTAATAAAGCAGTTGTATGTTAAATAAGTACTGGCACATTATTTAACATACAAAATAACAGTTATGTATGGGTTATCTGACAGATATCTTAAGAAGCAAAATGTCACTAAATATATTTTTATTAGACTTTTAGTATTAGCAAAACCTTTACCTAGAGGGATTCAACACTAGAATTCCTAATAACATTTTTTGGTACACTGTCCTGATTTCATCTGGGATAGAGGTAACTTTGTTCCAAGTAGCTGGTATGAGTTGTTTTATATTTAGCGTGAGAATAATGTCCATAAGATACTGATATTTTAGTTGTTGCTGATGAGTGTTTGCACCAAGTCCAGGTCTATTCAGCTTCTCAAACCACCCCACAAGTGAGTATGCTTAGAGGAGCACGAGAGTTTGGGAGGGGACATGGAGAGAACAGCAAATCCAAACTGGCCAAAGGGATATTCCATTGCATGTGGAATAGCAATGGAAATAGCATTCCATAGTAAAGCTGGGGGAAAGCTGGCTAAGGATGGCTGGGCATCAGTCAGCACGTGGTGAGCATGTGAAAGTGCATCGTGCATCATTTACTTTGTATAGTCTAAATTTTGTATCATTATTATTACTATCATCAGTATTATTTTATTTTTTCCATTTCTGTCCTTTTAAACTGTCTTCATCTCACAAGTTCTACTTTTTTTTCCAATTTCCTCCTCATCCCACTATGGGGAGAGCTGTGAGCAAGAGTCTGTGTGGTGTTTAGCTGCCTTGTCATCTAAAACCATGACATAGAGAGCACCATGCGTATTAACTACAGAGAATTTCTCATTAATTTCAATATACTGAAAAGAGAACGTATATAGTCCCCTTTTTAACTTCTGTCTTACATATGACAGTGATATCTATGTGATATTTTGCACTCTTTATGTTGCCTGGACCACTTTATTTCACTCAATGGTGTCTTTATTGAGATTGCTTCTGACATTTCAAATAGAATATCTTCAAAATATGTTGATAAGAATGTCCTTTTTTTTTGTTTTTCTCATCTCAAAACATTTTGCGTGAATTAAAGTAAATTAATTTAGTTTAAACTCAAACTAATTCTTCACCAGCCCACAGTACCTATTTTGCAAGCTTTAAAAAATTGGGACAAAAACTCATCAAAGTTGTCCTCTGAACCAAAGAACTACTTGGTTAAAGTTCAATAAATAGAAGGTAAATCCTTTATCTCTATAGTTCAGCATGTTTCCTGCCCTTTTTGGCTAATTAGTTAATTTAAAGAGGTATTATTCATTGACCATATGGACAAAGTTTCTATCATAAAAATTTGAGTCAGAGCTGTGGATTCAACTGTGCAAGGGTTTCCCGAATATAGAATTAATCTTTAAGTTTTTTGACATAAAAACACTCTCGGGTGCCTGCATATTGTTCTCCACTTACCTACCCATCCAGAAAAAGCAAGGGTAAAATCTCCCAAGTAACACAGCAAACTAACAAAATATGCTCCAGGAAAACAGAGTCGCTGCATATACTTTCCTCATTACCCTCCCTTGGAGAGTATTGAACTTTGAAATTGATTTAAAACTCTTCTATGCTTCAATTGAAAACAACCCCCATGTGCTCCCAGTTCTGTCCTCAGAGCACTTGTGTCTCTGCAATGATTTTGCTTTTATAAGAATTGAACTTTGAAGATATGGTGCAAGATGAATACTTTGATCTATGCCACGGAGTTTGCTTCTGGATGTCTAGTGCTCTCTGTTCAAATAGCTATTATTTGTCAAAAGCTACCAATTGAAAGAATGGTCAAATTGCTGTGAAAATTTTAACAGCAAAGTTAAACTGGTGACCAAAGTATAAACAGACACATTTGGTCAATATTTAGGGGTTTAAGTTAAATGGTATTTTGAAGGAAGAAGGGGAAAAATAACCTCTCCTTGTGAACTGAGAAAGGGATTCAAAAGCACTCACTTTTTCTTCCTACAGTTCCTGCCAGGTTTCTAGGCAATTGAGGGCAAGTGATTTTAATCTTAGTTTTCCACTCTAAAACAGATCTGCTGATTCTAGTAATTCCGCAGTAATTCATAAATTGATAAATATGATGAATATAATTTCATTACAAAGGTAGTAACTACTTTTCTTATTTGTATATGATTTATACATTTTATAATATTTCTAGGTAAAAATGGAATGAAAATAATACCTTTGCCAAAAGTTGGCTTTATGCAATTTCCATCTTCACCTTTTCCTCACAGAATGTGTAGGAAGTGCAGTCTAAACTTACAGGAGCATAAAATCTGTATGAGGATGGATAGGAAAAGAACAGTGATAGCTATTTCAGCTTCTGATGGGCAACAACAATGAAGACAGCAAGATGAGCTAAATCATTACAGTGCAAGAGAAAGCAAAGCTATGTCAGGTACTCTTGTGCTTTTCTCTTCTGCTTAAAGACAAAAGGACATATGATAGCATCCCTCGGGAGACCTAAAGCAGCAATCCCCAGTAAAATAATAACAGTGCACCCTCAACTTTCCAGAAAACACGAGCAGAGAGATGGCCCTATGTTTATATTTTATGTGAGATACCAGACCTCCAACCACACAAAATCAATAATGTCTGGAATGACTGGGGTATACCCAGATCCTGTGTCACTTTCCAGAGCTCCAGATTTTCCCACTGTGAACCCCACCTGCAAATTTTTCGCTTAGATTTCATTCATCAAGGTGGCTCACAAAAAGTGCTGCACTCTGAATTTGAGCTACAGTGTCAGAAGCCAGCTTTTGCTCAGATGTGTCTGCAGGGTTTTATCCAAACAGGACTTTCACCATCTTCATACAGATCTCATCTCTGAAAAATAGGATTTGTACTTGGAAGCTAACCTTACTTCTGTGTTTTACCAAGAACTACTCAATGTTCTGAGTGCAAATGCAAGCTCCTGACTATTTCACATCCTCTCCAATTCAAGGCATTGCCAAAGGTGTTGAAAATGACAGCACATGTTCTGTGACTGAATTTTCAGTAGCCTGTTCTTAATTCTACATAACTGGGACCTGGTTTAGATAGAAGCTTTCAAGTATCCCTTATGAGATATGGAAACAGATAAATAGCTAGTGTAAGAAACAGAAAACAGATAATTCTAGCAAGAAAAAACCATGTCCACTCTAGGGGAAGGATTAAGGCCATCCCACATGAATTAAGACAGATCTCTACTGCTTTTTCTCCATATAACTGATCAGGACAGAAGGATCAAATTTAAGTGGTTACATTTGCTGTTGCTGATGGGATAGCAGCAAATATAGATAGCTGCCAGAGGTACACAGGAGGTAGAAAATTACTTCTGGGCTGCAGACTGACATACTGTATTTACTTGTTTCAATCTGCCTGATTCTAAACTCACTCTAGGGTTTTGCTTTAACACAACACCACTGACTCATTAGAATAAATTCTGAGCTAGCCTTATCTTTTTCTAATACTGACAAGAAAGGCTTGTAAGTCTAGCATGAAATCACATTTTTGTGGAAGAAAGAGAGAAAGACAAACAGACCTTTAAATCAAAAAAATAAACCATCTAGTTTAGAGTTTGGTGGAGAAATATCTTAACAGAGAGTAGGACTCTGGGACTCAAAGAAACAGTAATATGCAAAACTGGATGTGCTGCCATGCTTTTATTTTCCCATTTCCCTCTTATCTATCCAGTCACAGGATCAGTAAGTCTCAAAAGATTAATAGTGTAAGATACTATCAGGTGCTCCTTGATATATACCACTAGTATGAGCTCCAGATATATATGGCATCTTATATGGAGGTAAGGAGATCAAGATAAAATAAAAAGAGTGTTGGAGCTGACTGTTTTGGTGACCCTTGACACTGAATTTCTCCATGCTGGAACAGAGATTATTTGAATCTGTTATAGCACTGGAGCTCCATAAACAGAAGTAATTGCATCAGGGTCTTCTGTTGCATTAAAAAAAAAAAAAAAAAAATTCTGGAAAGAAACACCAACAAAACCAAACAAACAGCTAAATGATAAATATTTTATAGAACGGAAATGGCTGTTAAACCAAAATGAAATTCAGTTCAAGGCAGGCATTATACCTCCTAGAATCAGTGTCATAATAGTGGAAGTTTCAAAACAATAGTGGAATTAGGATTTTTTGTATATCATGGAGCAGAAAACTTTTAAAGAGGTCTGGAAAATTGATATTATTTAGGACCTTAAAAAAACATTTCTACTGGATAATGGAATATGAGCAAGTTCCCTAAACTTCCATTAAAAAAAAAAACCACAGCAGTTACCAGAATATCATTAATTTATGATATGATAAATCATATAATTTACATTTCATCATTCTTGTGTAAACTGAGAACAACAGTTCTCAGTATAAATCTGGGATGATATTTTTGGATTTTCAAAAAAATTACATCTATATATAGATATATATCAACATACAACTAACAAAAAACCAAGAATGCCTTGAAAGAAGGCTATTTAAATATTAAATTTTTGTACTACTACTGCTGCTACTATTAATAATAATAATTAATAATAACAAAAAAAAAAAGAAAAAAAAGAATACTGTAGCTTCCCAGACTAATCATTATGCACAACATGGGGAAAAAATCCGTAGGAATGAGGTGCAAATATTAGACAGTCTAAACCAGCAATCAAGTGTTGAGCTATTTGTGATGAATAGCTCATTTGAATGAATGTTTGTGAAGAATGTCTGTAAACACACTTAGCTTCCTGAAGAATTTATTATCTAATTTTTTTTCAGTTTTCCTTTTTTTTTTTTTTTAAAAAGGAGGATAATGCCAGTAATTAATGCATTGAAACATATATTAATACAAAAAAGTGAGAAGTTTTAGTTAGTATGATTCAAATGTTGACTCGTTCTTCCTGTTGATCAGTTTTTTTATCTTACCATTTCCCAGAAAACTGAGGCTTGAAGCTAAACAAGATGATTCTAGATAACTACTTGAATTGAAT
This sequence comes from Phainopepla nitens, assembly GCA_013400175.1. NCBI lineage: Eukaryota > Metazoa > Chordata > Aves > Passeriformes > Bombycillidae > Phainopepla > Phainopepla nitens. Next base: position 251,146 of record VXBQ01015837.1, read on the forward strand.
GAGGACTTTTCCCCACAATATTTTTACCCAGTCTGTAATTTTTCTCTACTATTTTAAGCTAGTCTTCATGTTTCATCAAAGGAACATTTCATATTATGACAATAAAGATTTTTTCTGGTCCTGTTCTGGTTTGGTATGTTTGTCTTTGTTGTTAATGCTGGAAATTATTAATTCCTTTCATGATTTTTGAGGTTCCTTACATTTTTAAGAATATATGAAAATAAGTGTCTCAGACCTGGACGTGATATTGGACAGGAGTGGGAAATTCAAAGCAAATTAGTAGCATTTTTGCTTGATATTTGCTTGATATTGATGAATTTCTTGATACATATGATACTGAGATTTGTGTTCTTGCTTGTGTTCTAACCATGAAATTATTATTGATTCTACTGGGTAATTGCTTTATTAATATATGATTTCTTCATTCAGTGTTCAGGATACAAGGCCTTAAAACCCTCAATATCTTTCAACATAAGTACATTTCTTTGTTTTCACAAACTCTTCCACAGAGTTTCCTGACCAAAAAATGTCTCTGAAGCATTTTACCAGTTGTTTTTCATAAATTTATTTCTCACATTAAAGCTACAGATAGTGTGTCCTATCCTATTCAAAACCTTATGTATTCACCTTAAGGAAAAAAAAAAAAAAAAGAAAATTAAAGCCACCTGGAATATGAAAAAAAAGGTCTTTGGGAAGATAGCAGATTCAGTATTTTCACATAAAAAAATTAATATTTCTTTAAGTAGTGGTCCTTCTGGAGTCCCATAAGCCATGAGAAATTACTTTTTTTTGCGTCATGCATTTCTAACTTTGTAATATTCCTTGATTTAGGGTATCAAAATACTGGAGTTCATTTTCTTGTACTTGTTTGAACAATGGCATTTAGATATCTTACTAGCCTTTAAACACCTTTCCTGACTGTCCAGCTTCAAATTCGTGAGGACTTAAGGGAAATTTGTAATGTTGATTGTTCTGGTAGTAAAATGGGCATTTTCCCTTGAGATGTCTAGCTGAAGTATCCATAGTTGTCCTAGGCTTGATTCCAGAGTCTCTGTAGGAAATAAGTAGATGTGGATAACTTACATTTAATAATGCTGTCACTGCAGCCTTCTCAGACATCTTTTATTACAGTAATAATTTTATGTTCGTATAAATAAAGTCTCTCATACATAACTAATCCTAATTGCAGTTTTAAAGGTTTTAAAAATAAACACATACTAAATTCAAAGCCAAATCATTTAGTCTTCAGTTTACTACGTTGATGGAGAACTTTTGAAAAATTGAGGATTTTTTTTCTTTTGGAGGAGATGTTGCATTTTAGAAGTTGATTTAGAACTGGGAAACTTTTTTTTGAATTTTCCTGTACTGTTAAAATTTTTGAAATTATATATAAAAATACCTCCCTAGTTATCTTGTTATTTTTCTTGATATAAGAGTAAAAATGATTGTGATTATTTCAACTGAGAAGAAAATTTCTTTTTGTTAAGATGTGCCTGTGTGTCTCTTGGGAATATAATTGTATCTTGAGGATTAATGCATTTCTTGGTTATCTGACTCAAACACTAAAGGACAAGACAAGGGAAGGCATTTCTCTCTCTTACACTAAATGAAATTAATTGTGGGCTACAGTTTTATAAATATCAGTTTTAGAAGAATATGACAAAAAGGGAAATATTGGCTAAACAACTAAAAAGGATTTTTGTATGGCCTCAGTGAGTAGGAAAGAACTAAACTTACATATATAAATGTGCCGTGGCAAATATGTCAAGGGGAAATAGCTAGCCAGAGTCTTATAGCTAATTTACAGAAACCCTGACAGGGAGAGTGAATTGTAAACAGATGAGGACATTCCCACTGCCAGCTGCAGCGAGACAGGAGTGTCATTCCACATCTCTTCCAAACTCTGTCACTTGCTTGAACTGCAGCCTAATGTAGAGAAGGGATCATTTTCTTCTGTTTTTCCATAGAGTTTCTTTTTTTTCCCCTTTGCTGGTTTGTTTACAGCAGCAGTGGAACACAGATCTATTTTTTATGTTTGCACGTCTTTTGCTAAGTGAGAGAGGAGTGACAATCTCTTGTTTCTTTCTTCTCTTCTCCAAGGAGTGGGAAATGAAAGTCTCTCCACACACAGAACAGTTTCATCTCTGAAAAGGAATGGAGAATGATACAAAACATTGTAAGAGTCCATGGACTGCGCCAGACACCAACACCTCTTTGGAAATTACCACTGCATTTTTGCACTTGAAAATTGTGATTCATTTTCGCAGTTGATTACGAAAACTGTCACTCATTATTAGTATTAATACTAGTTTTGCATTTGTTGCCTTTGGGAGTACTGTACCCTATTAAAGCAAGAAAATGTAAACATCCTGCTATTTATACCAGGAAAACATAAAATAGTGGAACAAATACAAATAACAATTATGAAGCCACCAGAAATCAGAACTTATTTGACTGTATCTCTCCAAGAGAAAAGAAAAAAGGCTCCATTTTAAAGTCAGCTCTAAGAATTCCTACCTTACTTTTTAAGTAGAAATTCAGGGAGAATGTAAACCCTACTTGAAACTCCTAATTTAAAATTCTAGTGCTATTTTTTGAGAGAGTCAGAAAGAATTTCAGAGTTTTATCCATGGAAATCTGAAAACAATATCTTAGAAGAATTGAAAGACTAAGAAATTGTATACTATTATATGTATCTGCTGCAAAAGCACTGTAACTGTCTTTAAATCAACACTCATTTTCATGTGCAATATATTGGCTTTAAATGGCTTCTGCTTTCAGGAAAAAATTTCTTTCAATTTTTTTTTCTGTGACACTTCTAATACTAAAACACAGGAAGTATTTTGTAGAATATTTGGTAAATATTCAGTACTAGAAAGCACAGTCTGTCCTACTACAAGGACAGACTTGAGAGAAAAGGGGATAAGGAAGAGGAAAGCTCTGACAGGTGAATCTCTTTCTAGAAAGGGTTGGAAACATTGCAATCTCATGTTAGCAGGTGTAATGTTTTTTTGCTTTCAGTGGAATGTTCTTTCAAAGAGTCCTCTTTGTCCAAAATAAAATAGTTATTTCCAGCAAAAAACCTGTAGAACATCTTGAAACAAAGCAATGGAAAGCAGAACAAAAATTAAACAAAATTAAACAAACAAACAAACTTTTGATCAAACATCACAGAACCATAATAATGATTAAAGTTTTGGACACTGCACAAGTTTTTTTTTCTGGATATGTAGAGATAATATGGTAATTGAGTTTCAAAACTAAATCTCATTTATATTTGTATTATTTTTTCTTGATAAGGATTGCTTTAATAGCTACTTTCAAACTTAACTGATTCCATCACTATAAGTTATTCCATATGATTTTTCCACTATCTTACATTTTTCCTTGTATTGGGTTAAATTACCAAAGGCAAATCTTTTAAGACAATTTCTAACAAGACTTCTATGTTTGAAGGCTAGCAGAGAATTTGTAGGGATACAGGCATACACATATGACTTAAAAATCTTTTCATCTCCCAGACTAACAAACTCTGACCTGTTTTTGAGATTTTGCAGTTTGTTCAGAAATGTGTCATTAAAAAAAAAAAAAACAAAAAAACCAAAAAAAACCAACCACTCAACCAAATACCACCAAAATACCTACAACTGCATTAGAAATCAAGTAGATTTTTCTAATCTAACACACTCAGTTTTTAAAAAGAAGAATCGTATTTTCATATGGGCAGAATACATTTAGCTGTTTTGTTGGATTCTTTTCTCGCCATGTTGCAATTTTTAGTCAAATTGACACTTGCATTTGGTCCCGGAAATCTGGTGACAGAGACATTTTAAGCAATGCACTTTAACATAAAAGCAATTATAAGTGATGCACAGAGGGTAAGAAAGAGCTTCTGTTTTCATGTCAATAGCTCATTTGTACTAATTATGTCTGCCTGTATAACAGAGGTAGGTATTTTTGACCTAACTTCTTAAATTATCTCTGAAGAAAATGTACTTCTGGATTGGAAGAAGGCCTTTGTGATTTCCCTCAGCACATATTTTAAATGGGGGTCCTGAGCCATGGATTCTAGTGTGCTCAAGAGCCACAACTGACTTCAAAGATGAAAATTTCTGTTTATTTATATGATAGTAGTTATGGTTTCAAAAGCAGACAGCTCTCAGCAGCTACTATAAGGAAAAGGCTTCATGAGACCATGTAGAACGCTCATTTGAAAATCTGTTTATTAATGGGATGACTTTTAAAAATAAACAAACTCTATACACTTTGGTTGTCTGCCACTTGTGACTGTAAGTGAGCATTGCTTACCTAAGTTGCAAAAGTTTTGTTTAGAAATATTTGGAAAGTGGTTTTGCACCTAATTTTTAGATGATAACATGAATATCAAGTATTGTTACATTGCTGACCAAGAAGGAGCAGAAACAAGCGTGCAGGATCCATTAGTCAAGTATGAACTTCCCCAACACTTCATTAAAAATCAAGCATTTTTAGACATTCAAAGCAACAGAATTAATCATACCACATAACTGGAGAACAAGGAATCTATTTTGAAAACAAAATTCATAATGAAAGCATTTTCATCTACCAAAGAAATCTGTCACAAATCTTTGTTTTAGATTCACTACTGAATTTTATTTGTTAGAATTCTTTAAAGAGTTTTGCACTGTACTCACAGTAGGATCCTTGCTATTAGATATAGCCTTGCTTCTCCCTCCCTTTAACTTGAAATTACATGTAAAAATAGAAATTAAAAAGGGGGTAGGGGAGGGGAAGATACTATTGTAATTTGAGGTATACATATAAATTTCATAAAAGAAAAAAAGAAAAATTTGGTATAGAATCTCAAAATGTATCAAGGTGAGGTTTTTCATAACCTTAGTGCTGTAAAAAAGCACCTTACATAAGCATTCCATGAATAGAGGACCTAGAAGAGGACATTATTACACCCATATCCAATATTCTAATTATTTATTACCCAATATTATTATTTGCCTGACATTTACCACCAATCAGGCTGGTCTATGACCCGGCAGAGTGACCATAGGTATATGTGCTCACACATGTGTTTGCAGACTATCCTGCAAAAAGCCTTGCCTAATTTTGGCATTCTATACTATAAATAAGCAAACAGGAAAAAAAAAAAAAAAGAAAAAAAAGAAAAAAAGTGGTTATTCCTTTTTTAAACAGAGTTGAAAAACAAATATTAGAGGGATCCAAAAGAAAAAAGGAAACCTTAGCAGTGAAATAACATGAATTATGTGAGCTCAAAGGAAAGGAATTAATGAAAGGCCCCTATTGCCATTTAAGCTATTGCATACTGAGGCTCCACAAGGAATCTGAGGAGTCGGAGTTAGCCTGGAAAGTAACAGTCAAATCTTGGTGGTGGGTGCTGTGCAGAGGGTCTGCACTGAGATATGTGTCAAGAAATCCCGAGACAGAAAAACTCTGACTGAATTCAGACCCAAGGAAGTGGCAAAAGTGCCTGAGGATATGATGGCTGGAATATCTGACAGCACTCTGGAAGAAGGCCAAGAGGGGCACTAGGCCAGCTGCCATCACAGCTAAGTTCACCACCTAAGGAGACAGAAATTCTTCTCTGCCTGTCATCAGAGCACTGCATCTGTTTCTCTAAATGATGTACAAGACCTTATGGACGTAGCAGGAACCTTTGCCTCAGAAACTGAACGTGGCACAGGGGAGCTGGGGAGAGCGAGCTGTCCCTGAGGAGCAAGGCCATTCACAGGAGCACAGAGACAGCAGCTGTGATTGACAGCACTGGTTCCATCTGGAGAGAAGGATCAGCTGAGAGTGCTTTTCTGTTCTTGTTTTAATGTTCTTTATCCCTGCATCTTTTTATGTTTGTCTTCAGTCACGTCAGCACAAAGGATTTTCTTTCGATCTGATTTATGCTCTAGCCAGGGGCTGTCTTACTCTAAGCAGGGTCAAGAAAATGGAAAAGCAAGCATGGATGACTTCTTTCCTATCTCATTTAGAAGACATGCATGATGGCTTTCAAACATACTACTTAATTCAAAAAGCCTCTCAATAAAAGTTTAAAGAAAGAAACAAATATAAAAACAAACAAAAAACCAACTCCAACCAACCAGACAAACAAAACCCGCACAACTTTCTCATTTTTTCTAGGATAGGAAATGAATTTAAAGTAGATTATGTATCCTTCACATGGGTGATGATCCCATCTGTGTTTCCCAAACTCGTTATGTAAGGCTGTCTTGCTTATGTATAGGAATAATGAATATGAATATTTCTCTGTTATGGAGGATGATTAATCACTAATCATTCTGCCCAGAATAAAGATATAAAGCTGTTCCCAGTTTTCTTAGGAATATCTGCAGAGAAGGTCCTCATCAGCAATCCATAATGATGATGATTCACTTCCTCACCACTCCCAAACTCTTGCCTTCCCCTATGAAAGCATTCAGTCTTGCGAACTCAGTGCTTTAATTTTTATTAGATGAAATATAAATAGGTTTGTCTCAGCATGGAAAGAGTCATTTTTAAACCAGGGTCTCGATTAATGTGTTCAATATTGACAGGGAAAAGAGAAGTACATGCCTAGAACCCAGTTAACCTATAGTCACACCTTATGTTTTTTATACTCTTCATATTGTTCTGCGCTATTAGCTGGACAGACAAACCTGCTTGTGACTCAGTAATCATTTATTTACCTCTAATGCTCTAAATGGATCATTTCAAGCAATAATTTAGCTTGTTTTCTATTGCTATAGGTGTTTTTCACATTGGGTGGTCAGATGGGTCTTAAAAATACCTGAAAGTAATTCAAGGTATTTTGTTTGAAACCTGTGTAACCTCACCTAGGTGCTACAGGTCTGATTATAACCTGCCATTGATCCTCAGCACTTGTGAGTCTCCCCAAATTATTTTCTCCATTTTCACGTGTTTTAAAAGACCTTCAGATGTTTCTCCAGCTTGCAGAAATTCGTTTCCCATGCATAAATATCCTAAATTTAAAGTTTTTTCTTGTGCGCTTTTTTTTTTCACTAAATAAATTATATAATGAAGATATACTTTTTCACAGTGAGACTTGTCTTGGTTTTAGCCAAAATGAGACTGGAAACACAGAGAATATGACTTGCAAGAGACAAATTTAAACAGTCAGTAGTCGAATTACATAGGAATAAGGTTGACACTTGATGTCTAAAAATTGCTTATACGCTAAAATATGATGTATTTTATGTTCATATAAGACAGCATGCTACATCATCATGTAATACTGTGCAAAAATTTCCAATTTTACTGCAGTTTTAGTACAGAGCATTCAATATTCATGATATTCAAAGAAAATTTTTTCGGGATGAGTTTTTAAAGTTTGTAGCAAAAGTATTTTCCCTATGTTTATAAATAATTTAAATTAAGCTGGTTTTATTTAGCTACAAAATATATAGATTATAACAATATCAAGGTACTGACTGGAAATCAGGTAGAATTTACAACCATTGCATGTGAATAAAGAACCTTCTGTTAGTTAACTGAAATTCTAGAGATATAAACATTCAAAAAATTTTAAAGGGATCTATGTACTTTTTTCCTCTTCTTTGAATTATTGGCAACCATGTTTATGTACTTTATTTCCTCTTGATAATGTTATTTCATCTTGCTGTGTTAAAGGATTGTACTTAAGAAGCTAAATAGATAGCCTGCAAGTGGGTCACAGCGTGTCATTGGCTTTGAACAGCCCTCTGAATTTCACAGAAAGTTGAAAGCTTTAGGTAATATTGATTGGTTTTGTGACATTCAAAAAAATAAATGAATGTTCAAATGCACACGTATACACACACACCCCCCTTCTTTCTGAATCTCCTTTGTTTCCAGTCATTCACGTTTTATTTACTATCTGTGTGCTGAGAAAGAAATAAATATTATGAACGAATTGTATAACAGTACTTTGGTGAAGATTGCAGAAACATAAAAAAAAGGTATAAAGAAGAAAGAGATTAATTGTACTTCATCGTCAAGGAAGACAGAACAAGAAATAATTGCCTCAAGTTTCAGTGGGAAAAATGTAGGCTAAATATTAGGACAAAAGATTTACTACTGAAAGAAGAGTTAGACAATGCAATGGAATAAGATGTCAAGGAAAGTTCTGTAACTGCCATAATTGGGATTATTAATGGCTAGAACAGTTAACCAAATAGAACAGATAGGTTCTGGATAACAACAGCTAGTTCTGCCATGATGTAGATGGATCTTGGTGTCTAACACATAGATTGTGCAGCTGAAATATTTGCTCTCTCTCGGTGAAGCACATCTCTTCTACCCAGGAGGTTTTGGAACATATCAGACTTCAAACAAAAAAGGTTCAGGACATGAATAAATGAATGAGTCAGCCAGTTAGTTTGGTTGCCCAAACTCCTGAGTTTTCTCTAAATATCAACACTTTCTTTATTCTGTGGCACAAATTTATATCTCTACCATTTCTAGACATTTTCTGTCTCTACTGCAGCACTGTTATCATGCTAGTTGTGAAAACTTACAAAAGTACATAGTTCTGTAGCCAGTAAACATAACAGAAAATGTCTCAAACAAGCATAGATTCAGCCCAAAATTCATATCCGTTGAATATACTGCAAAATATTACTAGTCTTTTTATTTCTAGTAAAAGATATGCTGAAAGCATTTGTTTAAGATGCTCTGTTCAATTGGTTTTTTATAAAATATTTGGAAACAGAACCTAGATCAGGAATTTGGTGGCTAAAACTCCAGATATTCTTGCTTTCCAAGTTAGTTAGTACCTTATATGTCCTGCAGAATAATATGAAGGAATAAATTAATGGTAGTGAATTTATTAGAAAATAGTTTTCAGGCACAGAACACCAATTGTAATATCAAAACACCAATTACATGTTCAAACAATTGTCAATAATGTCACTTAATTGCAAGCTGGGATATTAAATTCAATCCAAATGGTAAAATGTGCATTTGAGATTGATTAGTTTATTACATAAATGCATTAGCTTGTTACTTAAAATTGATTAGCAAGGTTTCAGTTCAGTGCAGGAAATTGCTATGTTAATCCCAGCACTTCTCTCTTTATTCTCCAATTACATCAAATACACTACATGCAACTGGTAGAAAAAAATTGCACTGGCCTCCTTCAGAAATTCTATCCATAAATCACAAGAGGCCAAAGACAGGATGTTTCATGAAGAAGTTTGACTCTGACTTGCAGGACATAAGTATGCTGGGAACTCATAATAGAGAGCACACTTTCACAGCCCTGCTTATTTACTAGGAGTGGCATCCAAAGAACTTGAGCAGAATGGTGAATTTAATTACCCACCTTGAGAAACATGACCTTGAGAAAAAGCCCTGTTTGGTATACATTTACACTTGGAGAGTGGTTCAAGCCCCAGGCTTTGTATTTTTAATTCCCAAGATGTTCACTGCTGTATGTTTGAGTGTGTGTGGAAGCAAAGCCTCTGATTTGTCAGTCTGAGCAAATTTCACTCAGAGAGTGACTTAGCCTGATCAAGGTTGAGAAACCAGGTATTGCTTCAGTGGAGAGTCTGTAATCTGGTGGATCTCAACACACATTCTTAGCATCAGGCTCTCCGTAAAGTAGCATCAGTATCTGTATTTTCCCTTCAAAGAGCACTGTGCTTACCACTGGTGCTTGTGCCCACATTCTAATGAACTAGTTTGTGATGCTTGAAGAAATTCACCAAAGTTCAAAAGTCTGTGCTTTCCTTAGCCTGAGCTGATGCAATTTCAATGTGAAGAGGAACTAATAAGGGAAATGAAGAGACTACAAGCTGGTAATTGCTTACCATGAAGAAGTCCTGCATATTCATACTTCCTCCTAGATCTTTTGGTATTGTTACTGCTCTATTTTCAGGAATCACTGCAAGAAATACGTGCTGCAACCAATTAACTGTCTTTCTGGAATCAGATATTAAGAAACAGGAATGAACTTTTCTTCATCTTTGTAAAATGAAATTGTCTTCCCATTTAGTGGTGAATTCTGAATCCCAAATAGGATATTTCTTTAAGCTTAAGCTTCTCACTAAAACAATGTTTCAAGTATACATCTTTCTTCGCTCTATTCTCATATTTTTAATGACTTCTTGCTTCCCATCAAGTTTTAGACACCATTTAGACATGCCAAACCTTCCCATGTACTTTCTAGTCAGTGCAATGTGCTCTATGCGTGTAGGGATATCAAATACATTATAATAACTTACATTCAAACATGAAAATTTTTAAAAATGTGTACCTAATCAATCTAACTCAGAATTTTGAACTGATTGTAAATCTCAAAACTAATTTTTAGTGGATGTAAGGACAGATTCCTTTGGCCACATTATTTAGATAGACTGACACAGGAAATATCTGAACTTAATTGTTTTTAACTGGTTGCATTCATACGTGAGGTGAAACATGTAAGCCTCTAGAAGAATTAATAAGGGGCAGGACATTATCAGCTAGGTCTAATTGTCCAAGGTTTTGTGAGTTTGACCAATGTCCTGAATCCAATGTAAACAAACACTCACCTTTCAACATCAATAGCACAAATGGCATTGTGCTTCATTTTTGGAATAGCTGAAAATGCTATCAGGTAAAGACAACAATAATGATAACTTGAACTTGTTCTGTACCACCTAGATGTTGTCTGAAACGCATTGTCATTGGTTCCAAACATCAAGGAAAACTTTTCTTTATTCTTATTTTTCTTTTATCTTTTCCACTGCACGATAATCTCAATTAGCAGTCTAGTGCCTTTCACAGTTACCATATTTAGCTTGGAAAAGGAGAGGAGCACTTCTAGGAGATGATGAAAAGAATCATTGTAAGTTTTTACAGGATGCAAAAATTGAAAGCTAATTCACAGTAGCCTAATATCAGAGAAAATGAAGTTTGGAATAAAGACTCCTGTAGAGTATACCAATTTTATTGCCTTAGTTTAGGTAAGTAAATGAGAGATTTCTTTCTAAATTGTGAAAGACATGTGAATATTTTAAATAAACACAAGTGTAATGCTGTTAAGGAGAAGGAGAGGCAGTTTGCCAAGAAAATGAAAACTTTGAACTACTCACTGTACAAAAGCAATGTGGGTTTTAATTCCTTCACATTTGAATTAAAACATGTGTTGTCCCATGTAACTCACACTATATCTGTTGAAGGCATCCTTTTTCTGGCTGCTTTTTAAAGTGCTATGTGGTCTTGGACAACCTCTAATGTTACCTTTACAGTACAAGGAAGCATTATAATGGCCAAAGGAAACAAAACCCAGGAGTTCTGTTTATTCTGTGACCAAATTTGTTTGCTGCTATTCCAGCTGAATAGTTCCTTATGCTGAAATTAATCCCACTAGAATTCCAGGATGAAATCTTGTCTAATTTGAAATAGGTGATAAAAAATCTGCTTGATTTTAATGACTGCTGAATTTCATGAGCACAATCTGGAGTAGAAAGAAGGCTTAAAAGCATCATGGAAAATGTTGACTTCATGATAAGTGAAATTCTGATTGTTGTTTTTTAAATCTGCCCGATCACTTCTCCTTTTAAAATGTTATTTTTAAAATTAATACCCTTGCAATTTTTAGCAGATAATATCTAAAAGATTCACATCTGTATGCTCAAAATCAAATACCTATTTCCACAACTGACCTGTACATAAGGTATTGCAGCCCATATTGACTCCAGCTTTGAACATTTCTCAAGATGCCTCTTCAATGCAATTCTAACATATTTTCTTGTTATTTTCTGCACAAAGAATGGAGGAAAAAATAAGAGGAATTCTAAAGTTGTGTTGAAGAACCTATGCTGTCTCTAAAGAAAGCATGATCTCTGGACACTTGTGCAGCACAGGAAATGATTTTCTAAAGACAGTGTTTACAAAGTTGGTCAAAAAGTGAAGGAGGACACTTTTCTTTTTTCTTTTCTTTTTTTTTTTTAATTAGAAAAGGCTCCACACAACAGGACTTCAGATGGTGAATTACATCCAGATGATTTCAGCTTCTTGGCAGGAAGGAACTTTCTTAGAGAAAACAGTGACAGTTGAACTCTAGTTTTATGCGGCTGTTCACACATGGTAAAATAACATGGCTCACCCTTGTCTTCATTGTGAAATTGAACATGGTTTACTGCAATAGAGTCAGGTTTAGTCAATTAGACCAATGAACTTTTGTCTCTACGTTTAGAAAATACTGAGGTTTCATTAGAACAAAGTAGATGTGGAATGTTGTTTGTACAAGGAGGTTTCTCCGAATTTGAGCTGCTCTTGGAGGAAAACAGGCTGTGTCAACAGCTTCTTCAGAACACTGAATTTAACTGTTATTATTTTCTGATCTTTCAGAAACCCTAAAAACAGTAAGACACTGGAGCATGGTAAAGACAGAAAATAAAAACTAAAAAGCTTGGTTAATAATACTGTATGTATATTAGAATGGATAATTACCTAAGTACTTTAGTACATGAGGTAAACCTATTAGATAACTTCTAAATAACAATTTATAAATTTACAGGTCAATCTAGCAAAATAAATAAATAAATAAATAAATAAAATAAATAAATAAATAAATAAATAGAAATAGATAACTATCAGTGTAAACCATCATTATAAGCAATAATCTGAGCATAAAGCAAATTAAGATTCTACATTCTTAACAACAGAATTTTTAAGCAGCCTAAATCACAGAACTATTTGTTGGTTCCTACAGAGGTAAGAAAGACCTGACAACATTCGATCTGAAGGACTTCTAAGTGTAACAGCACAGGCTTATGTGTTTGCACTGTTTCCTTCATCTCAGAGCTGACTTAAGAAATTGGTTACTGGGTAGTATATCTCAGTAATTTATAACAGAATACCGAGTAATCAACATAAACATACCAACACCACAGCCTAAGAAGTTAGTCATGACTGACTACAGTTTAGTTGTGACATTTCTAAACTCTCTCACTTAAAACCACCATGACATCATAAAAAGCTAACAGTGCAATGTTTCTACCCAAACCCCCATGTATTTGCCACAGAAAGGAAAATCTGTTTACTATTTTTGTTAGAAAGTCAGATGGTATCTTAACCATGTTTTCCATGCATTCACAGGAAGACAGATTCAATTATCTATTTCCAATTAAATAAACTGTCTTTTAAAAATATGGATGTCCTCATTTTAGCAAATGCCATAATAAAAGGGCTGTCCATTCTACATGGATCAGGTATATGCAAGCTTTTACTGAGGGTTTCTTTTTTTTTCATCCTTATCGATATTGTAGTATTCTAGTAATAAGACAAAAATAGCCTCTAAGTAAGGGAATTTTGGTTTCTTTCTGCTGTTGCATCACTTTTTCCATATCAAACTCATTAAAGAGAATCAGTATCTGAGTTCAGACTATGCTGGAAGCAGAACATTTAATGAGCCGAGTAAGGAAAAAAGTATTACGTACATTTGCACCAGGGAACCCAGTGGTACTAAGATCTACAATGAGCTAGGGGAAATAATCATGAAATATAATAACGTTTTTTCTAGGCCTCTGTTAAATGATTATCTTCTTGCATCTCATAACATATATTTTCCTGAGGTGAAGTCAATGAGCTCAGCGGACCAGGAGGAGATCCATTCATTTCTCATTGTCTTTCCATCTTGCCTGATCTCTTCAATGACTACATCTATAAATTCTGAATCCAACAAAAAATTGGCTTTATTCTATACGTTTTTACTTTCCCCTCTATTTAGTAACACTACAAAAGTAGCATTATTTCTGTTTGTTTCTTTGTTTACCTAAGTGATGTAAAATTATCTCCAGAGATTCTGCAAAGGAGGGGTAGTGGTAAGGAGCAGGTATGGGAAGCAGGGCAACAGGCAGTACTGCAAAACTTGGAAACATTCCACTTGATGTTAGGTCTCTGTTAACAATGCAGGGTTTAATGAGCATTGGACAGTGAATTGCTTGTGTTCCATTCCTCTTCTGGTAGTACCACTAAGGACTGTTGAGCAGATTTTTTTTTTTTCCTAAGGAAACTTCTCTGGAAGAATTAAGAGGAAAACAGACTTTCTAAGAGCTAAAAGACCTTTACAAGTTTTTAAAATCAGCCTCTGAGATAGAGAGGGAAATACAAAAAATAAGAAAGAAACTGAAGCTCAAGAAAAACATTTCCCAGATCATTAAAAAAATGAACATGGTTACCACATTGATAGTGTTGTGAGAAAGAGCATCTAGATCATAAAGAAGACAGATGGGCTTGAAACATGGAATAAGAAACAGATGGAGATAAAGATTTGCACATGTAAGTGAAGAAAACTTTTTTTAATGTTTAGGCAGAACAAGGGTCTCTATTAACAAGTTTTTATGGGGTGAGAGGACTGGGAGATTTTGAAAAAAAAAAATAAAGACAGTGAGGAAGAGAATGTCCAGCTTTGAACTGATTGTGTCTTTTAGTGACATCAACCCCAGTGTCTTAAAGTTAATGTCTTTCTGATGTTTGTTTCCTATAATGAGTGACCTGAGAGATGGAAACTGATAGTCTTAGAGAGGGAAATATTTTATTCAGACTGAAGAAAACCAAAACCAGTCTGAGTATCCACTGACTTTTGCTGTTTTTTTTGCTGTCACTAACAGGAAATGAAATCCTAAAACAACACGTGGAGATTTCCATTTGCATTGTCCATATACTGTCTTGAGGAATTGTCAGATAGCTCCCATTATGCAGGTAAACTTTCAGATCTTTATATTAGCATTCTAAATATTGGCATTGAGCTATCTGATATCAAAACTACTAACACAGTAGCCATTGGCAGGGCTGGAGACTCAAATACACTTCTTAAACCTGCTACAGGGTTTGTACTCATCTAACATAGAAAGTTGGAGTGCCGTTTAACCCAATCTTCAACTGCAGGTTATTTTTCATATTTTTTAATGAAACACAAGGATTTATATTAGAAAAGAGAGTAGAAAATTAGTATAAGTAGTATCTTCTTCAATAAGGATGAAAAATCCCACTGTCACAGGGTAAGCAGTAGAAAGGAATCACTGGACATAGCCTTGAAGTATCTGAAGCATAAGATGAGTTATAATTTGTGTTTCAAATTAGCAATAGAGAGCGCAGCATTCAATTGCTCGTAAAAGAATTATGTTGCTGATGCTTTGACATATTTAACAGAACTGGAATTTTAGCTGTATCACTGTGACTATGACACTTTTTCTTGCAAAAATGTCAGCTATGATTAGCACCATGCACTGAATATGGAGAATTATCTTGAATTAGATATGTTTTTCAAAAAGTCTAGAAATTACTTCAGAAACCTTGAGCAAGCAGTTAGGAACTCATGAAGTTAACTACAAGAGAGGTCAGCCTAAGAGAGAAAAGACAAGTACAAACATTCAAGAGAAGGAACATTGGAGTGTCTCACTGTGAAAAAGACCAAAACCAGGCAGAACACAAACAGGCAGTAGTTCTTATGCAAGCACTGATCTCAACACTCCTGAAATGAGGATGATCTGAATACCAAAGACTCACTAGAGCTAGAACAGTCAGAGTTCAGGCCACAAACCCTACTTTCAGCTGATTTCATCTTACAATTGGAAGCTCAGTTTCTCTTATTTTTCTTTCCATACTTCAGAAAAAGAAATGTAGCTGAGAGTTTTTGTGTTTCAGCTTTTTTCTCTCCCAGCTTTTGTAGCATATGTTTGTCTCACTCTTCACTAGTGTGACACTGACACATCAAACAAAAGGGACAGGAGGAACTCTGCCGTCTTACTTAACTGGGGCTGTGAACTTTAAGAGCTGATCTCACAAGTGACATTAGATTTTGATATTTTAATATGTATCTAAACTTTCCAATTGTCCCAAAAAACTCCAGTGAAAAGGTTTGTATATATTTTTTTTTTCCAGCAAGTTTTTAGTAATCATGTGGGATCAGCCAGCCAAGCTCCACATTAACCTAAGGTTTCCAGAGGAACAGCAGTGGTTGATCACATCTTGTAATGGAAATCAACAGAAAATCCCTTGTCTGGGAATAAGAAATGATTATTATTAAGTTATTTCAAATAGTTACAGGCATAGAGAAGCCTCTGGAAGTCTTTTCCAGAGGGGAACTCAGAGAAAGTACGGTCATAAATACTTTTAATCCTTCACTGGAATGTAATAGCTTTCTTTCTGTTGGCCATATAGATAGCTAGATGTGTCAACTATCTGACCCTCTGTTATTCCCAAATACTCAAAGTATGAAACTGCAATAATGCAACTCTAGTTAATGTCATATGCAGTACCAAGTATATGTCCTGTTGTTGGGGAGATAATTTAGATAGAGAAGATATGGAGTCCTTCCCCTAAAATGCAGTGTTTATAAACACTCAGAGCCCCTCCCATATTCCTTATTCTAAATTTAGGTACTAATAGATTTTCTTCTGCAAAAGAATGAACAAAGGACAGTATTCTGCAAAAATTATTACAGGAATTCTATGTCTTATGCTTCTGAAGTATTCAGATTCTTGTTAACTTCCAAATAGGCTTCTGAAAATGTAAATTGCTTTGGAATGTATTAATATATTATCTTCCAGTTTTACATATGACTTTCTAAAAAGCAGAAATGATGCTTTATTCTTATGGTAACAAGAATAAATTTAATATCATACCTAAAAAAATCTGATATATCAATCCACTTTTTAGAGACACTTCTGAAGGTGTTAACATACTTTTTTTTTGAGGTCACCAAAAGGGAATTTCTTAGTCTATTTTGTTCCATTCGTTAGAAGGGAATATTACAAAAGTTTTTGCTTGATTTAAATTACAGAATTTAACTTTAACATTCAAAGACTGCAAATTCTATTCCAAAAATTAAGAAAGTCTATACCTTTCTTTTCAAATTTAAATTTCCCAAGTTGAAAGATTTAATCTATGAGAAGTGTATTCTAGGACATTAGTATAATTGCAACTTTACCACCTAATTTCAGTAAATTCAGCAATTTGCATTAATAGGAAAAAGGGCAGAATTCTGATAATTAACACAGCTTGGCCCACAAGAAGTGTAGGACATCTTTCATGAGGAAGAGTTGAACTTTTTGAATAGTTTCCAGATCCAGATCTGTAACTCTGCAAACTACACACAATCTAACTGATCCATGGACAGTGCATCACGCAGTCAGGCCCCTGAATTCCACCCTCTGGTGCCTTTTCAGATACCTCTAGGTACAAGGGCTGTCATTTCAGGATGTGCAGGATGCCAATGACACCTCCAAAACTACATTTTGGGCACACCATGCCGACAGATTCAAATGTTTAAGCTACAGAATCCCTTCTTGCATCACAAGATTTCACTGGCCCTCAACTGGAATTTATGTTAATTCAAATTTCACAAAACACACGGAGGTACTCACTATCCTCATTTTAACTTCCACAGTGTACAAATTTCTAAGTCACTGTAGTTGAAAAAGTAATCTTACCACTTGTATGTTGAACTTTACATACATTTAACACTGACTTACATGACTGGACAAAGCATAGCTGTGGAAAAGTATTTTTAAACGTAATATTTCCTTTGTAAATGATGATAGAGAAGTGGTAAAAACCTTGACAGACATTGGTGCAAAGAACAATACAATTCTTATCTAAATTACTTGAGTCCACCTTGTCAAATTGCAGATACAATTCTCCACAATCCATTTATGCAGACAAAAGCATTTATGGGAACAAATTCCATTTTCGTATTAGTCTTGCTTTGTAATAATCTGACATGTTAAAGCCTTACTTATCATTTTTATTTATGAGTATGATTTTGTTTTCCAGCTCTGGGAGGGGATGAGCAAAGTGATCACTACACATTAAAAAAAATAATAATATTGACTTAGTAACATATAGTAATTCAATTCCTTTCAACAATTTTCACACACAGAAAATTAATATAATTTTAATATCACCACAGATAACATGCCTCATAAGCTATGTTTTCCCTGTCTATACTGCTAATTAGTAGCTGAAAAACATAATATGTGATACCAGAGAACATGGTTCTCTAACATTTTGTTGTGGGAACAAGCAGAATAGTGGGACAATTGCCAGTGAATTTAATTGCCTGAAGTACAGCTTAAAAAAACATTACAGAAAAGGTGTGTGACTGTCAGAGGAGGCCTTCTAGGCCTGAAGTCAATCCTCTCAAGATGTTTGCCCTTAGCAGATTGTTACATATTGCAATTTTAGAGCATTAGGTCAAGCTGAAGGGTCAAGCTGATTTCAGCATTTGGAGGCAGCAATGGCAGCATTTCCTCGCAATTCTTTCATAAGAGTTAAGAGGATGAGAATCCCTCGGAAAGCTCTATAACCAGTATAAACAAAAGAATTGTCTTCATACTTGTACAATGAAAATGCCTGTCAAGTAAGCCACTGACAGATCCAACAATAGATGATGCTACATTTTCATCATTTACAGTTACTATATTTATTCTGATTTCAGCAGTTAGCGGGGACTCTGCATGTATCAGAGAACATTATTAAAGCTTGAATATTTTCTTCAGACACAAAATCTAAATATAGAATAAAGATCAAATATAATGGAGGGAACCATCTGTTACTCTGAAACTTACTCAGAAGGTTTTATTGTGTGAAAAAGGATACAAAAACTGGTTTCGGGTGAAGCTATGTTGTAGGGTTTTTTCATTTCCAAAGAATTTATTATTCTGCCAGACACAGATTTAGCCTTTAAGGAATTGCTTCATAAACCTAATTAAACACATTAATCCTTTAAGAGACAAATTAATGTTCTTAGTGATTGGTAAAGCCAAGAGAGTTGAACTATAAATTCTGCTAAGCAGGTGTATTCCATCTTTCTTTTCCTTCTTCATTTTCCCTCCCTTTTTAATTATCTTGCTTTGATTCATGTTTTCTATATCATTCAGAATACATGAAATTTCTATAAATTGGGAAAACTAGATTTGATTATAGCTTGTGGAATTTTCAATAGAAGAATCTATTTTTGGGACAACTGTAATTATGAGACATATTTGAAATAGTAATTGCTTCATTTAGTTATTTCATCTTTTTATAATGAAATAGGATAGACAGTGGAAAGGCCAGGATATTTTCATCTTAAGAAGATTTATTTGAAAAGTTTCAGCTAGCATTCCGTTTTATTCTAACTTTAAAAAGTGAGAGAAAGAAAATGAGAGAAAAAAAAACAGAAAGAGAGAGAAGAAGAGAGAAAGAGAGTGAGGGAAAGAAGAGGAGGAAGGGAGGAATGAATGGAATGCAAAGAAATGAAAGTTAAAGAAAGTAAGCAAAAGAAAACAAGAAAAAAGGAAAGCAAACAAGCAAGCAAGAAATAAAAGAAAGTTATGCACAAAACTGTATGACAAATCTGTGACAAACAGGTAGAACAGTTTGAAAAACCAATGATACACAATTTTATGGCATTATAAGAAATTAGGATTTCCAAGTGAGACTGAATGACTTGATGAATTTATATTTTGTTAGGTTCTAAGTATCCTCTACATTGATGCCTACCTTAACCAAATTGTTTTGATTTTTCAAAACTACCAAATTCAGGTAGCTAAACGCTAAAAATATATAAAAATCCACAAACTGAAAAGATTTTGAAATATTGTCTTGCTCCTTTGGGCAGGTAAATCAAAAGTTGCTATTGCCTGAAACCATGTGCTTCATTATCTGTTTAGTCTGATGAGCCATCTGGGATTACTGAACTTCCACTACTCTCTGTGACATTCAGCTTTTCATCTTTCCATTTTCTGTAGGGATTGAAACCTAAATTTTCAGCTAGTAAGGAAAAGGTAATGCAAGTTTCTTGATCAACTACAGTATCTCAGAAGTATTTGTAGCAGCAGATTGTCTGATGTATTGCTGCACTAATCAAAATTGGCACAACTGTGAAGGAAAAAAACTATGCTGTTTTTGTTGAGAAGATCATTATGTGTGTTATTGCAGATCACATAGTAAAAGGAAATTATGCTGCAAGGTTTTTTTTTAAAAAATAAAATGTCAGGTGAAATTTCAAAAATCCATCATTTAATATTTTAGAATATTTTCAAGATATGAAGATTAAAATAACTGTTCTTTCCATTTTAAGCTCATTTTCAACCTCAAACATTAAAAAATCCCCCCCAAAACCCTAAATCTGACCTTCAAAATTGTGATATTAAAGAGTAGTTAAGAGATAAAAATGATTACATTTTTTTCTCATTGACTAGACTCTTCAGGAGATCCTGAAACCATGCAAAATATAAACTAACATTTTGTGTCTACCTGGAACAAACCCCACTTCTCATTTAACAAATACTGGTCAAAAGAATACCTGAATATGACATCACTTAGTTTTTATATCCTGGACTAATTGTTAGAGTCTTTTGTGATCATACAGATATGTCCTTGGAGTAGTCTAAAGGAAATTTGTAGGAATTCTACTACTCATTTTGAAGGGTTCCCAGTAGTTAAGATTCTTACAACCAAAGTAAGAACAAGATCAAATATAATTCTGTAAATATCCAGGGAATCTGCTTCACAAAAAAAAAAAAAAACTATGGGTATGAAATGTCATTGTCTTATAAAGCATATTTTATGCCTGTTTATTACTATTTGCATGCAGAAACTCTCCACATATACCCATGAAGTTCATATTTCTACAGTTTTTAGGTTAAGAGATACCAATAAGAAAGCTTTAAAAAAAGCCACAAAAACTGTCTGAAAATGTTATACTGATTATAAGATAATTCCATTTTCCATGAAGTTAGAGATTTAAAAAAAGTTTGCATTCGTCCTATTGCCCTACTACTATCAATAATGATAGTAGTACAAATGCTTTAACATCTTAATAATTGCCAGGCTAAATTAACCGGGTGATAGTGTTTTGATGTATGATTTGGAGGCCCCTTCTCTGCACTGGCCTTCAGGAAGATTGAGCTGTCTCCCATATTCCCTGAAAGTGAGTCAATGACTGCTTATTCATTGCCTTGATTAGAAGGCTGCCCTGAAGCCAAACACAAGAGGCTGCTATAATAAATACAAGACTCATACGCTTTGTTTTGCTTTCTGGATTTAGTGCTAAACATTAAAAGGAATTGGAGATTGATTTTTGTGCATGGACAAGTGCCAGATAAAACATCAAGCAAGTGAACGGCTCTCTTCATAGAAACAAGCCCTGTTAGTATGAGATGCCAGAGGCAGAGCTGAGGTTTAACTGCTGCTATTGAGCTACTTGGAGGGGGGCTTTTAAATGTCTTGTCAACTGTTGACACCTGCTCACCTGAGGAGCCATTCTGGTAGAAAATAGTGAGCGGTTAAGCTACCTTTCTGCGTTTATAATCATGTTCTCTCTTTCAGACACTGAGAGAAGAGTACTTGAACATCCCAGCTCTATTTGGCTCCTGTGCTGTAAAAGTTGTTAAGGGAACTTCCTGGCCTGACCATTCACACTCTGGCTGTCACGTTCTCAGCACCAGAGGCTTTGAGTGCTGGGACCAAAGCCCCTTCACCTCGTGGGCAACTCCAGGTGCGGGGGGATTTCGTTTGAATCTCGCACGCTGCATTCACACTCACGCCAGGCTTCCTCACTCTTCTGCTCACAGTAGAAACAGACCAGAGCCGGCACCTCCAGGAGGAGCCTCAGCAAAGGCCCCGTGGACTTGTATCCCCTCACAGCCCAAGCCCACACAAATCCTGATCACTCTTCCTCCCAAGTCTTCAGCTCCTGCTGTGTCTCCCAGTGTCCATTCAGCCCTGTGTTATGCAAAGGTTGGCAGCTCACGGCCTCTTGTCTCAGGCTCACACCCAGAGCCCAGTGTGAACCTCAATCTGCATCAGGTTGCAAACAGCTACCTGCAACAGATTATACGACAAAAGAACACACATGCAAATACAGTGTAGAAGAATTTCTTATTGACCAGGGGCACAGGCTGCCCCTGGAGAGTTTGGACAATCCAGGCTTGTGCTCAGAGACCTTGCAGTCACCTTGAAAGGATGGAGTCATGAGGGTGGGAGAAGCCTGAAACTCTATCCTCTTTGTGTGGATTTATACCAATAGTATAAAAGTTTAGATACAAGTCGAAGAAGCGAGACCAATTAGGTAAAGTGTTCTACAGTAGAAATTGTAAACAATTTTGTCAGTATAAAAGACAGAGTTGTGACGAAATAAACGGAGTCTACCATGGAGCTGTATCAGTGTGATTGGTGACATCTGGCCAGCTCGTCAATCGGGACCCTGCTTCAATACAGAGTGGAAATTTTATACTGCGAAGCTTTGTCATTGAATGCTTGATGTATTCTTACCAGTTTCTAGAAAGCACTATCTTCAATGAAAGCATGTATTCTTTGAAACACCTGCCTAGTCTATCAGTTTGTTTTAACTTTTCAGAGGAAAGCTACTTAAGGGAACCTAGAACAAATGTCAAAGGCAGATAAAACAGCTGATGCCGGACCCTACACCATCAACTGTGGGTGTACACACGGTGCAAAGAAAGCAAGGATTATGCAAGGAAATGGGATGGATTGTAAGCACAGGGAAATAGAGAAGAATATGGTTTTCAGAGGATTTTAGAAGGTAAGGAGGCACCTGCATGCTGCAACCTAGAGATCCTTCTGTTAGTGGAATCATCTAATAAAATTACATGTCAAATTTCCACTTTTAAATCACTGGTTCTGATAGCATTGAAATGAAAGCACATGAATATTTGCCAGTATAATCAATAATTTGTATAAAAAAATTAAATTGTAGGTTCAGTCTATCCTAGGTTTGGTCTGCAAGGATTTAGTTTGCATGCCTCACAGCATAAGCTTTTGTAAATTAGGTCTTCCTTCAGGAACTTAGAGCAGTTTACTAGGATCTACGCGCTAGATAAGTAGGGCCATGCCTGACATTCTGGAGTGTTTTCTTTTTGTTTTCCCTGTAAAGCTATATTTCTTTACAATTTCAATATTTCTTTAAAATCCTTTCATGTTACAGAGAAAAATATGAACCCTGTTGCAGGCAATGATATTATCACTATTCCTTTCAAGAAAAACAACTCTCCAGTTCATGAGATATTGCTGATATGTCTACTGACTTGTTCGTTGAACTCTTGGCTTCTAAATTAAAAATAGAACAAGACTAACAATTAGAAACAATTTATGCCTTAGTTTCGGCATTAGTATCATTTTTCCCTGCTATATTTCAGCAAAGGAGAACCAATTTCAATAGTTTTCCACTTACTCAAAATTAGTACTAAAAAAGTACCTAATGCCAAGGAACATATGATAATCTTTTGCTGGTGTTGTCAGGGAGACTTCAGGGATTCATAGTCTTTTTCTGACTCCATAGGAAATTGGTGACAAAACTAAGTTGCATTAATGGAGCAGTATCAAATAATTCTTTTTTTTTTTTTGCTGCTGTTCATTAATACATGGAAGAGACTTGGTTTCCACAGCTGATTTAACACCCTTCATGCTCATTAAATAGAAGAACTCTATATTCAAGAATTCATCATCATTTTAATCACTATTGAGTTCAAGTCAATTAAAAAAAAACCTGCAAAATATTATTTTGCCAGCTTTTCAAACCCATCTCAAGGAAGCCCCATCTCACAATGCTTCTTGTTGATTCTTTCAAGGGAATAAATACATGTCTTCATATCCTTGTTTGAACAGCTGCTGATAACAAGATAAAAGTCTGGTAAATTGCTAAGGAGAGGAAAAGGATATACGAGCCGAAGCCTTTGACCCTAAAGATGCTGCTTCAAATTCAGTCTCAAAAAGTACTGACTGAAAGTCATTATCTCCTAATGACCATTCAGCTTATATAAACTTGGTTGTATGCATCTCACTCCGAGTTCCTGGTAAGTAAACACTCGCAGCAGAATTAAACCCCAATGAATCTTCTACAGAGGTCAAATGTATAACAAATCATGGAGATAAAAACCTACTGTCAACCCTAAACCCAATTTTTTAGGCAATGATTTGAAACAATATTGAAGAAAATGAGGTAAAACTGCCCAGGAAAAATAAAACAAGGTCTGTAGTTAAGCAGGCCATAGTGAAAACAACACCATTAATTCACTGTCTAATCAGCAGTGCAGTATCTTACATTAACATCACCAAGATTTTTGTATATTTGAAAGAACTAATTAGTTACTTACCTCAGCTTGTTTTCCCTTATATTTGCATGAGACAAAGCAATCAATATATCGTCATGTGTGATAAATACTACTGAAATTAATCTTCTGGATTTCTGATCGAGAATTTTTTAGCCGGTTCTATTCCTATTCAGGAAAACATAGATTTTTTTAATCATTCCCATTATACTTGGAGCAACCCACTCTTAACAATCCCTTAATCACAGTTTTCAAACCATGTGATTACAAACATGAAATTTCAAGTGATTGTATCTACAAAAATCAAGTTGTTCACTCAAGGTGAGAGGGAATAATTTCATAGTACTTTTTGCCTTCATGTATCGACAGATATCTGGATTTGAGAACTACAAATAACTATTTGTCTGAGATAATTTGAAGGTAACCGTTATAGAGCCAAAAGGTTGACATGTTCTCTCCTGCAATGCCGTGTTTATTGTCCTATTTGCATCTAAAAGCTATACTGAACAGTGGGGAAAGAAATTCATAAACTCAGTCATGATAAGTCTCACACTTCTTCAGAATAGCCTAAGTGCAAATCTTATCCAGCAGTTTTAAAATTTTACAAAGTTAGTAGCTCTTATGGCTTTGATGACAACCAGTGAAAGTTATTGCATGATTTCCTGAGTGTTCTTTAATTTCTTTTCTTTTATTCCTTAATGATCCTTCACAGGCCTTGTCAAGATACATCTTAACTTGGGTACTGTGTTATTTTCTCTGAAGAAAGAGAAAAGAGAAATGCCCACATTTTTTTCTTTTTCCCTCCTTTCTTCCCCCCCTCCGCCAGGCCCATTCTTTTTTTCTCCTCAGTAAGTTAAATATACAATGTTATATAGAGCATAGAATCCTGAGAAGTTGCTCTTAGCCATAGAAAATTGAGTTTTATAAGAAACAAGGGAGATGAGTAGATTTTGATTTTGATTTTTTTGATTGTTGGTTTTCTGCCTTGGACTGTTAAGAGTAAAGTGATGTTCTTGAGCTCATAACTAAAACTACAATCTCACGGCATCTTTCCTTCTGGAAATTTAGTCTTCAACCCATCCAGTAGCAGGGCCTCTTAAGTCCATTGCATGCATCCTGAATGAAACTCCGGTTCTAATTATTAAACTGCTTTATTTCCCACATGTAGTCAAAGATCAAGACATTGAAAAGAGTTAATTTTGTGCATCATACAAGGAATTACTACCCTTGGGACTTAGCTCATCTACGGGCTGGTGACATTTTCAACTGTTTCATCAATATTTCATGATGTTTCTTATTTCTCGAAATACTTGCACTTTGCTTGCTCTTGTTTCTTCCTTAGCACCTTTCTGCATCCTTTGGAAATAACTGGGAGTATATGTGACAGATATTTTCTGTAGGGTATCATACTGTCTCATTTAGCAGCTGAGCCATGGATGATATAAAGAAAAACCATGATTGTGTATCCCAGTTTCTAAGATAGCTCAGGGTCTTAACGACACAGAAGGAGAGAGATATGATCTAACACATCTGTCCCTAAATTTCCACTTGGTATTGCTACAAGTGCTGATAATTTCAGGAGTGAAGGAGTTGATGACTCTGCTGAAAGCCAGGAAGGAATCCACAGGAAACAGTACAGAGAGATATGCTGATTATGCAGTTAGAACTTAACAAACACAAGATACAATGCTTTATGATTTGGAATCAGTGGGACAAAGACAGAGGGTGTTTGACACCAGGATTAATTTCAGGGATTAACAGCGGGGATATCAGGTATAAATATTAGGGTTGTTTCTGTGTCCTTGCTGTACCTTTTTTGCCCCTCAAAAATATGTTTGTTTTACAAAACAGACAAATGTTGAGAGCTAGTTCAAAAAGTTCGTGGGACAAAATGCTGTTTGAAGATGATCAACAGAAAATGACATCCAACAAATTAAAGAAATGAGGCAAAAGCAAGATTTGGAAGGGTAAAAAGGTCATGCTCTTGAAGAATTCCAAGTTCCTGGTTTCCATTACATTTTTATTAGAATAATTTTTGCGTGACTGTAGCTGGACCTCTCATTTTGAAAGCTGAAGAAAAAGTTGCTAGCTGCAGTTTGACAGGAAACCCTCCTCCCCCAGGCTCAACAATGCCTCATAAAAATATCAGATCACAGATTAAAACAGAATGACTTGAAAGTTCAAAAGTAACAACTTTTGCCTCATTATGTCTGGTATTAAAAATAGCTTTTAACCTGCTTAACATGGAAAGATAATATTATTTCTATTCTCAAGTTATTTCTCTTTCTCCTTTTGATCTAAAGTAGAAAATTGACTTTAAATATTTACTAAAGACAACCAAACCATGCCTAATGAACCTTTTTGGTTAGCCATACTAATTTTTAATAATATTTTATATATGAACAATAAAATTCCAAAGCCTAATTCACAATTCTAATTGGTGACATTTTTAATATTTCTTATTTTATCATGTGATACTAGTATGCATCCTCACAAACTCTAGATGCCACTTTGAATTTTCAGCCAAGTCTTCAGCTGGACTGCACTTGGACAAGGTTTACAAGAAGGCTTTGAGGTCATTGGGGTTGTGCATGAACATAGACCACGACTTTAACAGAAACAAGAAACACATTTTTCATGCAAAAAAACAGCTGAAAACAAATCCAACTTTAGATTCTTAACTGAAAATGTTTATCTGATAGAAAAGGTGAGTTACTGACACTAGAAAATACATTTTCAATATCCAGTTTCCCTTCCTATTTGCAGATTGTCCATTTTCACAAATACATCTGTGACTTAAGGACTGATGTATCCTGTAATCAACCTTTCAAATTTTAATAGTTATAATTCAGTATCTCAGCACTGTAACTTGCCCTCAAAGTCTCATGGCCTATTTTTGGATTCCTGAACCAATTTTTTTTTTTTTTTGTTGTAGTGAATAAGTGCAAAGTAGACACAGCTCCAGAGGAATCTGAATACCGAGATAGCTGCCTCTCTATCCTCATTCTTGCAATGTAAAAAGTGCAGATGGTGCCTCAAAACGTATTGTCTAAGTATCATGATTGTCACCCAAAATACCACTAAAATTTCATCCTTAAGTGTGAGACATGGCAACGTCTTCTCTTCTCTTGACTCAAAAAGTGGGTTTTTGTTTTCCTTTTTTTGTTCTTCTACAAATATTTTCAGTGTCTTTACATCACTGCTTAAACTACTCACTATCCCAGTCACCTCTGAAAGATCAGAAAGAAATTAGGAATCTGCAATAAGATTCTGAGAGCTGCCAGTGCTGCACCACATTGTAGAGATCCTCTGGGCTCCCTTCAGGCTCAGTTCTAGGAGTGTAACTTTCTTCCTCTGATTGTCAACCTGAAAAGACTGAAAACACACCTGATTGGAAATCCACTTCAAAGTCTCCCAACTCCTGATGCTTTTTCCTGTTGCTTAATGCTGTTAATATATGGCTTTCCTAATCATTTGATTCTCCTCAGGAAAAGGATATTTCCAGTTATTTCAGAAAGGACAGTAAGTTAAACTTAATTCCTTTAAGTGATCTAATCTTTAAATAGGGAGACATGGAGAAGGATGAGCAAGCAGAACCAGACCTAAGCAGTTGAGTTAAAAGGCTTCCTCTTTCAATTTTGAATCTGAGTCTCTAGAGCCTGGCACTTTGGGGAGAGAAAATGCTAAATGGGTAGGAGTGACCAGAACAGTGTGACATTTTTTTGTGTCCTCCTACACCTACCCATTTGAAGGTTATAAAAGACTGCAGAGACCTGCAATGCTCTGACAAATTTATTAATGTGTAGGCTTTACTGTGTTTCACAATTTAGCAGCTATTTTAATGATCCTGAGACTTAACTCATTGCATTAAATATCCTACAATTTATTCTGATATTAGTTTTATTTTTCACATACTAGTAAAATAAATATTTCAGATAGTCAATACAAATCCCCATTCTCTCTTAGACTGAAGAACAAATGGTTAGGAAGGGGGACAGAGTTTAAGCTGATTCATTTTAGATGATGCATAATCTGTACAGTGACAAGGACATATTAAGTAGGAGACAGTTCTTTCACATGTGTCACTCCAAAGAGATGACTCAGATTCTTACTTAGGTTGCTCTTTAACTGCCTTCCTAAACCACAACCTAAAATCATAGCATGCATGGTTAACAACTTTCACACCTTAACATACTGACAAGATCCTGACAGCTTTCTTCTTGAAAAGTTAAATACCTTTTCCACCTCCTAGTAACAGAAAGCATCAAAGGAAACTAAAAAACAAAAATGTTTAGATATATGAGAAACTTCATTAGTACAAGACTATGAGCTAGACCAAATTCTCACAGTGGAGCAACATATATTGTTCTCAAAGGAAATTTTATTTCTTATTTTGTTCAGTTAGTACTTGATCTATGCATCTCCTTCTATAAACAAGTGTGGTTTCTTCAAACAGGGCTGCCTTCAGTAGGGCCTGACATTTTCCTCTTAAAAAAGACAAAAAAATGTTTTTTACTTGAAGTTCATAGTAGCACATGCCAATTAGAACCTCTCAGGCAACCAGTGAAAATTACTGAAATTGGCTCCACACTTTCAGAAATCATAGAATCCTAGAATACCTCAGGTTGAGAGAGACCCATAAGTATCAAGCCCAGCTCCCTGCTCTTTTAGTTCTACCTAAAACTAAACTGTAGGACTAAGATTGTTCAGATGCTCCTTGAATTCTCCAATACTTCCCTGTGAAGACTGTTCAGTGATGACTGCTCTCTCAGAGAAGAGCCTTCTCCTGTGTCTAATCTAAACCTCCTCCTTGTAAAGAGCCTTGCAGATTCCTTCAACTCTTTCAGGTCCTATCACTGGTCACCACAGCATCTCCCCTCCACGGCCCTCCTCGAGGAAGCACTAGCTGCCATGAGATCAACCTTCTGTATCCTCCAGGCTGAACAAGCCAAGCGACCTCAGCCCTTTCACAGCCTTGGTGGCCCTCCTGTGAACACGTTAATAGTTTGATATTCTTGTACTGAGGTGCCCAAAACTGCACACAGGACTTGAGATGAGGCCACACAAACAGAGTGCAGGGTGGGACAATCACCTACCTCGACTGGCAGGTGATGCTGTTCCTTATGCACCCTCTTATGTTCTTGTTCCACTTGCCATCAACCCAAAACCACAGCTCTCTTCCTTTACTTTCCAGCCTTTTCTCCCCTTCTATGTATGTATTTGCAAGATTACTCTATCCCAGGTGAAGAATGCAGCACTTTCTGTTAAATTTCATACAGCTGGTAATTACCCAACTTTCTAGGCTTTCCAGATTTCCCAAAACGCCTTTCTACATTTGAGGGAGTCCACAGATTATCCTAATTCAGTATCATCAGTCATTAGAGTTTACTTCTAAATCTTCCCTACAGCCCTCCCAGTTACTTATTAACAAGCTATTCTACTTGTGATTGTAGTCCACCTGTTCATAAAATGTTAAAAAGTAAAATTTTTTAAAAGTCTGAAATTCTCTATTCACAACACTTTCCTCCATCTGTTAGTACACAGATGAGCTTGACAATTAATGAGAATTTAGTAAAATTGCAATTCCACTGCCAACACTAAGCTTTCCCACCTTATCTGGTGGACTGGAAAGTTTTCATATTTTGTCAATATGTTGAATCATTTACTGCAGCACAAATGATTACTTGCAGTTTGATTTCAGCAAGAGGACTCAAAGATTGCTTCCTACTATTTGTAAGCATGAAGAAACATGTTTGGAAAAGCGGCATAAGGCCACTTAAAAGTGGCATAAGGCCTTAAATTCACAAGTTACATTATTTTATACCCTAGCTTGGTCACAGCTTTCCTTCCAGTACAGTAGGAGCTGCCTACATTTGTGCTGCCTACCGTGTGACTCCATGTCCTTGACCTGTAAATCACATTGGGTCTCTGATCAGAACTTTACAACCTCTGCACTCCACAGAGTCTTCTGTAGCCCAGAGTAGCGTGCAGGATCTGGCCCTCAAAGCTCTGGGTTCCCTTCCCTCTCTTGTAAAAGAGAACCAAAATAGGTGGTTGAATCTGAATTTGTTAAATATTTCTAGCATGCTTTAAATCTGGGAAAGTTTTTACAATGTCATTTATTTATTATCCCTTCCAGTAGCCATGCCCCTATGCTCTGTGTAGACACATGCAGTGGAAAAAGAAACCAGCTGTGTTTTATCCACTTCCAAACACCTTGCTAGAGAAATCAGCAGTGAAATCACTGCCATGAATCTTCTTACTCCACTCTCCATTTCCATGTCAGTGAGAATTTAAGGTTTACTTGAGAGAAGAATTCTATTTATCTTATGTACCCTAAAACCAGCTTATTTATTTTTTGTAAATCAAATAACTCTCCTTTCAACCTTGAACATTCCCCAGTCCTGAACCAGACAGTCTTGCAAAATAGGCCAGTCAATCATGTTCTCTTCCTCATTGTGGGTAGGGATAGTGGGAGAATAGAAAAACCTTCTGTCACTAAATCCTTTCCACCCACAGGCAAAAAGTCTTCCCCCAATTAACTAACACCAGGTGCACACTTGAGTGCATCAGAGGTATGTGGTATATTCACTGGCTCTGTTTCTAACTTGGCAGACAGACATGAAACCTGCCCCTGATTAGCCTGTTTTACTGGACCTGCAGTGGAGGGTGTCTTCCCTCTCAAGAAAATACTTTGTGTGTTTCTGTGCAAATAATGAATGCCTGACAATGCCAGAGCCAGCACAGCTTGTGCATTAAAAGGACTATCCTTTTTCATGAACTGATTTGTCAGGATCAACCAGTGGCAGCAGTTCACTGCAAAACAAAAAGCATTAGCCATGAGTGACCAGTATTTTCTGCAAAAATAGAGAGCATCAGAGTCCATCTCCACGGCACGGATGGGCTATACCTTTATGGTATAGACTATCAGGTTCTCCCAAGTTTGAATTTTCCCTCATATATTTTGGCTTTGACTACTTTTGCTACCAGAGAAAATATTTTTTAAAAATCTGTGGCCAAAAGAATTCCAGACATACACATTTCAACCACTGAATGCAACTGATGTAGCTCTTTAGGAAACTGAAAATCCACCAGTTCAATTTTTATCTTAGAGGATTTTGAGGCCCCAAACGTTACTGAAAATCAGATGGTAACATTCGTAAACTTAGCCTGAGTAAAAATAAATTAAGACACCCAGCATTAACAAAAACTAAATATCTTCTCCTGGATGTCCTTGTTATTTATTAATATTTCAAGAGTGAGGTGAAAACTGACAAAATTTGTGAGTTCTTTCCCTGATCTGTGTGACAGTCAAACTCTTTACTGTAAAGCTATTGGTTTATTTTCTTGTAGCAACGCAGCTTTACCTAGAGCTGCTACAATAAGGGCATGCAAGACTTTACAGTTACTACACAACTGAACAACTTAAATAAATAAAATCTTTCAATTCAGGATTTCTACCTAATATTGGTAAAAAGAACTTTCTCATTCTTTTAAGACACTTAAAAGCAAAGATGATCAATACATGGACTAGAAGAGAAGTTATAGCAACTGAATATAGCCAACAAAATGAGATTTTTAAGTGATAAAATTGTAACAGCTGTGGAGTTTCACTAAGTTGCCCCATTCCATGGATACAAATTTATTAAGCTATTACTGTTATTTTTGAATTATTTTCTCTGCTACTTTATGGTATCTCAGAACACCAAAGCCAAAACAGAAGTCAAAATCCTTATTCTTTGATTCGGTCGCTCGAGAGGGAGATGAATCTGAACATGCCAGTAACTTGAACTTGGCCTTCCTAGAGGTCTACCACCTCCCTTAAATCAACAGCTTCCCCTTTTTTCTCTCTAACTTGAAGATATTGAGGACTATGTTTTAAATCTCAAAGACTTAAATTCACACAAGTTATTTTTTTTTTAAATTTGTCTCTCGGACAAATTGAGTCCAATACAACTGAACCTACTGTGCTGTCTGAAATTAAAATACAAACCACATTGCATGTATATCTATCCTCCTGCAAGTTCTCCTGAAGAGCTGGGATTTGAATCTTTGCCTTTAGAACGGAAGAAAAGAAGATTGATATCTCAAAGATCAATTCAGTCTAAACACTGTTGTCCTCTGGAACTAGGCATGTGGGCCTAGGAAAAATATTAAAAATAGGGCAAGAATAAAGTAATACCTCCATGGCATAAAATCCCACATTGCAGAGATTTTACTATTAGAGAGTTGCTGTATAGGAAAGTTTCAACTGGACCATTCTATTCAGTATAGCCAAGGCTGAGTCTGTTTTTAATTAATTTATCCAAATTTTAATTATTACTTTTTTTTTATAATGCAAGAAATCTACAATATATTCTCAATGAGTTCCACAGTGTAGCTTTATATTGTATTGTATTATATTGTATTGTTAGCTTTTTTACTGTATGTATAAAAAAGCTCATCTTCCTTTGTTTTACTTTTCATTTGCTGTCAAATAGCATCAGTTTGTGCTCCCTGCTTTTCCTTTTGTGAGGGTGTATAATTTTCCTTGTTCATCTTGATCAGTGCAGTCTCTCCCAATCTATAGTGTTGCTGTGCAACTGCTTGTTGCTATCCACTGTATCTGCTAATTCTGTCATAGCACTTTTCAGATGCAGTTGAATTTGGCTTATTTTCCTTATAAATGAACTGAAAATTCTTCAGAATATAAAATATTAAATGCCGTATCCAAATATGTACCATCATTTATACTATGCTTTCTGTTTAGCAAGTAGAATGTTTACATGCACTAAGAGAATTCAACTACTGTGTGCCAGACATGAAGAAAATATCTTGCACAAGAATAGAATAACTTTATAATTTTTTGTTAACAGAGTGTTCACCAAGACTGGGATTTTAAAGGAACATGCTTCTGTTAAATAGTGTTTCAGAGAGTAACTAATCATTTTAATCTTTATTCTGTCTTTCCTATACTAATCCCATACTGGAATTTTCCCCAATATTAGTTCGTACTTTGGATGTACAATCAATTTTGTAATCCCAGCTGGTCATTTTTAAAAATCTCCACTAACATCAGACCTTCAAATATGAGTAGTATTTTGTCTAAAGAAGGAATTGTTGTGTTTAAGTACTTGTAAGCTGCATACTAGAGGTTAGGAAAATCCAGAAAACAGATTTTCTCCTAGGTAGAGTTGGCATCATTACTGTCTCAATATCAACATTCAATACTTTTCTAGTTTTTCACTAGTGGCAGTCTGAGAACTATTAAACAGTTCAGGACAACAAGAAAGTGCAGAGAATGATGTTCTGAATCAGTTTATGTTCCAGGCCAGCATAAGCTGTATCCCTAAATAATTATTTAAGGATTTTAAACCTGGATAAGTTATTCAGGAGATGGAAAATATATCATAAAATAAAAATATTTTTTTAAGTGAACCACCTTGTAGTGATTTTGGTGGTGGAAGAAGTTATAATATAGATCAGACAAATGCCAAGTGAAAAGCAGTAATCAAATTTTGGGTCACATACCTATTGATACATATAGTATTGTTTTAGTAGATCCAAGGCTGGTTTATGCTAAGAGCCATTAGGAATTCAAAAGGATACCAACTCTTCCACTTCCCCCTACAATAACATCCATATGGCTTTCTACATATTGTTGCAAATTGAAATCACTGAGGAATTTAATGCAGTGCTTTTATCCTCTCACCTAACAAATCATCTATAAAACTAAGTACCCTTCACATGGTATTTGTATTAAGGGGTCATCTACTGTTTTCACAGACAGCTATTTGTTACTGGCATGTTTGGTTCCTGCATATAAATAGCACAGATTTATAATCAAATATTTTTTTGCAAAGTCAAAACATTTAGAAGAACTGGATGAAAAAGTGATTGGAGGCAAGTCTTTGCCATCTACTTTCCCTTCTCCATGGCCTCTTTTTAATGGTAGCAGGCCATCTATAGACTTCTAGGAATTAAGTACACATCTACCCTGCGCACAGGGCAGATAAATCGGAGTTTGTGCAGTGTTGTTTGAAGACTTTTCTGTACTCTTATTAGTAGATATAGAGGAAACAGAGTGGGAGGGAAGGAATAAAGTCCTGCTGACTCTGCAGGTTTCATCCTGTAGGTTCAGGCAGTTTGCCTGACCCACCCGCCCCCTCCACTACCATATGTCAAAGGTGACATCTTTGCAATAGTTTAGAGTACTTTTTTCCTGTGCCTTGTAAAAAAAAATATTAGAGCAGATGAATGAGTCAAGCAGTCAGGGAAAAGATAATCTGAGATTTGTCTTAAAATGGACAATAGAAGATGTTTTTGTAGCTGTGGAAAAACAGGAGGAGGATATACCAATACTTCCCACAGTGCTACACCACATGCCAGCAATCTATGATTAAAGGACTCTCAGAGCAAGGTGCAGTTTCATCTTTAATTCAGTTGCTCTCCTTTGAATTCTACCACTTTAACCAGTGAGGTTTAGAACATCTATGAATTTTTTCCCCATAACCTCCTAAGGCAGAATGCTTCACTTTTAGCCATATGTTGCATAAAGACAAATCTCCTTTGGCTGGTTTCTGAGCAGGTTCTAGGAAACACATGTGATCAGAGCAAAGAGCAGATTTATCACCTAAAGCCGAAACCTCTTGAGTATTCAAATGCTTATCTTCTTCAGAATGTCAAAGGAAGTAAATTCTGGAAAGGCCCTCAGAGTTTGTGCTACTATTGTGTGCTGTTCTTTGTCATTCAATGGCAGTGTTGGCAGTTATTTCAATTTAAGTTTGGCCAGATTTTAATTTCACCCTTTTACTTCTAAAAGATTTTTTCTTTTTCACTATGTAAACACTGCATGAAAGTGCCAAGACACAGATATTAAACTTGCTCAGCATATTTCCTTGATTTCATAGCCATGGATAAGAGGCTGACTTAAAACTCATCATTAAGGGTCATGGAAAATGAAGAGAGCTAGAAAGATTTCACATACAGATTTGGAAGCACTTCATGTAACAACAATCTTCTTGCAAAGCTGAGCTTTTCTTCCTTAGCTTACACAACCTAACACTTCTTTTGTGAAGTCATACAAGATAACACAACAAAGGTGTGTTTGTGAGGAACTTCACATGAAAAGCACTATACTATTTCTTCCTATAGGGGCCAAGAGGGAATTCAGTGTTTTCTGATGAGTGCAGGCATTGACAAGAATAGTTGTGCTCTGGGAATATGGAGGTCAGGGAGAATGTTCTGCACTGTTGGTGGTGCTAGAGTGCAGCACTCTGACTAGTCTCTTTTAGCTATTCCACACATGGGGCATTAATGCTTGATACAGAATTTACTCACTGTAAATTATTTTAAGATACATGGAATTTTGATTTAACAGAGAGATGCCGGAATGGAGTTGAATCAGTGTGCAAATTGAAATACAAATTGTGCTTAGTAGACTGAATCACAATAAAACAGAAATTTCCTGAGCTCATCATCAAGACACCAGCCATCCCCAGAACTCCAAAGGATACATAGGTTGAAACCAGATCAAGGCCATTGCTCTCCTCACAGGTCTTTTGCTTGTTTCTCAGTTTAAATTCCCTATGTCACATATATTTTTTTGCATGTTATTTCTTAATGAAGGGATTAACAGTTAGCAAACACCTGATTTAGCCATTCAGAGAGAGTGAAGGCTTCCCTCTGGTCTCCTTTGCAAAGCTTTCAGCATCCTTTAAAACAACCATGATCAGTCACTCTGCACATCCTTCCCAAAATTCATAGTTA
Organism: Phainopepla nitens; assembly: GCA_013400175.1. Classification (NCBI taxonomy): domain Eukaryota; kingdom Metazoa; phylum Chordata; class Aves; order Passeriformes; family Bombycillidae; genus Phainopepla; species Phainopepla nitens. Next base: position 286,941 of record VXBQ01015837.1, read on the forward strand.
CACTGTCCATGGCCATCTCCTCTGAGGCTTCCTGTGTAAGGGTTCATCCATCAGTAACGAGGAGCAGAGAAGAATAAAGAAAAAAAAAACAACAAATCAAAACCTGCAGATGTTTACTGAGCAAAGAATAAAGAAATGAAAACAAAATATGTTAATTTCTACCAGAAAATTGGAAACAAAGGCTATTGCAGCGGAGTATAATATAAATGAGGATGAGAAGAAAAGGTCACGTGAGGTGCAGCCATTATTCAGGTCTTTATGTAGGTACAAAGGAAAGACGTATTCAAAAGGCCTTGGATGGTTTGGCTTATCTGTCAGCTTTATGCTCCTGTGAGAAAATAACTTCCTTCTTGGTGTGAGTCCTACTCCTCTGCTAAACTCCAGTAAATTAATAAGAAATATTTGTTATGCTCATATAGCTCAATAATTTCAAGATAATCTGGTTGTGCTTGGTTGAAAATTAACCTTTTCTAGAGCTTTATCTCATATTTCAGACTTACAGAAATGTGATTATATTCTTGAGATAATAGAAGGAAATTAAAGTGAAGAGGAGGAGCTTTGTTTGTTTGCTGATGTTTTCCCCCCTCCCTGCCTCTAAAAGGTTTAACTTGATATTTGGATTACACTTCACAGTGGAGTGAGCATGAGAAACTATTGTTTTTTAAGCTGATCTCCTCATTTCAGCTTAACAGCAATTTAAAATCTTTGCCTTTTGTCTAGCAGCTGCGTTATCTCATAAACACAAGTATTTTCACTAAGGGATGTCAGCCTCAGCAAAACTATAACAAACAAACAGTTTAAAGATGAAGTTTGATTAGCTGCATAAAAGAAAGATCTGCACAATTTACATATCTACCCTAACAAGCCTTTATCTTTTTTAAACCTCAGACAATTGCTTGCACCAAGTGATTTACTACTGTTTAACAAAAATGAAGTGTTATAATTGCCAGTTTCTTATGGTCCTGCACTTAAGACACTTAATTATTCGGACAAAAAGTCAGTATAAAACTCATCAGGATATACTGCTGTTTCACACACCATCACCATTGTTTGGTCCAGGTGTGTTAGAGCTTAGCAGTTGTTTTGTTTTTCATTTCTTACTCTTCCTCCCCTCTCACCTCCATGTGGCTAAGTTTATAATATTTGAAAAATGAATTTAGAAATGGCAGCATGTCAAAGCAGTTCTAAATAAATATGCTTTCAATTTTGAGTAAATGTTTTGGCTGAAAGACAAGAGAGACTGCACGGTTTAGCAGTGAAGACATTGGTGTGGAACTTAGAATAGACTGATTTCATGTTTTGATTACTCATTTATCTCTTCAAAGTTCTATACTAAGATTCCTTATATTGCACTGTAAGATCAATAGAATAGAAATTGTCTAGATTTTATGCATATATAGTAGCTACTATGATGGTGTTCAGAACTCAGAGCCTTGATATGGTGTTTTCATGACAAAATAAAGGTAAGAAAAACTGCTGAAAATCAACTTGTGGATCACTGAGCTAACTGAAATGCTTAATATTGAAAAAAAATTAAAAGTTTATCACATTGTTTGTGTTATTAGGAAGAGAATAAAACTCTCTACTGTACAAACAGCTCCCAAAATAGCTTTTGCCATCTTTGGAACTCTGATGTCACAGAACACAGTTTTCTCAACTCAGTGTTGGATCACATTTTCAGCTTCCTAACAACCTTTATCTGACACTGAACACACTCAAAACCACAAAACAACTCCGTGCCTCTGCTAATTTCTCTTAGCTCACAATCCAGCTGAACTACAAGGGAAAAAATATTTCATGATCACATCAAAGAGGAAGACAAATCCACCCAAAATTGCAATAGTGAAAATTTAAAAAGCTTTCAAGCAGAATTACAGTTACCAGTACTACAAGCAATAATTTTTTGGATCTTATTTTAGTGAAGTAGTCTGTATTTAGGTATATCATTGAAAGCACCCTAAGCATTTGAATGTTATTATGTTGAAAAATATTTAGATAGTAAATTTACATAATTCATTGAAATAGATTGTACACTTTCACTCTTATTCCTTAGGGGTTATTTTTAATGACATCTGATATAAGAAGACTTACAAGGTCTTTTCTAAGTAGGAAAAAAGCACAAATTTGGAAGTTACTGAAAAAATCCTCAAAGTACAGGAATTCTTGTCACAGTATCTCATCTAAACCTTCTCTCTCTATTAACCCACAAAGCTCAAAGCTAGGATGTGTCATAATTAACAAAGTGAATCAGTCAGTTAAGCAGTTTCCCTATTAGTGTCTTGTTTAAGAATATGGCCAAAGTTCTGTAAATATATCTCTTTAACCTTAATAATAATAAATAATTTTCAAATTTAATAACTTTCAAATAATATAATCAAAAGTATTATTTCTACACTGCAGTCTGTTCCACTCACAGAGAATGGACGAGAAGCTAAATCACATAGAACTGTTTTTATTTTTGTTGATTGGCTAAAATTTTCTTAATTGAGAGAAAAATAGGATTTATAAAAGCAATGCCCACTATCACTTAGTTAATCACTTCAAAATATATTTTATGAAGAAAAATCAACCTGGATGTTATTTCCAGAAAGATTGGCTGATGAAAGGTAAACAGATGAAGAGAAAACACCAAACTTCTTGAAATTTAAAGGTGAACTGTTTTACTTCAATCAATCAACCAGATTTATGAAGTGTTCCTGCATTTCCCCCTCATCATCAGGTCCTAATCAGTTGGATTCACAATTGGTTTGGTGAGATTTCCATTGGGGCTGTGCAGTCTCAATAAGGAGCACTTACCAAATAGGAAGCCTGCCCAAAACCTTCTGATGTACTAAAAATAGTAAGGTAGGATAAAAGCTACTATCAGGCATGCAAAGGTGTTAGACAACACCTCTTAAAATAACCCATCTATACAAAACCTAGGCTCTTCATTTTTGCAGTCATAAGATGGTAAATAAAAGAGAAACGTGAGCAATTAGTACGTTAAAGTGGGCATTCTAGGCCATGCATTGTAATTCCACTTGCACTTTAATAGTTTAGGTAAAGGTTTTTACTGTCACTCTAGTGGCATATGCTATAGATTCCTCCAGTTTTTAAAATACAATATATTTACTCAACACTTACAGAAGAAGGAGCTTATGTTATTCTAGAATAATATCCTACTCTCCCCACTTAAAAAAAATATTAAGATGATCCTGAAGGAGCTGAAATTTACTGCTCTCCTTTCCAAGATACCATTATGCTCTCTTTTAATGTAGCTTATTCAATTTTCTTAAGGTTTATTTCCAGGTTAGCAAAAGTGAATCAAGTTCTTTAATTAGTTTTCTCTTTACTGATTTAGAGCTTAAATCTTTTCCTTTTAAATCATATCATCCAGCTCTAATGTATTATATCCTTTCTTGAATTTCAGTAAGAATTCCCTGCAATAAGATTTTCAACATCTCTAGCAGAATTTCCAACTTTTCTAGCTGATAAAACTACTAAGCAGTCCCTTTTAATTTTCCATAAATTTCAGCCCTTTTAAGATATATGGAAGGTCATTTCCAATTCAGATAAATAACTCTGTCTAAGGCTTTTGATATATCTAGGAAGGAGACTTTCAAAGACAAACAGGAGCCAGGCACCTACATTCTACTGATAACTAATAGGCATCAGGCACCTGTGTCTTTGAAAATCTCCCCCCAGTCAATCATGCTTGACAATTATTCAAGTTTTCCTACTGTTGTGCTGAAAAAAATTAAGTGAGCTGTCACTTTCAAGACGGTTCCTGTACACAAGAGAGGCCAAATCCATATCGATCAAAGGGACATGTTTGTAGTGCAAAATAAACTGAAACATCTATATAATTTATGGCTTGTTATGTTTGGTGATAAACAGGTGCTTTAATTAAGTTTGAGATTCAGAGCCTTTTAAACCTGGTGCCGAATTTTATCACCTATAAATAAAGAGGTCTTTGGAAAGAGGGATAGATAAGCATGAGTATTGATTTTGGTTACAGATGTGGACATAAGTCCCAGCACTTACAGCAAATAATATACTGCTTGTGCCTTTAAACTACAATTACCTGTAGAATACAGTGTGTTCTGTTCTGTTCTGTTCAAGAGAAGAGAAGGGCTGAAAACACACAGCAGCCTGTTTCAGCAGAAAAGAAACTTAAGCAAATGCAAAGATACAGGGTTTCCAACGAGCATCTGGATGCAGCAGTAAATTTGTCATCATCTATGGGTGCCCCAGGCCCTGTTTATTAGAAGTTTTGGTGATTAAATTCTGAAGTATTTATACATCTGAAGTACAGATATAAAGTGGAGGTTAGATCCTAGGGCAGATTCCAACATGGCACCTGTTTCTCTTTCACACAGAAAGGCTGAAGGTTTGGAATTCATACTGCACTTTTATATTGGCACATCCAAATATTTATGCAGTGAATAATAAGCTTGCTTCTTCATAATTTTGCCTCCTTTCAGGTGGATGAAAATAGAGGCATGGTATGAATATGGATGAAATTAGTGTTGCATAACTTTTGGGTGGATAAGCTATTCTACAGTTAAGACAGAAAACAAGGGAACTACAGTGAGGATTTCTTAGTACATATGAATAAATATATTCCAAAGAAGCTTAATGAATTGCCTTTAGGATGTGCCCATATATCCCTACTGACTATAAGGAAAGGCTACACACTCACTTGGAGTAGAAGTTTAATTCCTAAATATTAATTACTTAAAATTTGTCAAGGATGATTGTAACTTAAATAGTTTTTGTAGCTTTGACAGTGATTTCTTGTCATAGCTGGACAAAGAATCCAAAATTCTGAACTAGATTTTTTATAGCTTTATCTTACTGTCTCTGGCCCATGCATCAATAAAGTCTCTAGTGGTGTTATTTTTTTAAAGACCTTTGTAGATTTCAGAGAATGAGGCATGTGCAGCATCTCTTTGGCATTATTTGAACAAAGATTAATACAATATTAAAATATTAGGAACTTAAGAAAAAAGTTAGAAGATTATTCATCAATTATTTCAGGACAGACTTTTTCATCTTCATAAGATCAAACCTTGCATCAATTTTCGGCAGAGGTTTTCTTTAGCTTTGGCTGTTGGAGATGTCTAGTTTTCAGATTTTTGTTCTTATTCAGGCCTGAAAGTTAACAATAAATGAAAAACTAATGAACTGTCTTCAAGCTGAAAATATATTACCACGTATCATCTTCAAAAAATCAAGCTTGAAGTCCCTCTTATTTTTCCTCACTCCCTCTCTTTAATCCTCAGACATCTTGTTTCCTGTAGCAGATTTACATTGTCTTTCTTTCTTTTAAGAGATGTAGATTATGGCATGTCCCAAGCTAACTACTTCTACTATAAGTACAATAAAACTGGTGCCAGGTGTTGCTGAGCAGAGAGCACAATCATTAAGAGAAAGAGTCCAGTAAAGAAGGCAAAAGCAATGGCTCTCTTTGGAATCTGTTTATTGGCTTTCTGCTTGCAAACTTTGCCACAGACATAATACCTCCAGTTCAGAAACAACTATGCTGTTAATATATAAAATCTGATGAAAAAAAAATTACTTTGAAAAAAAATCCTACATAGTTCTTTTAGTTGAGGGGAAAGAAACAATCTTTCTCCAAGTTTCTTTAGATCAATGCTATTAAATTTTGAACTTTCAATGTCCACTTTTAAATTTTCAGTGTTTGGAAATATTAATGAGCCTAATCTTAATTAACCCATCTCAGTTTTGATATGGCATCTGTTTTGAGACTGATGAACTGTGCAACTATCTCAGGAGTATCAGCCAGCCTGAACAGGCTTGTCAAAGCTGATAGCAAAAAAACCTCTCGTTTATTAACTTTGGCCTGTCACACATAATGCTCAAACATTCATCCTGCTTTTAGGTAATTTTATCATTGCTCTCCAAGTATAGATTGAAAAAGGTAAACATCTCTTGCTATGGAGATAATCCAGGAAAAAAACCAGATTCAGGGTGAGTTCAATAAAATTGTGCTCAGCACACAACTCTGAGTTGTGAGGGAAGATCAAAAAGATCGAATGTTAAGGATTAGGGAAAGATCATGGAAGTTTTCATTGTTGGTGTGTTTAAATTGTTATAGAAGCATATGGCATGTATGTATATTTACATCAAATTGGAATGTGTTTAATTTTTGTCATATGATAAAATGAAAGGAAGAAGCAGGTAGATTTTTGATGACATGTTGGGAAAATCATTTGAAACACAAGTTTTCAATGATCCACACAAACAATAAATTTTGTTTTCTCAAAAGGGGATTTAATTAAGGGAGAGAAAGAGAAAAAAATCTATGAAGAGTCCAAAGAATATAAATAGTCTTTTTATTTACTTTGAAACTGATTTTCACATAATGAGCAAAGAACTTGTGGAATTCATTTCCACGTGCTACTACACAGACTATGGAATTTATAGTATCAGAATCTATAAACATCCAGTTTGCAAGGAATAATTTTTCCTATATCACATTTAAAGGATCTTGACCATAAAAGAATGGATCCTCAATTTGCATAAAATTCACTTCCTGAAGTTAAGAGATGTTGTCTGAATTGAAGATTGGGAAGAAGCAAGCTCTTACCTAAGCCATGGATAGGTGTGGCCATCGGCATGTGGCTGGAAACACTTTTCTGTTAAAATGGCTCCTTTAGAACTCAGGTGGCAGCAGAACTTCAGCAGAATTCTGAGGGTCAGCTGTAAGACTTGAAAAATTCAAGCATTCTCACTACAGAGGGCAACACAAAAAGGCAGAAGCTTGAACTCTCTATTGTTCGTCCTTTTTTTATTACCAAGGTGAGATGTATCACTCTGAAACAGTGGGTGATACAGGTGAGAGTAAAGCCAAAGGCTCAGCTAAGGCACGTCACTGAATAGCTAAAAAAGGGCAGATCTATTTGGCTGGAAGAAAGTTCCAAGCTTGTTTTGATGTCAAGAACATTTTGCCAAGAGTGCTATTTGGCTTGGCCCAGGGGGTATTAAATGCTGAATTTTCATCTTTGATATTTCTTTTTTTTTTTCCTTTTTATTTTAATACAGTAGGCTGTAGGCTGAGAAAAGGCAGACATATAATGTTTTTGACAAGGGTGACATCTTAATTAAACTGAGGAGTTAGTTATCCCAAAGGATTTTAGACCTCCTCTGCCCATGAGCCAGTGTGGTTTTGTTTATAAAATTGTGTATGTTTTTCAATACTGAAGTCCTCAAAGGGAATGTGAGAAAATGAAGAGTCTTCCTGTTGCCTGCATCCACTTAGTTTTACAATAAAGTGCTAAATTTTCAACATTTGAGAAGTTTCCTGTTTTGAGTACTCTGCACAAAGTCACCTATGATAAAAGAATCACCAAAATGTTTTATTGATTGATTTGGGTTTAGTGGGGTCTTTTCTGTTTCAGCTGAGGGGTTTTCTTGGGGTTTTCTTTGTGGTTTGTTTTTGTTTGTTTGTGTCCTTTATTTTTTGAGAACTGCCATGAAGATCACTGGCATATAGAATGCAGGCATTGATTTCAATATATATGCACCTTTTTATGGTTTATTAAACTATTTAATCTCAGTGGAATAATATTGATAGTATGTTATTAAAAAGGAGCAACCAAACAGCAACACTCTTTTCTGGCTTTGCAGTACAATTCCCATCTTTTTTTGCACTTCTATCTATTTTCAATGTAAATAGTAAACAAGGGGAAGAACAGAAAAGCAATTCTTAGGTCTAATTTGCACAGTACATTAAGAAAAAGAAACTTCACTCTTTGGATTAATTACATATTTCACAGTGAATTCCAGTTCACACTATTGCTTGCATAACACAAAAGGAATGTCCTTTCCAAATGCTGTGGTTTTGTCTTGATAGATACTATGGTTAATTGACTGAATCTTTGCAAAAAGCATAGCTCTGTAAAAAACACTTGGAGTCAGTTTCGATATCGCTGAAGTTGTTTTCATGATCCATTCTCACTTGATCCCAAAAGGTTTGAATAGTCAATAGTATAAAATAATTTTACAAGCCCTAAAGTTGTCAAAAGGAAGAAAAAATATTAATTCTCTAAGATGTTTAATTTTGCTATCCTTGTTTTTCTGGATCAGGGTCATTGTGATTGCTAAAATTTGATGATTTAAAAAGGTGAGATGACATTGGAAAAAATAAGAAATGTTTTGCTATGGATTTGGCAAAATGTAGTTTTTTTCTCAGAGGTAAGCTTTTTCTATGGAACATCACAGAGATTTTTTTTTTTATCACAGGCAAATGAAAAATTAAAAAAAAAAATTTTTTAAGGACTAAACACGACAGAAAGAGCTTCCTGAGCTTCCATTGACCTACCAGGTATCCAAAAGCGTGACAAATTTGTCCAAAGCAAAGAATAATAGGTGCATAATTAAAGTTTTTAATACTTTGAGTCTGATTTCCTCTCTTTCCCCCTTGCTATTAAAGAATGGCACCTAGTTATTAAGGAGCAAATGTTGCTCAACAGTATCAAATTATTTTTAAATGTCCCATTTTCCTGCATGTTACAGATCCTTAGCACATTATACATAAAAAGCGATCTTAGCAACTGTATAGACAAAGCTTTTAGCTCATGGTTAAATCAAATCTTTTAAATGTCACACATTCTGAGTCTTTTAAGTCATTTGAATTGTTTGAAGGATTTAAGAATGAAGTCAAGCAGCTGCTCTGCACTTTGTATTAAAAATACCTGTTCTGATATGCTCATGTGTTCTAAACTTCTCCATCTACTCGGTGGATATAGCACATACCTGTATCAAGACAAAAAAGTACAGGGTGAATAAATTAAATGTGGTAGACCTCAACTTTCCAGCTGTTTGGAAATCACAGCCTGTACTGGAATATATAGCAGTAAAAATGTCTTTCAAAATTTTTGTTTTGTATTCTTATACAGAATATTCATCATACATATCTTGATGTATATAAAGTGTGAATATAGAGCAGTTTAGTCTTGACTGTATTTTAATTATTTAGAATTCATCTAAATTGTGATGAATTGGGTGGCTGATTGGAAATGCTAGTAATGATGTAGGAAGACTTCTTCCTTTAGAAAAAACTGTATGATACATTATAAATATGAGGATAAAAATAACAGCAAAAAAATTATGAAGGAAAAACAAAGTAAGTATTGTAGCTTTGTAGAATACACAGGAATTACACATTCTCTAACAATTCTACATCTGCTCTTGTAAAAGGAAAAGTACTTTAAACCACTGTTGAAACCGAATCACAATTCTCATTTGTCATTAATTAGTGCAAATGTATCAAAGGAAATTCAACAAAAAGACACTCTATGTTATGAACACAGAGACACACAATTTTGTTAAATATCCAATAGACACAGGTTGGTTTTGCTACATTTCCTTTACTCTGTCTATCCACTCTGTATAGTGAGGAAATGCAGTATTCAAAATCCAAATTGTATAGTAGGGTGTTTGAAAGCAAAATTTAGAGGTTAATTTGAAATATCTTTTTAGACAGCATTCCTTTGCAAAGGCGAGGGTGCTAAAATATATAAAGATATATTTTTCTATCTCTATGCAAAAATAAATCTGTCTATATCTCACAGAACAATAGGCTGGGAAAACACAAAACTAAAGAATTTTATTTTCAAATTACTGATTCTGACTACAAGTTAGAATATTTAACCTGCTCTGAGTCGTGACTTAAAGTCCTTATCACAAAGCTCAGTAACTGACAGGCATGAACTTGGGGGAAAACAATGCTGACATTAGCTGGGTTGGTGTGAGCATGATGCTGATATTATCAAGGCTGCAGGTTTGATCTCTATATGGGCCATACATAAGAGTTGGACTTGATGGTCCTTATGGGTCCCATGCAATCCAGAATATTCTGTGGTTCTGTGATATTTATTCAGACTATTTAAACAGCGCAAAATTATAAATTTCTCTTTAGTAAAAGGTAAGACAAAATGCAGTGCTTTTCTCTGATTTTCAGAGTTTTCTGCACATCTCCAGGTATCTTGATCTGAGGTAGTTTGGAAAGGTTAGGGGTTTATTTCCACAGAATTCAAATTATTTTCTGTCTTAAATAATAGTGGGCTATTCATTATCTATTAGAATTTTCCTGAGCAAATCTGATGAGATTGAAGAAAAACATTGAGTGGTTTTGAGAATGTAGAAGGACCACTCACTTGTAATGGGGAGCTCATATGACCCAGTTCACCTATTTCAAAAGAAATATACATGTCCTGCTTTGCACATCTGTCTCTGGATGATCTCTGGCAAGCAGGGTACTACAAGAATCTGACTGGCTGGAAGCAAGTGGCTTGCTGAGAGAAAAAGAAGAGAGCAAGAGAGAGTGTAAAAACATCTTAATGATGAGAGTCAAATGAAATCAAATGAGCATCTGTAAGACTTACACCATGGCTTCTTCAGCACAGAAACCAAATAAATGTTGGAGGAGGAAAGGTTTTGTTCCAAATGGCAGTCATGTATTTGCAAGAAATCAAAATGGTGTCTGAGTTTGTTTGAACTTTTACCAACTAAAAGCCTGAACAGCCAAATCCAAATTGAATATAGCTATTCCTACTAAAAAAGATGACATTTTTCCTTATGGTTTGCTGGTTTATGTCAAAGGCAGTCTAACTTCATTAAAAGGAAGCACGTGCCTATTTCAAAGGCATTAAATTCAGTCTGCATTTTCATGCTAAAATTAAGAATGTTTAGCATGGTTTAGCTAATCTATTTTATGGAATGCATTGATTACAATGGAGTTTTCTTTTGAGGCTTAGAACTGGTTATTCAGCTAAATTCAGGACACAAGTATGAAACTGAGCAAAAAGACTAGAGCTGCTGAGCTGAACATTTTACATTGCTTACCCTACACCTAAATCAACAACAATTTAAGTATTTTTCAATGGAAAGCATTTTCAAAAGAGGGCAAAGGGAAACTGAAGTCTAGATCCAGACTCCTTGGTCTGGCAGCTAGAAGCAACCAGCTCTGAATGCATTTTTGTTCATAATGCCCAACTGCAGATGTGCCAGCATGATTCTCTAACATGGCACAGTTTGAGACATTATTGTAAAGAGAGCAAATAGTCTTGGACATATCAACTGTGCTGTACACTGGAAAAATAAAGATGTTCTTCAAAGGAAACTTTTTTTCCCCAAATGAAATGAACCATTCCTATGCATCATTAGATAGATTACAGTAGAAACTCAAGTAAACCACAGATGAACAAGCCTGAAATAACCAAGAAGGCATAAAGAGATTTAGTTTCTAGTCTCCCTGATTTTGAATGACTCTGATGTGACTGAGAGATAAACTATTAGCTACATTATGTAATAGCATAACCATAGCATATATATAATAGCATAACTATATATATAAGCAGAGAGTACCAGGAAAACTATGTAAGGTGGTACTAAAATGAAAGAAGCATTATCTTTATATTGGGGAAAAATTAAATTAATCAGAAGTCACTCTAAAATAGTATTTTTCCGAGATTAATGAACTTGAGGCATCTGAAATTAGAAAGTGTATATCATTGTCATATCTTTAGTTTCATAAACATTTTTCAGAATTTTATTTTTGCTGCTCTATCAGTTCTATATTGTCCCTTGTTTATGAATTGCGGAATAGCTGGCCTGGTTAACATGCAAATATGTTTCCCAGAGATGTTTTGCGTGGTCCATCAAGTCTAACCGTGGAAATCACATCTCTACATCAGTATATTATAGCAAAGCTCAAGGGAAGAATTCAGGCTGGGGCTCCATTATTGTAAATAAATCTGATGATCAGTAAAGAGTTTAGATCTCTGAAAACAGCTTCCCACTCGATTAAGCAAGGTCAGGTTTGATTATAATTCTGTTGTTGATTACATAGACTTCTTCCACAGAATCTGAGTAAGAAAAAAGATTCCTAAAAATGCTTTATGCAGGGCATTACGTTGTATTTAAATCCTTTACCATTTAGAAAAATAATCTATTACGTTTTTACATGAAAAGCTAATTAATAAAATACAGAGAAATATATTATTTTTGAGTTATGCATTTTATAAGTTATTAAATTTGCTTGGCTACACCTGTAGAGAGGAAAAACAAGGGGCAGGAAAAGCACGTTATGTAATTTACAAAAATCTATAAATTAAAAATATAAAAGCAGCCACAGTGAGAGCATCAAGTAAGAAAATGTAGAAGAGGGAGATCATTTGGGGTTTTTTTACTTTATCTTGTTAACTTCATTCATCAAGGGAACAAATCTAATAAAGCTTTTGATCACTTAGAGTGAAGACTAAGACTCAGAGTGTATGCTTCCAGTCAGGTCCAAAACATAATATTTAACTTCCTTCAGTCAGCCTTAAGATTTTAGGTTTTCATCTGAACACTGCAACAGAAGAAAAAAGGTGTGACCACTGCAAAAGTGCTGAATATATGTAAGTCAAAATTACTGGCAAAATTACTAAAAAAAAGTTTAAAAATCAATGAGATCTAATTGCAACTAAAGATGTTTTATATGGCAAAATTTTAATACTTTGTCCATTTATCTTTCACATGCTTCCCTCTCTGTAACTACAATAGAACATTTTAAATAAATATTCTTCTAATATTAATGTTTCAACCTCTACACTTCTTTTCCTCTCAATATTTTCGATTTTTGATGTTGACATATTATTTAAAATGTCTTTAACATCATAGTCATTTATTAAACTTGATTTTTTAAATTATTTTTCCAATTTCATATAAAAATTTGTTTGAGACTACTTTGAGAACGAATTGTCACTGAAAAGAGGTATGACTTTCAGCTATGGCAACAAAGAACCTGAGAGCATAATAAACACACTCAAATTACTTGTGGATGACTACTCCTACATCCAATATGTCTTCTACATCCAGGCACACAGTCAATATTTATTCCAAGAGACTCAAGGAGTTCTGTATCTAAGATCATGCTGGCAGTAATTGCTGTTACAAAAATAAAACCAAAACAAACAGTCACTCACACATAAAACAACCCAAACCCCAATTGTTTTATAAGTTTATAATATTTATGAGTTAAGCTATTAGAGAGGGGCCAAAGGAGGGTGCCAAGATGGTGAAGGGCCTTGAGGGGAAGCCATGAGAGGAGTGGCTGAGGTCACTTGGTCTGTTCAGCTGGAGGAGACTGAGGAAGATCTCATCTTGAGGAAGATCTCATCTCGAGGAAGATCTCATCTCAGTCTACAACTTCCTCATGAGAGGAAGAGGAGGGGCAGGCACTGATCTCTTCTCTGTGGTGACCAGTGACAGGCCTGAGGGGATGGTCTGGAGCTGTGTCAGGGAAAGCTTAGACTGGATATTAGGAAAAGGTTTTTCACCCAGAGAGTGGCTGGGCGCTGGAACAGGCTCCCCAGTTCCCTGTGGAACTGGTCACAGCACCAAGCCTGACAGCATTTAAGAAAAGTTTGGATAATTCTAAATTCTTTCTCAGGTTTGAGTCTTTTAAGCAATGCCACAGCATGTACATATGTCAGGGTTCAAATAGCTACATAACCTGAATGTAGATATTAAACATTAAGTACAACCATAATCAAAGGAAGAAGCATTTTTAAGAAAGCTGGCCTAATCCAAATCTCCTTCTACTTAGAGGTGTAGGTTTATATTTGGACTTCACAGATCACTCTGATATTATGTTAACACAGGACTCTATGTAATTCTACATATTGCAGCACTCCTTTTCCATTTTTAAAACCAGAAAAATAATTTCTTATCCTTAACATCTACTGATAATGATGCATGAAATAGTTGACCTCTTCTATTCCAGAATTACCAGGCCGAGCTAATAACTAGAGTAGGTTCAGGTAAATTCAGTGCTTTGAAAGAAAGATTCCTTAAGTATACACACTCATGTAAAAAAAAAAAAAATCTAACTCTATGTTATTACAAGAATTGTTTTCAAAAGCATCGTTTTCAATCAACCATCTTCTATCTGTTAAGCCATGCAGGCTAGGTTCCCCCTTCTTTATTTAAACCTTTATTTAAAGAACTCATTCCACATGGATGAATGCATTACATAAGTTACAACTGGACTTGTCAAGGGAGTACTTGCATCAGGCTGGATATGAAACATTTTGCAGCTATCTGAAATCTTTTGATCTGCCAAGAGAAATACCAGGTCCCTCCATGAACACGACAGAGTGCTGAGCCTTCACTGTCCAGCAAGACAATACATAAAAGGCGTTTTTGCTCTTTCTCCTTCAAGAGCTGTCTTACACCTCTATCATGTTTTGATATTTTTCTTTTGCAAGTCAGTTACTAAATCTTTCAAAAGGCTTTCATTGTTCTTTCCAAGTGGAATGTGCTGAAGGAAGCAATGTGAGCAGTGCACTCTCAAACCCCAGTTTCCTGTTGCCCCCAGCTGTCCTGCACATTGTTAGGATATGTAAATAATGCAGACAAACCAGGCATTAAAAACCTATCATGGATACATTTTGTAAATGGTACTTTTTGCACTGCTGTACATCTGTCACTTGTGTCCTCCACTTAAGCCTGAAGTTCCACAGATGAAGGGACAAATATGAATTATGCAATGAGACCAAGTACTCTGAATATACTTTTAGTTGTATTTATGCATGATAAAGCAGAAGGAGCTTACTTCCCTTATGTGTAAGAAAAAAAGAAAAAAAAAAAAAAAA